>CM030358.1:470584784-471184784 GCA_017893485.1 Hemerocallis citrina | reverse complement strand
TCAAGGAGGCAGTTTGGGGAATGGGACAAGATAGTGCACCAGGCCCTGATGGATTCCCGATCTTTTTCTACAGGAGATTTTGGAACATCCTAAAGTTGGATCTCTGGGACGTCATGAATGCATTCTACGAAGGAACTCTGGAACTGGATAGACTAAACTATGCAAACATTTGTCTCATTCCTAAGAAGAAGGGGGTCTCAGTTATTAGGGATTACCGGCCTATCAGTTTAATTAATTGCCCGGTTAAGATTATCACCAAGGTCCTGGCTAACAGACTAAGAGGGTTGATTGGGAACATCATCGACGATTACCAGACTGGTTTTATCGTTGGGCGGGATATTTTTGAAGGTATCGCTTTAGTTCAGGAGGTTATTCAAGATTGCAAGAGACGTAATAAGCCTAGGTTCATGTTGAAATTAGATTTCGAGAAGGCGTATGACAAGGTCGAATGGAAATGCCTTCTCGAAATCCTTAGCAGACGGGGATTTGGAGCGAGATGGATTAGCTCAACACAACTAAGACGCAAGTTCTAGTCAATGGGTCGCCAGGGAAGAAAATCAGGTGTAGAAGAGGCCTTAGACAGGGGGACCCACTCCCACCTCTTCTCTTTACTTTGGTTGTGGATGGATTACATCGTATGCTCAAATCGTATAGAGATAAGGGGCTACTGAAGGGGATGGGCCTCAGACGGGGAGTCAACGTTGTTCTTAACATTCAATATGCGGACGATACCCTCATCTTCGGAGAATGTGATGGTGCCTAGGCTACACTATTGAAGTGGGGACTATATCTCTTCGAAGATTGGTCAGGATTAAAAAGTGAACTTCCACAAAAGCTCTATCACCTTCTTGGAAAATTTGGGTTCGGATGACCTTGCAATTGCAAATATTCTCAATTGTCCTGTCCAGAAACTCCTTATTAAATACCTCAGTTTGCCAATTGGCAGTGGCAAGTTAAGGAGGGTAGATTGGAATGCTCTCATTGAGAAAATTGGGAATAGGCTAAAGGGATGGAAGTGTAAAATACTCTCCTTTGCAGGTAGACTAGTGTTGTTAAATTCCGTCGTTAGCTGTATTCCCCTATACTTTTTGTCCTTCTACGAGATTCCGGTTTGGGCAGTCAAGAAGATTGATAGACTTAGGCGATGGTTCCTCTGGCATGGTACGAGAAACGATGGAAAAGGATATTCTCTTATCAAATGGGGAGTGGTCTGCAGAAGGAAAGAGTTTGGAGGTTTGGGTATTATCAATCTGCGGCAGATGAACCAAGCTTTGCTATGTAAATGGTGGTGGAAAATTAGAATTAAGTCTAAAGCTAAATGGGCTACATTAATCAGGGGGAGTTACATCAGGAATGGATGTGTGCACAGGAAACCGAAGAACATGTCTTCCATGTCTGGGTTCTAGAGGGGAGTTACTAGAACACGAGATATTTTCCATGCTGGAGCTACTTTCTGCATTAGGAATGGGGATACTATCTGTTTCTGGAAGGATAAATGGTATGGTCCTATTACTCTTAAAAGAAGATTTCCGGACTTATATAGAGCTGCAACCGATAAATATGATTGGGTATCAGGTCAATGGAGGAACAATAGATGGAAACCAAGAATTTCAGGGAGGCTAAACACGATTGCTAGAAGCCAAAAACAAGAGCTCATTATATTCTTGCAGGATTGGAAGCCCTCAAGTGAGGATCCTCAGGACAAGATGCATTGGGAAGGAGAGGAAGGTGATGTTTTCTCGGTTAGGTCTACCTACAAATGACTTAACGATGGGGGGTGTGGACTAACGACCATATTTGGAAGGTGAAAGTGCCACCGAAGATCAGAGCGTTTAACTGGTTGGTTACTAGAAATACCATTCTTACTAGGGACAACTTGATCAAGCGAATGTGGCAGGGCTCGCCTGAGTGCGTCATGTGCAACCTCAGCAACGAAACAGTGGATCACCTATTCCTGCAATGTTCCTTTGTGCGACCTATGTGGGGGAATCTGGTGAACAGGTTCCGTATCAACAGTCCACAACCAGAAACGATGGGGAAAGTTTGGGGGGATTGGAGGGATACTAATTTGCATAAGTACCATAGGGACATTTGGGGGATTGTGGTAGCGGCAATCTGCTGGGGGATTTGGCTAGAAAGGAATAATAGAATTTTTCGATCCTCTCACAGACACGTCACGCACCATCAGCAGTTATTTATGATTAATGCTAATATCAAATTCTGGTCTCAATCGGTAGGTGCTGAGTCTTCAAAGAAAAGCAAGGAGATGTTTGCAGATATCAGTACCACAACCTATATAGCTGACTCAGAGGGGGGGGGGCACCAGTAGATGAGTGATCGGCATGCGGTGCTGAGGCCATGTGATTGTGATTCTATTTGGTTTTCATATGTAATTATTCCGCTTTTTGGGCTTTGGGGTGGAGGATCTATCTTATTTGGGATGGGTTCTCTTTTTTAGTGGATAATGAGTCTCATTGCCCACGTGTTGGGATCCATGAAGATCATTACCCTTTAGCTTGGTTGTTTGTTTTGTTAAAAACTTATTAATGAAACGCAGGGGATTTACGACCCACCGTTTACAATAAAAAAAAAAATCTATACCAAGAAGTGACAAGCCAAGAGTTCCAGTCTACTGGCCGAAACCGCTAGAATACATAGGGTGGTTTGCAATCAAAAAAATGTAGCACTGAGTGAAACTAGAGAATATGAGAAGAAGACGAACTGCAAGAAGCTCCTTGTTTGAGGAATCAAACTCGTGCTTTAACTGAAGTCAATGATGCTTCATGAAGCGTTAAATTATGATTGTCATTGCTATCTGGGAGGGGGAGCTTGTAGTTGGTAGGGTGTAGGGTTTAGCAGATATATACATACATACATGCATATCTAAATTTGATCACTAATATGAAATATATAAATTTTAGTAACTAGAATAGAAAATGTGACTGCAAGGATTGGATACATGTCTGTTAAAGTAAGTGATGAGAAAAGCGAAATCATCAAACATTTAAAGGGGAATGAGATTCATTTCAGTACATGTAAAAGAGAGATATTTAGAGCGAGAGAGAGAGAGAGAGAGAGAGAATCAATTCCTTAAAATCAGATAAAGATAAAGAGAACGAATTCATTTATTCATTCAGTCAGTCAGTCAGAAACTGTGGATGAATCCAGAGTTGAGACCACAAGCAAGCCCTTCAAGAATTATGACATAGAATGAAATTGAAATTGAAATTGAAACCGAAATTGTGCGGAAGCACGAATGAACGCACCTAGGTTTGATCGTCGGAGGCAACCTCAGCCTCAGCCTCAGCCGTAGAAGGCAGGGCAGAAGAAGTGGAGGAGGATTTGGTGTTGGTGTTGGTGTTGCTATCGTAGTCTATGATCTCAGAATCAGTAACAGATCTGGAGTTTTGAACGATGGAGCGGCCGATGGAATTGATCCACTCCTCTTTCTCTTTCTCGGAATCAGCGATGAAATACATGGTTTCAGAAGTGGTGGAGAGCTCGAAGGCGAACTGGCGGTTGAGAACATCCTCGGCGCCTTTGACGGTGAGGCAGGTGGCGACAGGGATGATGCCACGGGGGACAGAAGCAGGCGTGATTTGGGATTCCTTGAACCAGAAGAGCTTCCCCTGTTTCAGAACGAACCAACGGCGACGCCACGTCTTGATGTATTCCCCCTGTTTGTTGAGCCAACCAGTTCGCTCTGGATTCGACCAGAATTCCACGCCCCCGCTTTCGTCCATCGACAACGAGGACGATGACGTCGGCCTCCGATATCCCATCACCGCTTGCCACAGGCTTGCCATCTACTAATCTAAAATTGCTAATTCGATCAACTTATTTCTCTCACTCTCTCTCTTTCTTTCTTGCTTGCTTCTCTCAGGAGGAGAGCTCGACAAGAACACAGCACACAAAGAAAACAATATTAAATGATGAGGTTGCTAATAATAAAACAATGGTACATGTACCCTAGAGAGTTTCTTTATAGGGACGGACGGACTCGTGAATTTCTAGGCCACTTTTTAAAAATATTTGAGATTATGAGTCAGTCTCATAACTATTAGCAAAATTAGCGCTCCTATGCTACTTTGTGTCACATTAGCAACATCCGTTATTCCCATTAACGATCTCTTTATTTTGAAAATCGTTAATAGGAATAACGACTTTTGTTTTAAAATATTTGAAATTTTTTGTTTGCCAGTCGCTATTCCTATTAACTACTAAAGCATATATGAAGTTGCTAATGAGATTAGCAACCTTTAATAAACTGTATTCTAACACTTAGCAAAATTTAAAGAGCTTTTGCTCTTCGAAAAAATAACAATCAATTTATTTTTGAAATTGAGGTCGATATTCGGAATAGCGATCTTACTTGTATAAACGTCGCTATTCGGAATAAGACATTTTTTGTACTAAGGACGCTATTCCGAATAAAGGCCTCATTTGTGTGATTATTTTACAAATTTTACACAGAACAAGGAGATTGAGTTTCCTACTGAGGTCGATATTACGAATAACGACCAAAGTATACTAAGGTCGTTATCCTAATAACGACCAAAGTTTTAAAAAAATAAAATTTCCAAGCGAACATAAATTCTCTAGAAATCGCCAAGTGTCTCAATATATTTATTTGAGGTCGGTAGTGGAAATAACGACAACAAACAAAAAAAACTCCAAATATTTTAAAATATAGGCCGTTATTTTCACTAGCGGCATCCAAAATACAGAGGTCGGTAATAAGAATAGCAGTTGTTGCTGACGTGATACAAAATAGCTCAGGAGCACTAATAGTTTGGAAACTGACCGATAATTACAAATATTTTTTAAAAGTGACCTATTTACGGGCAAAAAATTCCGGACTCATCAATCCGGACTCATCGAGGATAGTGAAAGCCACTCAAAAGACAAAAGCTGCTGCTGCATCAAGATGTCTGCTCCTCTTAAACACCATAATTAACTAACTCATATGAGATGAGAAGAGATTTTCTTTGGGTGTTTGGATGAAGATCCGATTTTGTGTGGTGTGTGTGTGTAGGGAGGGGGGGGGGGGGGGGGGGGGGGGGGGGGGGGGGGGGGGGGGGGGGGGGGGGGGGGGGGGGGGGGGGGGGGGGGGGGGGGGGGGGGGGGGGTAGGAGACTCAATAGTCTATATGCAAAAGCCGTTTTATTTGTTTTGAAGCCGTTTTATTTGTTTTGTTTTTGGACTATACTCAATAGTCTATACTCAAAAGCCGTTTTATTTGTTTTGTTTTTGGACTATATAGAGTAGCAAATAAAAATTTATCAGAGCATCTGTAGTCATTTGCCAAATTTCTAAATTTAAAAAAATTTGGCCAAAAACAAATTTTCAAATTTTAGATTCAAGATGAGCAGTAACAAAGGCCAAAATTTGGCAATCGAAATATCATATCCTGTCCGACGGCTATTTTATTATTATTTTTTAATTAAACATATGATATCCCGTCCCCGATTGTTTTTTTTTTTTTAAATCCATCAGAAAGATGATCATACACCGTTTTTTTAAATCCATCAGAAAGAAGATCATACACCGTTTCCGAGGGTGCAATTCTCCATTTTGTTTTTTAATCCTATACATTAGGCCCATAGTTTATATTAAGGATCTATTCACTCTTTAATTCAGAAATTTTTTATTTTTTGAAATTAAAAAAAAAATGCTACCACCGGAAATGATCTTCCGTTCGTCTTTGAAACTCCAAATTTAGATTTAGACAACTACAACTCACTTTCAAATTTCCTATTTCTTTTTGGCAAATACTCAAATTTTAACTACATATGCTCTTAGGAGTTAAATTATGTTCCTAGTGGTTAATGCAACAATTTTGATTGCTACTGATGTATGTGAATACAAGTCAGAGCTGCATGTTGATAGGAAAGTTTCAAGGAATCGAATGGAGGTTTGTAAGAAATTAGGTCAAGAAATTGAAAATGGGAAAAAACAGAGTATTAGGGAAGAACAGGAAGAGAGAATCAAGATCAGATCAAGAAATTAGAAAAATATCTATTCATTCCATCCCCCCTTCTATTACAATCCCTTTACTATTTGTAGTCGCTGACAAACAAAGTTAGTTACACCTCTCCACAATTTCGCGCTCCTTTATTTCATTCATCATGCACGTGCACCGCTCGTCAAAACCCCATACTCTAATATATTTCCCCTTCAGACCAAATCCTTCAAGTGAGCTGACCTCCTCTCAATCCTCGCAGCTTTCTTCTGCTCAATTTCAACACTCAGCTCCGCATCCAATTCCCCGCGACCATCAGCACTCATAACATCATCCCTGTGCACATACGATGTATCACATGTCTCTTTACCCACTAATAAGAGATTTTAGCACCGACCTACGGAAAGAAAACCTAAAGGGAGAGAGATTTCCTGGTGTCATACGGAGGAGATATGCCAATTCTGAGCCTGATCGATCCGCTCAATCTGTGACTAACATACAGGTAACTGACGTAACTTCATTAAGATAACAATCAACAATGCAAACTTCTGCACTTATTTATATAAAATTGCTTTGGCAACAATTTACAACTTGCCCCTGTCACAGACTGACAAATGATATCTGAATACTAAAATTCCCGTTGTCTGTGATGCCATCACAATGTGCAAGCATAATTGAACGCAACAATGCACACAACTCTATAACCAAGGCTGGGCAGGTCAAGCAGGTACATGGAAGAAGCCAAGGCTGGAAGGACATCATTAGAAGTGCAAGGTTGCGGAGCCGGAAGCTTTTTGCCTTGGATGGGAGTTAGCAAGCACGTCTTTCTGCTTATTTTGGGAACATTTATGTAATCGATATTGTAATTGCTTTTAGTGTTGGTGGAACTCTGACTTGTATTAGATCGGTCTAGGATTATTTTGTAATGATGGGCACTCTTTGTTTTCGTTAATCTATCATTAATGAAACGAATGACCACAGTCATTTTTATTTTCAAAAACAAAAAAAAAAAAAAAAAAAAACAATGCACACAACTAACATGTACAAGCAGCTTAGGATCACAATTCTTCCAGTAAATATTCTTTTAAAACTTGTAAAGAGTACTTAACTTGTCAATCTATTTTAGTCTACAATCTCTATAACCCAACCCAGGATGTGAGCAAGTGATTCAAAATTTTCCCTCCGTTTCACTTTTTTATCTTTTACCTTGTTATCTCTTCACTATTATGTATAACTACAGTAAATCAATATATTAAAAAAATACATATACAAATGGATCATCCTGCAAGATACCATTGAACTCAATTGGAATATCCAACTCTATCAATGACTGTGTGTGTTTAAGAGAGATACGGCATCAAAGTCAGTACTCCTCTGATCCTCTTATAAATCTTGTATATGTTATAATAGTAAGGGAACAATTAGATTGCTTCTGTTAACGACAATGTTTGCAGCATAATAGTTTGAATCCTGAAACATGACTCTATTCTTGACTTTTGTAGGTTGATTTCAATCAAAGTTCAAGCACCATGGGTATCTCATGGTGTTATACCTATAGAAAAGGAAATCATAGTCACAGCATCAATTCTCCACAACCATTGCTATTATCCTCCATTCAAGCTACTGGGTTGATCTGGTACGGTAACCTTGGTTGAACATAATTTTATCTCACATAAAGATCTCTAAATATCAAAACCCCACAAAATCAGATCTCTATTTATCCTGTAGAGTATTCGTACAAAAGCATTTGGGTGATTCATTTGGAATAACGGCATCGGTTATAAATTTTTTTAATAAAAAAAGTAACTTATTATTCATCCTCTCTGACGAATAAGTTAATTTTTTAAAAAAAATTATAACTTATGCTGTTATTTCAAATAACGGCATCAGTTATAATTTTTTTAATAAAAATATTAACTTATTATTCACCCTCTCTTATTCCAAACAACGGCAACAGTTCATTTATATATAACTGATGCCGTTATCTCCATTAACGGCATTAGTCATTCGAATATCGTTATTGGGGATAACGACATTATTTATAAGTTTTTTTCACACTCAGAATTTTTTAAAGTTAGAATATTCACACTTGTAAGAGAAATATACTTATGCCATTATTCCGAATAATGGCATGGTAAAAAAATGTAAAATAGATGTCGTTATTGGAAATAACGGCACGTAAATAACCTATACCGTTATTTCCAATGACGGTTTATGTTGACGTGTGCAAAATTGGGTCAGATCGCTAATTATTTTCGAAAGTTGGTCAGTACGGCAAAATTTTCTGGATAAGACGACCGACAATCTATCTGATGGGGGGTCACAAAGATTTTCTTCTCTTTATTCATCCACTTAATGGTGTTGTTATTAGGCTTTCTTTTGGCCTCTTATTATGGCCTCGACTGGGCCTCCTAGAAACATTATGGAGGCTGCCTGAATATTTTTATGCAAACACCCAGCATTGGTATAAATACCCGAAACTCGGACCCGGCATTGGACCGGAATAGACCCAGCCTATCTGGGTCCGGATCCGGGTCATAAAATGGAATCCATTGTACTTTTGGGTCCGGATCCAGGTCCGCTCAAAAAAGGCCCGACCCGGACCCGTTAAAAAAAACCCAAAAAATTAACATAAAAATAAATATTCTATCCTCGTTCCTTCCCTCCTTTCTCCTCAATTCTAAATATTCCTATTCCAAACTCAAAACTCATGCATTTTTCATCTCTCCTTTATTCTAAATCCTCCACTTGCCGCCTCCCCTCGCCGCTCACACTCTCTCTTACTCCTACCCGAACGGATAGGAATATTTTAATAGGACTCGAACATGGAACCGAACCCGGTCCTCACGGGTCCGAGTCCGGGTCCAATTTTTTGACCCGTAGGGGATCGGGTCCAGGTACGAGTAGTGAAGGACCCGACCCGACCCGACCTGATACCAATGCTACAAACACCAATGCCTACCCTTTTTGAATTTTTTGCCCCTAGAATTTTTTTTCCTCGTAATAGGCTACTTTTTAAAAATGCTAGTTATACACCGTAATAATTTTTTTTGTCTTTTAAAGTAAGAACCTATGAACTCCCTTTACTCATCATATACTATTTACAAATTACACTTAGTGACATCAAATTTTATTTTATATGAGTGACACATTTTGTAAATAATTATGTCGTAAATAAATTTGAACTTTGAGGATATTATGGTAACTAACAATAATTGAATAAATAAATGGTTAATATAACTGCCACTTAAAAATAAATGGTTAAGATTAGATCGTTGGTTGTCTACAAATGATAGACAACCCCAACTCTCGCATTATAATATTAGAGATTTGTGATTATGGGCCAGTTTCGAAACTATTAGCACTCGTGGGCTACTTTGTGCCACGTTAGCAGGGACGCTATTCTCATTAGCGACCTCTTCATTTTGAAAGTCGCTAATGAGAATAATGGCTTATGTTTTAAAAATTTTGAATTTTTTTGTTTGTTGTGACTATTCCTATTAGCGACCAAAGCATATATGAAGTCGCTAATGAGATTAGCGACCTTTAATGAATTGTATTCTAACACTTAGTAAAATCTAGAGAGTTTATGTTCTCTGAAAAAAATAACAGTCAATTTATTTTTGAAACTGACGTTGTTATTCGGAATAGCAACCTTAGTTATTCCGAATAGAAGCCTTAGTTGTGTGACTATTTTACAAATTTTATAAAAAAACATGGAGATTGCGTTTCCTACTGAGGTCGTTATTGCAAATAACGACTAAAGTATACTTAAGATCACTATTCCTAATAGCGACCTCAATTTTAAAAAAAAAATCCTAAGAGCATCCACAGTCGTTTTCTATATCTGCCATTTTGCCATATTATAGCAAACGATGCGCTGCAATCGTTTCTCATTTTGCCATTTTTTGGCAAACGTTCTATTCTCATTTCTCAAATATGAGAAACGAAATGAACTTTCTCAAATTATAAAGGATGGGGTATGATACCCCGTTTCTCCGATTTAATAATTTTTTAATCGATTCAGACGGAAGATCATATCCCGTCTCAATAATTTTCATTTTTTTAAAAAAAAAAAATAGGTCGGACGGTGATACATACCCCGGACGGGGTATGATACCCCGTCTCTACCATTAAAAAATAATTTTTTTTTTTAAAAGGCCTCAGACGGGGAATGATACCCCGGCCGGGGTATCAAACCCTGTCCCTCCACTTATGGCATTTAATGCTGATTGTTCTATTAATGCTGATTGGTAGGTTTTAGGAGTAGTAAATGTAGTTTAATTAGGTTTAGTTTTATTATATTATTTAATTTAGTTAATTAATATAGTTTAATAGTTAATTAGTAATTCTGTTTTTTTGAATTTATTTTAAACGATGAGACGGTATATCATATACCGTCGCTCGCTTTTTTCTAAAAAATGAGAAACAATATAGCTAACGATCACTGCAGCGATCGATCTTATTTGCTATTACTGTAGCTGCCATTTTATAGCATATGAGAAAAACGACTGTGGATGCTCTAAGCAAAAGCTTTGTATAAATTGCTGAGTGTATAAATACATTCATTTAAAGTCGATAATCTTATTAGCAACCTCATATCTACTAAAGGTCGTTAGAGGAATAGCGACATGAAACAAAAAATTCAAATATTTTAAATCATATGACTTTATTCCTATTAACGATTTTCAAAATAAAGAGAAAGCTAATGAAAATAGTAGTCGTTGCTGACATGGCACAAAGTAGTCCACGAACGCTAACAATTTTGAAATTGGTCCATAATCGCAAATATTTTTAAGAAGTGGCCTGTTACAGCAAAAGACTCTTAAACACATTCAAACAACCCCCCCCCCCCCCCCCCCCCCCCCCCCCCCCCCACCAATCTCATCACACACACACCAATCTCATTTAATTTAATTACAAACTAATCTAACACAGGAGACTTTAAAAAATAAATTAAGGTTTTCACCACACAAACAAAATCTCTCTATCTCTACTAATCTAACTCAAAAATAAATATAAATAAAAATTGGAGTTGTGTGATTTGCAAACAAACAAACAAACTCCCGCATCTTTAGTTAAAAACTATATTAACCATCCATTTCTACTTAACTATCACTTACCATAATGTCCTCAAACTTCAAATTTATTTACGATATAATTATTTACAAAAATGACATTCATATAAAATAAATATTCATACAACTTTGGGTCACTTTGGGTAATATGTTAAGGGTAACAACTTGAGATTAAAAAGTACAATAGAAGTACTTGATATGAAAATAAAACTAACTAGGTGTGTTACAACTTACAAAGAAATGACACACAAGTAAAACATCCAAGAATCAACTAGTATAGTTCATATATATAAGGAGATATCCAATATAGACCAACTCAAAATATTGTTTAACAAATTAACAATAACCATCTCAAATCTCTTTTTATCTCTCATCAATTATCTGCAGAAAGAAAGGAAAAAGTTCAACTTTATCAGCTATTTATATTTTTAACTTAAACTTTCAATAAATACTTTTCCCAAACATATAGAAGAAATATAATAAACAAACATTAAGCAGGGTTCCTCCCTCCCTCCCTCCCTCCCTCCCTCCTTCACAACAACCACCTTATTCTACTTTATCCACAAAAGCTGACTCAGCAAGATCAACAGCACGGGCAAGCCCAGCTGCCTTGTTCTCGCATTCCTTCTGCTCATCATCCGGATTGCTATCAGCCACTATGCCAGCTCCTGCCTGAAGGTGAGCAACCCACTCTTGACGCCGGTTTTTGTCCTTGTACGAATACATTGTATTGTAGCGCCCTTTTGTTGGGAATACTATGGTTCTGAGAGCTAGCGCAATGTCCATGTCTCCAGAGAATGAGACTCCACCAAATCCGCCGCTGTATGGCCCTCGCCTTGTTACTTCGAACTCGTCAATTAACTCCATGGCTCTTACCTATCTCGCAATAAGAGCACCGCAATGCATTATTAAGTAAGTTATTACCAGAGTTATGAATGACGTTTTGACGGTCAAACACAAGGTGACAGTTCAATCATGTTCAAAAAGTGTTATGAATAATGTTAAGAAGCAAGGGGATTATCAGGTAACTGTGATGGCAACCTTAACAGTTGAAACAATATTGCATTCCCTACACAGCCACTACATAAGAAACTTAAAAGAGCAAATTTAGCCACCTAAAGTCCACATTATATAACCAGTTCTATGATATTACAAATAGAGATGAGAAAAAGATGTGCACATGTTAGCGCACTCTGCTGTAGTAAAATTTGCATTGCCCGAACAAGTGATCTAGTCACACTATAATGTGAAGCAGGAAATGAGAACAAACCTTTGGAGCTCCGCTGACAGTTCCCACAGGCAATGCAGCACGCAGAGCATCCCAGCAACTGAGTTTGCCCAACAACTCACCAGTAACCTGCATAATGGACAGGGTTGCTCAATGCCAGAAAGAAGAGGAGAGTGGAGGAGGAGTAGCTCATGGGAGGGAGGATGCCCAAGGAGCAGTTTTATTTTCTGCAATGGATGGTTGTTTAGTTTGATGTATTTTGAGTAGTTCCTGCTGTGGCCTTAGTGCAGCGGAACTTTTATGTTGTTAGCCTTCGGGCTCTATTTGTAGTTTTGTTACTGTTTCGTTAACTCCTAATTAATGAAGCGATGACTTAGTCATTTTTTTATCAAAAAAAAAAAAAAAAAACCTGCATAAGTGAAGCCCATTGCATAAAAGAAATTATCATCAATCTCAGTAATAGATGATCAAAGTATCAAACAAAATTTTGCTAAAACATCAACAAACTAGCAGTTGATATAATTTCGCCAATCCCCTACTCCTATGTGAGATCACCAAATAATAACTGATAAGAAAGGACGAATTTTAATTTTATATTATCAAAAAACACCATGAATTGATTATAACTTTGTGATGATCCTTGAATATAGACGATTTTACTACACGAATTTGCACTTATTAATGTGCCAGTGTTTGATTTTCTTGTGCTAACAGTAAAAAAATAATAAAATCTAAACTATGTTCATAATAGAAAGAATAAAGTCTGACCGTGGAGCTGATGTGCATGACATGGGAGTATCTTTCAATAGACATCAGTTTCTCAACCATCACAGATCCTGGCTTTGACACCTGTTGCAATAGAACCTTCCAAACATGAGCACAAAATCAAAACTAAAAGGAAGCACATCAAGAATATAAAAAACTAAAATAAAGACAAACCTTTCCGACATCATTGCGACCCAGATCTACTAACATAATGTGTTCAGCACATTGTTTCTCATCATTCAGTAGATGTTGTTCAAGCAACAGATCCTCTACTTCTGTTCTGCCCCTTCTGGCAGTTCCAGCAAGTGGTCGATTGATAATCTTCCTCTGCTCATAGGAAAATAGAAATCCATGTAAGAAATTTAAAATGATTTTAAGTAAAAAAGGTGATACCATATAGAACATAGTATTATTTGCATAACGGTGTTATTTTAAATAATAATGATGAACTAAAATGGAATCCTCTTAAATCAATTAATGAACAAAACTCTCCTCAAGATAGCTAAGCCAAAACTGATCAGAAGGGCTCTGGTTCGCCATTTACTCCAGATATGTCAAGACATATTTTTCTAGTTATATGATAATGTCTACAGTTCAAAGATTTTCGCTACCTTTAGATCCCTTTGATAAGAAAAACAATAATAGCCAGAGTGCCCCCAGTCTCCATTTTCAAAAGGCACATGGTATTACCAAAAAGTTCAAAGTTTTGCATGGTTAAACAAAAGATATAGCAAAGTACATCATTTATTATCACATGATTCTTATTGGTGATCTAAAAAATACAAACTTAAAAGGAGGGGAGCATAACAAAGCTAGATACTTTAATCACCAATAGTGAAAGTTTCAGTCTAAATCTACTTTAAAACACAACAACAAAGTCAGCATATATCATTTAAAGATAACTAAAAATGAAGGTGGTACAAACCCCCTTAACACGAGTAAGAATTTCTGGACTTGAAGCTACTAGGATGCATCCCCTTGCCTGGTACAAACATGCAGAAAAATAGGAGATAAAACAGAAAATTAGTGTCTAGATAAAGATGGTTAAATAGCTTAAAATTCCTTGAAAGTTCACTAACTCTACACTTCAATAACCTTATGAGTTTTCTAGCTGTGTTTATATACCCTAATTGAGGTATTGTAGACATTTGCTTCTAACATTACCAGCTTAAGGGTGTTGAACGCAAATAAAACTTTGGTTATACAAATGCTGCCAGAAAAACATAGGGTATGATAGTGTAATGGTAGTACTTTCAAGAGATTTTCTGCAATTTAGCCGATAAAGATTAAATAGTGCATCTGTGAAAGAGAACTGTACTTGTAAATAGGCCATATATGGACTTGGATTAACAATTCTCAATGCTCGGTACACTTCAAACGGATCTGCAAAGGTTCTTCTTTCAAAACGCTGGCTCAAAACAATTTGAAAGATATCTCCTGCAAGGATATGTTCTTTTGCCTGGATAACAGCCTTCTTGTACTCATCACTAGTCATTGATGACATCTTTAATGAACTGCCAAATTGGCGAGTATGTAGTTTAACAGATCCCACAGATAATTTTGGCCTAAGCAAGAAACCAGAAATCAGAGAAACCAAAATTCAACAATATTAGAACTAACAAAAGTAACATGTGGAGACACATGACGAAAGGCAAATATTAAATAGGATGTAGGAACAGGTCACTGACATGTTAACATTGAGTACAGCAGCGAGCAAACACTCCAAACGACGCTTCCCATCCTGATAAGCATCCTCGATGGAAGAGAACCGTTCTAGGCGCACCCAATGAATCACATATGCTTTCTGAGGCCCATAAAATACAATTCAGTTGATTATATTCATCTGGAAGTTAGTAGGTAACTAAAAACTAATGGTCAGGTGTCAAATGCATGAAGACATCCTTACATTTATAGAATTTCACACGACGTAAAGCAACAACAAAACTGTCAGTCCCCTAACATAGGGAGTAACAACTGCTGAGCATATTTCCCTATTTACTTGGATTGCATCATTTTCAAATAATTTTCTTGCCCCGACACAATTGATCAAGTTGTTGCCAGACTGTGAATGCTCTATGAAGTATTAAAAAACTTACGACTTTTCAATGAATATTACTCATTGTTTAATACCAAACCATTATTGTTCTCATCTCAGGCATGTGTTTGAATGCCTTATTTCTTTGTCATATTCCTTAGTTCTTACTAGAAAATTGGTGAGATCTTTCCCAATGAATGCCAAGTTTTCCACATTTTCCAATTTAATTGTTTGAAATCATGGTTTAGATCTCGGCCAATATGGAGACGCACAGGCAATACTGGATTGAATTTTACCAACTGATGCTTTGGGTATGTCCGTTTTTTTTTTTTTGACTATGTCGGATATTACTGACAGATAACAGGCCAGTCCCCAATACCACTACCAAGTTTTCAAACAAAAAATGACAAGCAGTCACAAAGAAATCCAAATGCCAACTACTGCAAATCTTGCGTACAAAATGAAGGGATTAGAAGAACTATAAATTGTGAAATGGTAAGAATGATATTTCAGAACTGTTGCTTCAAGAGAAAGAGATCCTCTTTCAAGGCTTCACTAGCTCCATTATCCTTCCTCAAGGATATGCCTCATGTTATATAGTCAAAGATATATAGGTAAAACGAATTAGTTTAAAGTCTAACAAAGTTTCTATATAATTAAATTGCCTACTGATGTTTTAGATACACCTAATATTTAAGGATGATATGTAAAAAAGGCAAACATATGGAGTGGTAGATATAGTAAAGAATAATTTTTTTAAAGTAAGATTTATACTTTTCAATTAAATAAGATTAACTGCAAAATGTTTTCCTGCAAGAAGTCATGAATTTTCTTATCATGATTATTGCACCATAAAAACTGGGTTTCTATAATGATATATCCACTGGCATCGATGGTAAATACTGTATCCAAATTAAGTAACTTCAATCAATTAGATGATTAAAAGAGAGAAAAGAAAGGATACCTTCTCCACATGATCAAATACTATTACATTATTGTAGAGCCCCAAGTGGACATCTGGGAGTCCTCTGTCATCCTGGGGACCACCAGAAAATGGTAGCTTCTTCTTCTCCACATAGCGCACCGTATCGTAGGAGAAATAGCCAATCCAACCTCCTGCAAGAATTTGTGCATCATATATATGAACTTAGAAGTTGCAAAACAAACTTAAACAAGAAATATGTTTTACAGCTAACCTGCAATTGCCATAACGCAATAATGTGGAAAATGAACAATAATCCTCATGTTAAATTTATGGATAATAAATCTAATGTTAAATTTATGTTGAATTTCCCACCAAAGAAACAGTATGGACAATAAAAATGGTTATTTTAGTAAATTCAAATAATCACTAACAAGGGAATACTATTCTCAACATTTCAAATGAATAGTAAAGAATCGAGTCTTGTCATACCAAAAGGGGTAGCCTAATGCGTTTTCTTTGCCAAACATGTTAAGTGAGGGCAATGCATCCCAAATTCTGCCTCACCATTGGAAAATGTCGGCTGTGGAGTATTAAATGAAGCTCAGTTGATATGATTTACTTGGAACTAAAGCCATAGAAGATCATGGGTCTACAAACATTCCATCAGAGTATCATCAGAGGACAGTGGTTTCATTGCAATAGTTGAACATGTGACACACATTTCTACAATCCACATATTGCAACTTGGCTATATTAGTGAGCTTCAGTGTATGCTTTTCCATGATATCATTAATATTTTACCTTCTCGGCCAAGATGAGATCCATACATATCAAAGGAAAGGAATGAAGAAAATTGGTGTCAAACTTTCTTGTGCTAATCAAATTTTCCACAAACTGAAGCTAAATTATCATCAAGAAGACCAAATCTAGCTTACTTTATGGTAACGCTTAATTTGGCAAGACAAATTTTTTGATCTAACTTATAAGGCACAATGTCAGTAAATACTCAACAATATTGCCTAGATCTGTTTAGTCCTTGGGGGATGAAATTAAACAAGTTTATTTCTTTGATGAGTCCTAGCAGTTCTAAGATAAGGGACGCTCTGAGTTCCTAAATTCTAGCTTGTTAGAGCATCCACAATGGTGTTTCTCATTTTTTAGAATATGGTAGCTACAGTAATAGCAAATAGCAAAATCGTCTGCAATCGTTGTTTGCTATAATTTTGCGAAAATTTGAGACAGACAAGACATGTTGTTTCGTCGGAAGGTTTTTTTTTTTTTTTTACGGTTAATTAATTGGATGATTAGAGATTAAAATAGTTTAATTAAATAAATTATATAATAAAATATAACCTAAACCTAATAATTAACTAACTAAACTAAACTACTGTTTTGGCCTAATCTAATTGCCCACATCTTAGGGACGGGACATGCTGTCCCGTCCCAAGCATTTTTGCTTGAGACGGGACAACTTGTCTTGTCCGAGACTTTTTTTGAATTTTTTTTTCTCTCTCTTCATCCAGACCGTCCGATCGAGAAAAAAAAATGTCAGATGAAACAAGTTGTCTCGTCCGACTCCCATTAAAAAATTCAAAAAAATTTGGGACGATACATGTTGTCCCGTCTCTTATAATTTGAGAACAGAAAATTCGTTTCTAAAAAATGAGAACGCACTGACAAACGACTGCACCATCTCATTTCTCAAAAAATGGGAAATTGGCAAATATAGCAAACGACTGTGGATGCTCTTAGCTGGTGACAAATTTCATTCCACAATGTAATTTATGTAGCATCTGTCCTTCGCTACTACCATTACGTTAATCTTAAAATGTGGTCTAGGTTAAATCCCAGTACACTACTTTAAGGTTTTGTTGTCTCGGACCAGTGTATTCGGCAAGATGTTCATTTTAGAATTAATGTCTTAATATGTCAGCTCGCATCGTCCACGTCGGTGATTCCTAAGCGTAACATCATATTGGGTATACTGCGCCTAAATAAGTGTTTATTCAAGCTCCTATACTATTTTCAAAGCCCTTCGGGCTATGAAGGACACTTACATTTAGAAGCCAGGTTCTGCCAAAAAGTGTATCTGACAAGGTAATACCTATTTAAATTTATTAATGTGAATCATTTGTATATTTGACATGTTAACATTTGTTGAGCCAGTGTTTGTGTCTGTGTGTCTGTGTCCATCTTTCTTCGCCCTTCAGTCTTAGCTCATTATATGTTGAGAACTTGAGATAAGATTCTCATCTAGCTTGACCGCTATTATACATTGCTTGCACGAGATGACTTATTTAAAGTTTCTTTGAGGTGTTGAATCTTCCAAAAACAATTATCTTTCCCAAATACAAGATACAAATTATCATATAGTTGAGTATTACTTGAGCACGGGTGAATGGGATACATTAGGGAGCATTGGGTATTAAATGTCTTTACTAGACAACGACTCGAAATTCTAAATATCAGCTACCAGGATCGTATTGAATAGCAATATTTCATATTGGATGCCACAAATGTATCATATATCGTGATATGTAGTATTAGGTTGTCATGTCGGATGAAAATATGTATCAAAGTCTCCTAGATGTGATTGAAATAATTCATGCATGCATTATATATCACAAAACGGATCCATTGAATGCAAATAATACAGTTAGATACCTATAACTAAAATGTGTTATCAATCTGCATAAAATCTGATGATATATAATACATTAAGATAAATTATATTAAATTACATAACAAGTGATAGGTAATTATACTAAATTAGACACCTGATAAAAATACTTATATTTTGTACCATACCAGCTTCATCAAGATAATCTTAAATGAATGTATTTCGAGTTGTATATGTTTTACAAAAATGAAATATTCTCACAATGAATAACACAGTAAATCACAGTTATAAAATTCACCAATATGGTCAACATATCGGGGTTTTTTTGCCTAAAAATATCAGCTATATTTGCTCAAAACTGCAAAATGAAGTCAAAATTTCAAAGCCAGAGATTCCCAGTGCCAAAACCGACATTTCATCTGATATATATGCCATATCAACCAATGTATAAAAAAAGCTACAACTTGGATGTATACAACAACATCAACACCAAAGCCTCCATCCCAAATTTTTACTTGGAAATTTTAAGGGTTTACTTTGAAATTTGAAGACCGAATCTAGCTTAGTTTAACGGTTTAGTAATGGTATTACGGGCCATTTATAAGCCCAATAAAGGAAGGCATTTGAGGGAGCATTCGCTAAACACAATTGCACATTTGATTTAAATCATTATCGTGCAATCTCTTGTATATTATTATTGTGCATCTCTTCCCTACAGCACTAGATTGTGTTTAGTTTGGGATATTATCAAACAAATCCCTACACTTCTATTGTGGGTGTTAAGGACTTGTGGATTGGTGCCACGTGTGCTCTTGCCTCTATAGTGGAACTTCATAAGATCCCTGCAAATCCTCACGCCTTCGGTTGTGCAGAAGAGATATCATTGACCTAATGCATTAGGTTTATTTGTTTGCATTGTAGTTTAAGCATCCTAATTTACACTGATCTTACCCTTCTTTCGGTTCTCCTAAATAAAGAAGAATCCTACAAGAGGAAAGATTAGAATTTATATAAGGATATATCCACAGGTCATGTAGAAGTTTATTGTTAATGCATCACAAAGCCAAACAAGATTTTGGTAAAGAATGAACATCTTGCTTATGATGATATCGCAGAATACTATTGACCATGGTTATTAGCTCAACATACGCTTCTCAAATTTAATTTTACAGTGGTTTGTGATTCTATAAAGTATAGGCTAAATTTGGAAACACCCCTCAACTGTTTTTTTCTACAAAAAACATTCCTCAACTGTTTTATCAAAAAACACCCCTTAAAATGCATAAAGTCAGTGTTTTTTTTCAAACATTAATGAAAGTTGGGGGCTGTTTTTTCTGTCATTAATATAGTTCAGGGTAGTTTTTTCAAATAGAAAATTGGTGGATCAAACTAAGAAAGAAGTTGAGGGTGTTTTCCGAAGGAAAAAAAGTTGAGGGGTGTTATCCGGAAGAAAAAAAAAGTTGAGGGGTGTCTTTTCAAAAACACTTGAAACTACAAAACTCAATATTCTTATCACCCAATATCCCAATTAAAGAGATTCTTTCAAAATAGAGATTCGAACAAGGAGACCTTTTCTCTCCTCTACTCTTTATGTTAAGTGTCAAATGAATAGGACAATTGATGAATCAACTTTTCAAAACCTATTAGGGATTTTGCCAACTAAAACCATGAGTCTCATTGTAAGTTTGAGTATGTTGATGATAACTATTATTCAACAATGGAAATATTGGTAAAGTTATGGTGTTCAAGTGAATCAAATATAATTAATCTTGATATATGCTACATCAACAGTATCGATATGAAGAGGTTATAATCTATAATTACTTGAGAAATTCTATCCTACTTGAAGGACTCCCTTTTCTAGTACCTTGGCAATCATTTAGACTTTGTCTTCCTGTGCAAATTCTTTCAGTTGTGGACTCCCTATTGGCTATCATTCCTAGCAATCAATAAAAACAATATTTCTATTCTCTTTACAAATCTAAAATGCAGAGTGCTATAATCCTCCTTTAGTACTATTTCTTTCTTAAGTCGCAGAAAGAGACTCAAGAAAGAGTTATTCTCAACCGCCTACAGATTAACTCTTTCCTTCTCCAACAGTTCCAATCTCGAGTGCCTACGGAGTTATTCTTCTTTAGCAGCGTCAAAACCCCTTCCTTGGATCCATGCAACATCAAGTTATGTTCCCCTGTCCCCCTTCCTTGGATCCATGCAACATCAAGTTATGTTCCCCTGTCGACACCTCGTTCTTTTTTTATGTTTTGTTTCTTGCAGCACTAATCCAAGTGGGCTTCACCTGTTGCTCGGCGACAACAACCGATTTACTCTGTGCTATCTGGTTTCATGCTATACATGTTAAATCTCCTCTGCGCTAAACGGGTTCATCCCGTCTGGGCTAGATCTCCCCTGCACAACTCAGTTCTATCTTGATTTCAACCTGGCACTGATTCAATCCCTCTAGTCAAAGGCTCACTCGGTTCTTCGTGAGGTTTAAGAGAACTTAGAGAAGGTGTTAACATATAAAGTTGTTATTTGATATAGAACATATTTTCTCCTTTATTTATCCTCTTCTGTATCCTCTTCTTATGCAAGTCTTTCTATCTTTTGTGTTATTTATCCCTCAAGCCTTTCTATATTTAGATCTTTTACATGTATAAATTGGTTATGAGCCCTAGCATCCATCAATAGCAATATTTATGTTCTTCTCACAAATCTAATAAGCAGAAATGACAAGACAAAGATCCAAAAATGGAAATGAAAACTACTCTTTTCTAAACAAATATTCACCCAAAATTATCTTCGATTTCTGAATAGTTAGTTTTTAGCACAGATTACCTACACCAAAATCTTTCGATGAACCAAACTAAGATTTTGGTTTCATTCTGGTTTGGGTGAATTACAGTTAAACTCTTAGCCAGACTATGTTCACCTCTACTTCTACATCCACTGCTTTTGGTATCTTGGGCAATGCACTTTCTCTTCATGTTAAGGGAGAGGCTCTACCTATGTAACTCCTTTTGTTATTTTGTTCATTACACTTTGATCCGATAGTCTTTTAACCAGATTCATAGCTTTTATCTTAAAATAATAATAATAAATACCAAGAGAAAAAAAAATCTGTTCATGATGCAGCAAGATTACCAAAATAAAAGGTTATAACGGAAAAAAGATTACAATCTCCCCTAGGTATTGTGTGGGTTCCGATTTTCTCATAAAACACACGAAGTAGCATGTGGATCCAAAGTTATTATAAAACTTCCCCTTAAGTGTGTAATGAACTAAAATTGTAATGAGTGTTTTTCCAGCAAAGTACTAATACTGTTCTAATTTCCAAAATGAACACTATGCATGTCCAAATAGCAATACGAAGTATATGGCTTATCTTCACCATTCACCACAATCACCTCAAAATTTAATATAAGAATATTTGTCGATATTAAGAAAGATTTTCATATTATCTCCTCTATTCGAAAAAATATAGTAATGAGGAAATCGGATCGAGACGATTCGGGTGTTTTTATCAGTGCAGATATCATCTGGGATGGCTGTTCTATTAGCCTAGTATTTTTATTTCAGCATTCATATTTGTTTTTGGCAATTTTAGGCATATGTAGTAGTTTTGCGATTTGCACTCTTTATTTTATGCATTAGGATATTTTGGAGATTTGCACTGAAATTTATTTTAAATCTATATATAGGCCTCTAGATTAATGAAAACATTTTGCTTTGATTAACTAAAAATTATTGTGATTGAGTTTTGCTTTTCATTCATCTTTTTGTGTGAGGCATTGAGATAAATTTTTAGGATTTGTAATAAGTTCTAAAACTACAATACGAATCCCAAATCCCAACCCAACACCTAAATCACAACCCCTAATCTTCTTCACCCCCCATTAAAATTTGTATTCCAAATCCAAACCCTAACCCCCCTTCCTCACAGCCGCCGCTCACCCTCTCTTCTTCTTCCTCTGTCCTTGCTTCCCGAAACCAACACCTCACCGAAACCCTAATCCCCACATCCACTCAAAGTCGAAATCCTAATTCCCAAATCCCTTCTTATCCCGAAACCCATACATCACTCATCCTGCTTGCGCCCCCATCTCGGTTTCACCTCGCCGTCACCTCGACCCCGCAACGCCGTCCGCGCTGCGAATCCGAGCACTGCCAGAACCCTCTCCATTGCAGCCAATCCACCACCAACGTCATCTGAGCCCCTAATTTCGGGCCACTTACTCAACAACCGCACCCCTTCCTTGCTGCATCCCAACTGTTAATCAGCCCAACTCCAAGCCGTTGACCACCTCCTCTCCATTGCGAGACAGTCCTCAAATCTTGGTAACTTCTTTTCGCTCCATTATTTGTAGTACTGCTTTATCATCTCTAGAATATTATCTGAATTATTTGTCGTCCACAAATACTGAGTGTGTGCTTCTACTTGCCAAATAGCGTACGAATCTTTATTGAATATTTTACTTGCTAATACACTTAGGTATAATTATTGATTGTTGGACTTGAATCTTTAATTGGGCTTGTTAAACATATCATTTCTTGAAAATCCATCAAACCAATTATTAGTTTTAATTTCTAACTTAATCGGTACTACATATTGGTAAACTTGATCTTTTAATATTCTTAAAAAAATCTCTACTTAGGGTTAAGTTTACATCACATAGTTTCTAGACGACACAGAGTTGCAATAACGCAGAAGTGGCAACCCACTATTGGTTGCAGTGTATGGAAGTGGTCAGCACCAACGCATCCCAAATTCCCAATCACTGCATTGTCACGACAGCCCCAGGTATTCCATTTTACTAATCACATACTGCCATATGCTAAGAAATGAACTAAGCAACAAGTGCATGACCCTCGAGCAACAAAAAACGTGGAGATTATAAGAAATAAGTACCAACAAAAACATCAGGAAGCTCATCGAGGAGCTGCGGTTTCCATGTCTCGCTGATCCTCCGAGGGATTTGCATTGGATCTTCAACAATCTCCTCAGTATTGTAGCCTTCCTCGTTGTCCATAACCGATACATGATTTTCCTTGGCCACGATCTCAACCGCAGGTTGAGCGCCAACAAAACTGTACCGACCCTAATCACAAATCAAAAAATAAAAAAATAAAAAAATAAAGAACAATTAATTAATTAATCAGGCAGCCAAGCAATCAATTAATATATACAAAATAAAACTACAAAAAGGGAAGATGGGAGATGAAGCATAGTTAGGTCTTACAACACTGGTCCCACGAGAGCCCTGCTCTACAGACTCAAAGAGGAAGCTTGGGGCTTCCCAATCATCTTCCTTGACAAGGCACCGGTAGGCTAGGACCGGGTTGAGATGATCGCTGAATATACAGTGGTATAGAGGAACCAGGTTCCCATTCTTGGATGCCTCGAAAAATTTGGCCTTCTCTTCTTTGTCACCTAAAAACAAAAGAACACAAACAAACATTTAGGGAAACCAATTGTTCATCTTTTTTGGATGTGAAACAACATAATTAACAAGTATTACTCAAAATGGGAGATGGAAGTGAAACAGTAGAGCATTTGAAGGAGGGTCGAGAAGAAGAAGAAGAAGAAGAAGAAGAAGAAGAGCGATGGTGATTGAAGGAGAAAGTAACAGAAGAGGGTTTTCTTCTGGCAATGGTGATGGCAGAGGGAACAACAAAACAAGAGGAGGAAATGGCTGCTAAGCTTTCCATTTGGGGTAGAGAAGAAGGGAGAGAAGAAGATTGTTGTTGTTGTTGTTGTACTTGTTGTTTGTTGCGGGTTGAAATAAAGAGAAGAGGTGTTGAATCTCTGCAGCACATAGTAATGATGAATTAATATCAATTAATAGAAGTGGAAAAACTAGTGATTTCTAATTAATAAGAAGGAATAGGATAAGAACAAAAATCTCATACCTTAATTGTCTTCTTCTTCTTCTGGAATTGGGAAAACCAAGGAGGAGGAAGAAAAACGTGAGGGGAGGGGAGGGGAGGTGTAACGGTAATGCTGCAGGCATCACCCTTTTGATGCTCGTCTGAGCCGCTACTTGAATTGTTAGTTGGTGGTGAGATTTGATCTTAGAGCTCAGCTAGGAGGGTCGGTTTATTGAGGGGGCGATGCCAAACGCCAATATAGTCCCTACACTAGCAGTTAGTGGGTGATAGAAAGGGAAGAACATGACGAGAAAACTTAAATATTTCTTTCTCCCTCCAAATTAATTCTCTGGCAAATTTTCACAAAACACCCTACATTTTGACTAAAATCACATAACCTTCATTTTCTCACAAAGAACAGATAAGAAGGAAAAACAGATCAATCCACCCCTTATAATTGAAGCCCAACTATAAACTACAAAGAAAAAACTAACAAGTCACACACTAAGCATAGCAATTATATATAACTAGTATTATACACGTGCTGTGCACGTGGAGAAAATTGGGGGAATGAAAAGGGCAAAAAAAAAAAATCTACCGGCACGTGCGTTGCACGGGTTGGGTTAAGGACAAATTACACTAAGGCCTTCTCCCATTATAGTAGTAGAGATTAAAAAATTGATTTTTTTTTTATTCAGACTTGTAGAATTAGATTTTTTTTTTTACCCCTTTCTTCAGTAAAGATACTACCATCTCAATGCATCATAAAAAGCATCAAATGTTACATCACATAACTAGCTCAATATACTTTTTTGACTAAATTCTTCTTATGCAAGGATGATTAAAAACAGTTGGATTGTGGGCAGCAAAGGAACTCAGAGAAATCCTGATCCCTGGTTTGTAACTACATCTTACTCGTGATGTCGGATTTCTATAACAAATGAGGTTAATAATAAGGGTCAATTAGAAAACTTTATAGTTTATATTTGCTTTATTGTTTGTCCTGCCAACAATATTAATTGCACTGCTGACTATAGCATCTCATAAGAGAGCCAAAAACATAAAGGCAATCAGCAGTCCTAAGGAAGAAGGACCATTCCATTACTATAGAAGAGGGACATTCAAAAATATATCAGAAATACGCCATAAAATGTCACATTATTGGAGAATGATGAACTTCCGATCAGTTGAAAACGAAGTCTGACATATGAAATGCAGTTTAAATATTAAGAAAAATATTCACTCATCTTTTGATGGAAAATATACTCTCTAGTAATGAGTTATTTTCTTTTATGGTTTTGCATACATTTATTATCCCTGCAGGTAGGTCTTTTTATGGTTTTGCATACATTTATTATCCCTGCAGGTAGGCCTACTGTTATAATAACAGACAGCAAAGGCAGCTGTTTAAAACATTTATGTTTGGACTCATGAGTATCAACTCAAGTGACACCATTTAAGTTGGACAGTTGGACTGCTGCATTTGTTATATATAGTTGCCTAGCAGGCTCCACTAGTGTAGTCATCATCAACTGCGGTCAAGCATCTATTTTTTTCCAAGCGCAGTAGACAACTTGGCAACATTGTGGTTCGCAGCCAATACTCCAAGTTATCCCGACCTTCCTCAGTAGAGGTGGTAATTAATTAAGTTATACGTTTTTGTACACCATGTTTAGGAAGTATAACCACATGTACACCAGCAACACTGAAGTAACTATGTTTCGTTAATTAATCGTAACAAAAAAAACACTGAAGTAACAAACTCATAACAATTAACAGAACCAGAGTTAATGGCATGTGTCACGAACAATAGATAGTTCAAAGAATAGTTACCCGGGATGGTGACACAGGATGTGGGGAAGAGAGGAAGAATAGAAGATCAGAATAAAATGAATGAGTTGTCAACAAATAATTTAATAAACTATAATAGTCAATGAAACTCTTCGTTGGAGAAGATGCAGGGAAGAAGTTTCCTACGACAATGGCCCATATGGTCGTAGAAAAGTACCATCAATTACCGAGTTCATTATTAAATTATGTCCAGCAAATAAGAAACTGACCTCTATATGGAGAATGAGTAACTAATCTTTCTTTTAGCATGAGTTGTTAATTTTACTAGTGTGAAGTAATATTTGCTTTTGAAGCCTATGGAACTAATACAGTTTCTGGCTATTTACAGCCAGCCTCAATTACTAACTAAACCTTTTATTTTGGTTTCTAAATGAAGTTCGACTTATGCACTATAAGAGTTAACGGAGCCATGCAACATGTATGCATCAAATCCATCTCAATGTTTTATAGGTTAGAAAGATGATGTTAACACCTTTCTATCATAAATGCAAAAGATATGCCCTCCTAATCTAAATTTTCTGCAGGGAAGCTGTTATAGAGGTAAAAAGCAGTGAAACTCAGACCTGTTATGAGTGGCAGAGTGGCTAACTGAAAATTAATTTTCTTCCTCCCAAAGCACCAAGAATAGGCCTTGATGCGAATAGTAACAGGAAAGGCAAGCATAGCTGTCAGACATAATTAAGAATAATATAACATGGTGGAGAAAGATGAACAAAACTAGTGAAACTGGATATAGGTTTTCGGTTAGTCTATTACAACATAAGGTTGCAATGAAATAAAAAGATCCACCATTATTATCAAAGAGAAGACGGTCATAACAGTCTCAATCTCAGCATGTTAAATTTGGGCATATAATTTGTCTTGGTGAAGCTTATAAAATTGTACATTACTCTTGGTGAAGCATTATCATGTCATGTCCTAAAATTCACCTGGCTGACATGTCCGTAAGTGTGCATGTCCCTACATTCGAGGTCTTCAGATTTATGGTATCTGTGAACTTGTGCATAATCTATTTCTATTCCAAATCATGCAAATTGTACATCATATTAGTGTAGTATATAATAGTCTGAACCTTAGTAGAAATATTCTATTAGGTTAAACAAAATTACCTTAATAATTTTTTAAGACATAATATTTATGCCTTCAAAAAAATCACAACATATATTATGTTTCTCTTCTAAGCATTTCCCACACTCTTAGATGACACAAAAAAAATAAAAGTAAAATAAAAGTTAAGAGGATATGCTTTCACTGAAGAAAGTTATATCAAAGTACTATATCATAGCATATCAAATTAGTAAATTGTTTGAGGCAAAAGAGCAGCCCGATGAGGCCACTCAATGCATTCAATTAGAAAATGAATACGGTTACATCAAGAGCAAGCTCCTTACCTCCAATGACAAAGGAGAAGAACAAGAGCAAGCTCGAGGAGCTGTTAGAGAGTGGAAGAAAGCCAAATTTCAGTAAAATAAGAGGCCTGAAATAGCAGACTAGGGATGTCTTCCAGTATCAAAGTACTAATTTAACATGTAGACATGCAGCTTATTAGAGTTGTTAATATAATAGTGTTGCTAATTTGCTATACCTGAAACTGGAACACAACTTAATTGCTTATATGCTGCTTATCATAAATCTTTGATGTTGGTTAACACAAAACCAATTAACTTCCAGACAGAGACAAACTAAAAAAAAAAGGAAAAAAAAGAAATGATTTGTGAACTCTTGAAGGGTCATTTGGTTCTTCTAAGGATCTCCTGTAATCAAAATAACAGCTTAAAGAAAGGCAAACATGGGTCTCAAAACAAATAGAAGCAAAGAAGATTACAAGAGCTTCTTTGATCAACATACCTAAATAAGATGTAAACAGGAACATGAATAGTGGTTACCGAGTAAGTTTGTAAATTTTAAAAAATGCGGGCATACGCGTGCATACACACACTAAGCAGCCAAATGAAAGAAACCTTATGGACCAGACACTCAGCATTTCTAGAAGTTTGACAGAGAAGAAAGATGAAAATGGTAGACAAATTGAGTATACTGGAAGCAGTCAGTCCAGTATAACTAATCATCCAACACAACTCATCATCAATTTAAATAATAAGGCTAAATGTTTTCCCCACAAAAAAAAGAAAAAAAGGCTATAAGTTGTCTCAACAAGTTTCCTCGTTGCACTACATATCAAAATTAAGTAAACTGTTTTGATAAATGATGTTGTAATTAGCAGAAGTAGTGTTTCTCTCCCGAAAAAATCTCAAATTATTTATAGCGCAATGATGACTTTTGTTTCTTGGTTGCTAAAAGTAGTACAGGCATATATTAAGAGAATATAAGCCAGAAGAGAGCAAATTCAATAAACTAAATCTAATACTTTGAACGCAAAGAAGGAGATGTTTATTCAACTCTCTGAGTCCTTAAGATATGTTAACTCTTACCTCGTGGTCACTACTGCAACTGCCTTGTCACTATTTAGCGAGAAGCAATAACCTGCGACCAAAAGAATAAGATGAAAAAGAAAAGTAGGATTCAGATGTAGATATACAGCTAAAGTTGTCTTACTCAAAAGAAATCCAGACCTCTTCTGCCTGTAGTGTAGACCTACATGAGCTGTTTAAACCGCTTTGGTGTTTTATGTGAGCCAAACCTCAGCAAGTAGCCACCAGAGCCCCATATCAAATTAGTTCACCAGTTAATTAAATTTTAAAGAGCAAACAAACAATGGTTCTGAACTGGAAGAAAGTATTAATATTTCTCAACAAATCTATTGTGATTATTAACAAAAAAAAAGAAGGCTGATCAAGGAGTACGAAGTAGAATATCATGTTCATTTGTGTATAATTCAAGCATTTACAAGTACAAAAGAATTAGCCAAAAAATATAACAAATAGATAAAATGGTGTCAGGTTAGAACTCAGAAGCAAGGAAATAGTTCAAATGTAGTTACCATTGGGTCAATATGCCAACCTCACAGAAGCTTCAATAAACTTTCACATATAGCCAAGTTTTTTCAGTTTTGCTAGCATCTAGCAAGTCAAATGCAGGCTTATAAAAAAAAAAAATTAAGCATATCCGAACCTAGTAAAAACAAGTTATGTAGCATATAATTGTTCAGATGATTAGCACACACTTCTCCTAATTGTACGTCTAGACATATTACAGATCCACTTAGCATTTAACGGAACTCATATAAATCTGCCTAGCTTGGTTTCATATCTCGTCTATTCCTCTTACAGGCACGTCTCCGAAATCTCCTACTCATCCTCCTCCTCACTTATCCAGCCAAAGCATGGAGGACGTGTTTGTCTTGGTGCTTCATCTGTCTGTGGCTGTGACACCCTTGGATTGACATCACCAGTTATAAAAGCATTGTTGGACTGCTCCAAGATACTTGGATTGGCATCTTCAGCACGAAAAGGGTTGTTCAGCTGCGGAGAGGTTGGTGGACCAGCATGTTCCATCATAGGATGGACATCTTCTTCATGCCTCTCCCCCTCTCCCTCATTCACAATAAGCTCACCCATACCTTGTAGAATCAACCCATGTCATACAAAGTCTCTTTCAAGTCAGTGCTGGATGAGTAAAATAATATGCATAAATGCTAGCTAACAACTATATACCAATATAAGTGATATCCAAGGAGGCAAGTTTCTTACCAGAATTTAATTCCTTCGCTAAGACTGCATTACCTGAGCTCGGACAATGCTCAGTGATTTGCAGAGACTTTGTATTATCTTCATCTGTATTCTCCTAATAACAGAGTTTAAATTAAAAAGATTATATTTTTTTTTTAAAAAAATACACTATCTCTAGTGGTGCAGCACTACATAAATAAATGTGATGAATAATTAACAACTAGAGGCAAGAAAAGAAGTTAGAGACACAACATCAACCTCACTGATCATAGAATTAACATACAAACAATAAAGATATCATAGATCTTCCGTATGTTTCGCTTGCATATGCTGCTGATAAGAGCATCTATAGTCATTGGCTATATACCCAAAATTTCCAAAAAAATAGAGAAGAGTGAGTTGTAGTCGTTGGTTATACACCCAAAATTTGGGTTTTGGGTGAACAGTGGTCTGCTATATTTGGAAGCAGATATAGGAATTGGGAAAAAATAGCTGATGAAAGATGATCTTTTGTCCGTTCAATCAGACGAAAGATCATCTTGATCTTTCGTTGCTCGTCGCTGAATTTTTTTTTCCCGTGATCAGACGAGAATTCATTTCCCATCCGTTGATTAAAAAAAAAAAAAAAAAAAAAATTGTTGGGATAGGAGATGATCTCCTGTCCCAAACCCATTTTGAAAAAATATTTAGGTAAAACTAGGCCTATACAAATTATTATGAGTATATATTAGGTTTAAATTAAAATTTACTTCTTCTTTTTTTTGAGAAAAAAAGGTGACCTCGTAACCTCTTCATTAAATTAAAATTTACTTATGATTTAAGATTTATTTGAGATTTATTTAGAATTAAATTAAGAGTTAATTAGGATTAAGTTAGGAGTTGAAGAGGAAAAAAAAATTCTTGGACAAGAAATGATTTCCCGTGCGTGGTTAATTTTTTTTTAAAAAAACCTCATGCGGGAAATGATTCCTCGTCCAACCACACATTTTTAAAATGACATTTTTTTTGGGAAGAGACATCATCTATCGTCCTTCGATTTTTTAAATAAAAACCCAAATTTTGGGTTTTAACGACTGCAGCTGAAACTCAAAATTCCTATTCCTATTCCTATATGCCAAATACCCAAATTTTGGCATTGAACGACTACAAATGCTCTAATAGAAGTTGAGACAATTCGTAATACTGAGAAGAATAAACTAGAAGAGGAAGTGTGATATGATTTTGTGCCAAACTGAATGAACTTGTCTAGTTTTCAAGTTAATTCAAAACTCACATGAATCATAATAATATACAAAGCGATACAAAATTATAAAATAACAAATATGCACAAACATCACATTGTTTAGAAGAAGCATTATGGTCGAACATGCCAAAAGGGTGGGTGTAGAACAAAACCGATGGGTACTACTACTACTACTACTACTTAAATCCCAACACATCTATATATATAAATAGAGAGAGAGAGAAATCTTCGGTTGCACACTACTTTGGTGAGCACTCACGAAATAGAACACCTATGACAAATCCGAACCGCTCATATTGTTCTATATACCTTAGATAGCCTACATAAATTTAAAAATAAACAATAGAAATTACCTGGTGCAGCAGCAGCAACTTATCTTGTTGATCTTGGTCTTCTTTGAGCATGGTATTAATGAGCATTTCGTAGCCATCAGCTTCGATAAAAACCCATCCAGCTTCCCCATAGACCTTCAAAATATCCTTGATGGTCTTCTTGACAACATCCTTTTCAAACCCAATCTGACCCATTGCCTCAAATGCTTCTTTGTACCGCTGCTGCACTATCGCCTGCTACATTCATTCTCCCAACAACAAATTATAATTAAACATCCCTCACAGGTGGAGATGGCATCGATCGTCCATCTAATTAAATGAACCCAAATGAATGAATGGCTTACCCTACGTGGAGCCATTGTTTGGTTGATTCAAGTCCTAAAAGAGGAAGGATGCTCGATCGATATCAGAAAGAATATCAAACCCTAAAACCCTAGACCCGGACTAAAATCGCTCCCTTCTCCTCCTCCTCCTCCTCCTCCGCCTTTTCCTTTTTCTTCTTTTCTTTTCTTTCTTTTCTTTACTGACTTGCACTCCCTTTTCTACCAACAACCAACCGTACTAACATAACCACTGTACATATGATGTCACATAATATTCATTTTTTTCGCCAAAAAACAATCCCATCAATAGTTACCAGTAACTAGTAACTGCACGTGCGATGCACGCTAGTATTATACACGATGCAAAGCTTTGCATGCGGGAATTTTTTTTTTGAGGGGGATAAAAAAGGGGGAAAAAATTACGTGATTTACAGGTGGGGGAATTTTTTTTGGTAGGGAGTGAATGAAAAGGGGAAAAAAAAATTTACCAATACGTGCGTTGCACGTGTTGGGTTAAGGACTAAGGGCTTCTCCCATTATAGTAGTAGAGATATACACGTATCATTTTTTTTAAAATTTTGAATTACAAATTTTGATTTTATACATGGGATGTATGTCTTACTAATAAGATTATTTATTTTTAAAAAAATTGTAAAGACTATAATAAGTGTTGGAGTTGCACAGTGGATTTACAACTCCAACTCTTCCATTATAATATAGATAGACTAGTATTTAAAACGTGCGTTGCACACTTTAATAAATATATTTTTTTTAAAAGTAATATAATATAGCACGTGCAAGACACGTGTTAAGAGTTGGACGTGCCATGTGAAACACATGTTAGTAACCAAAATGAATGTAAAAACTCTGATGTAAACGTGCGGTGTGTATGTGTTACTTAAAAATATTTTAAAGTAAAAAATGTATATATGTTTTACGTGCATTGCACTGCACGTGTCAATTTAAAAAATATTTTAAGTAAAAAATGGGAGAGTTTGAGAGAATGCCATAGCGTCATGTGTAAATCTTTATCATCTATTAGAATGAGAGAATGCCTTAGTGTCATTTGTAAATTTATCAACGAGTGCAATGCACGTCCATAACTATTATAAAAGAGGTTTTAGGTTCAAACTCAGACTACATCTGAATTTTTATTTTTTAAAAAAAATTTTTTATTAAGACGTGCATCGCACGTGTAAATTACTATCTCTACCATTTTAATGGGAGAGTTTATCACTAAACAAATATATGCATTGTTACCAAACAAACACGTGTAATGCACATGCATAACTAATAAAAAAAATCTTGAGTTCAATGTCAGACAATGTCTGAATTTTGTTTTCAAAAAATATATATTTATAAAGGTGTAAATTACACATTGTTACCAAACAAATACGTGTAATGCACATGCATAATTAATAATAAAAAAAAAGTCTTTAGTTCAATGGCAGACAATGTCTGATTTTTTTATTTTTTTTTTAATATATTTATAAAGGTGTAAATTACTAGTTAATTTAATTGCAGAGTCTCAAAATTAATTTAATTACAATATAATAATAGTTCGCCAAATAATTTGTTGAATTACGAAGCTTGTCAAAGTCTACAATGTTGACTTACGGCTAGGGCTGGCCCCACCCTTGAGGCGGCCGCCTCAGGCCCCCGACGTTTTTACGATTTTAGGGACTCCAATTTTGTAATTCCCTTGTAAATATAGGCACGTATTTTGTGTGTAAAAAAATACTATTATTAGGGGACCCAAAAATAATTATTTGAGCCGTTAAAAAAATTTAATTTTTTTTTGGGTTTAGGCTTGAAGTCTTGAATTGAATTTGACACTTTAAATTTTGGTGATTTAAAACAAATTTATATATTTTGCTTATTTTATTTTTAACAATATGCAATTTTTTAATATACATTTTATTTTATTTTATTTATTATTATTATTTTAATTTATTTTTTATTTGTATGGGGACCTCATTTTGAGAGTTTGCCTCGGTGCCACGGGAACTCTGGGCAGGCCCTGCTTACTGCCAAGAAATGGAAGAAGCGTCGAAAGAAAATCATGTGGCAATGGTCAAGCAAAGGGAGGGAAGAGACAACAAATGAATGGGATGGTCAGGATTGCTCTCATTATATATAATCTAATGAATTGCTGGAAAATAATGGTGGTGGGCTTCGGCCAAATGGGCTATTGAGTTTTTAGTGTGGAAGAAGAATTAAAGAGGGGGTGTGTTTCAATTTTAAACATGATGAACCATAAAAATAAAATATATAAAAAAAACTCTGGCCCAAAAGACAAACATGGGCTGATCCAAATAGTAAAAGGGAGGGAGAGTGGGATAGCAGTGGGAAAGACAAATACTATACGATACAACAACTATAGATAAAATGGTGACTTTTACAGCGCAGTGATGACTTTTGTTTCTTGGTTGCTAAAAGTAGTACAGGCATATATTAAGAGAATATAAGCCAGAAAAGAGCAAATTCAATAAACTAAATTTAATACTTTGAACGCAAAGAAGGAGATGTTTATTGATTCAACTCTCCGAATCCTTATAAGATATGTTAACGTACTCTTTACCTTTAATAGGCTAGCTAGCTACCTCGTGGTCACTACTGCAAATGCTGCAGCCTTGTCACTATTTAACGAGGAGTAATGCTTTAGCCACTACCAATTTCACTACCATTTTTTTCATTATCTTAGTTGGCATACTCCTATTGGAGAGTTCCCCCGTCTACTATATCTTTCTCTACCTATTGAAGTGTGCCACCTAAGATAGTGAAGTGAAATGTAGTGAAATTGATAGTGGGTGTAGCATTACTCTTTAACGAGAAGCAATGACCTGCCTGCGGCCAAAAGAATAAGATGAAAAAGAAAAAGTAGGATTCAGATGTAGATATATAGCTAAAGTTGTCTAATTACTCAAATTAAAGAAATCCAGACCTCGATCTTCTGCCTGTAGTGTAGACCTACATGAGCTAGCTGTACGTTAGAACCACGTACTTAATTTGGTGTACGTTTTATGTGAGCCAAACCTCATCAAGAGATTAAGTATTAATTAATATTTTAAAGAGCTAGCAAACAAACAATTAATGGTTCTGAACTGGAAGAAATTAAGTATTAATTAATATTTCTCAACAAATCTATTGGGATTATTAACAAAAAAAATTGGAAGCTGGCTGATCAAGGAGTAGGAATTAAGTAGAATATTATGTTCATTTGTGTGAAAATTCAATCATGCATTTACAAGTACAAAAGAATTAGCCCAAAAAATATAACAAATAGATAAAATGGTGTCAGGTTAGAACTCAGAAGCAAGGCGCGTGCAATAGATAGTTCAATTGTAGTTACCATTGGGTTGGGTCAATATGCCAACCTCACAGAAACTTCAATAAACTTTCACATATAGCCAAGTTTTTTCAGTTTTGTGAGCATCTAGAAAGATAAATGCAGGCTTAAAAAAAAAAAAAAATTTAAAGCATATATCTCAACTTAATTAGTAAAAACAAGTTATATATAAATATATATATAGCATATAATTGCATGTTCAGATAATTAGCACACATTTCTATCTCCTAATTAATATATAGCATGTCTAGACATATTACAGATCCAATTAGCATTTAACGGAACTCATATATATAAATTAATTAGTATGCCTAGCCTAGCTTGGTTTCATATCTCGTCTATTCCTCTTAATTAATTAATTACGTACAGCAGGCACGTACGTCTCCGAAATCTACTCCTCGTCGTCACTTATCCAGCCAAAGCTTGGAGGACGTGGTGGTCTTGGTGCTTCATCTGCCTGTGGCTGTGACATCCTTGGATTGGCATCACCAGTGATATTTGGATTGGCATGATGTTGAGCAGGCAAAGGGTTGTTCAGCTGCGGAGAGGTTGAGGTTGATGTTGATGTTGATGTTGATGGACCACCATGTTCGATCTTAAGAGGGACTTCGATCATTAGAGGGACGACGTCTTCTTCAATCCTATCCACCTCTCCCTCAGTCATAATAAGCTCACCCATACCTTGTAGAGAATAAACCCATGTCATACAAAGTCGATATCTTTCAAGTCAGTACGTGATGGATATATGGGTAAAATAATTAATATGCATGCATGCATAAAATGCTAGCTAGCTGCTAATAACAACTATATACCAATCAATCAATATTATAAGTGATATCCAAGGAGGCAATTAAGTTTCTTACCAGAAGAGCTCGGACAATCCTCAGTGACTTGTGCATTCTCCTAATAACATATTTGAAATTAAAAAAATTATATATAATTTTTTTTAATAAAATAAAAATACACTATCTCCAGTGGTGCAGTACGTACTACATAAATAAATAAATGTGATGAATAATTAACAACTAGAGGCAAGAAAAGAAGTTAATTAAGAGACACCACATCAACCTCACTGATCATAGAATTAACATACAAACAATAAAGATATCATAGATCTTCCGTATGCATGTTTCGCTTGCATATATATGCTGCTGACAAAAGAAATTGAGGACAATTCGTAATACTGAGAAGAAGAATAAAGTACTAGAAGAGGAAGTGTGATATGATTTTGTGCCAAACGGAATCATGAACTTGTTTAGTTTTCAAATTAATTCAAAACTCAGAGATAACATGAATCATAACAATATACAAAGGCCGGGGTACAAAACTATAAAATAACAAATAAGCACAAACATCACATCGTTTAGAAGAAGCATTAGAGCATCCACAGTTGTTAGGCAATTATGCATAAAAAGCATTTTTTCTCAAAAAAAAAAATGCTCTGCAAATATGCATTTTTTATCATTTTGACTACACTAAATAGGCAAATATGCATATATATGGATATATCAATATGCATATTATAAGAGACGAAACATCATGATGTTTCGTCTGTAATTATTTAATATTTTTAAAAATCACCGGACGAAACATGAGTTTTTTTTTTTTTTTGAAGGTGATGTTTCGTTCAATAAAATCCCGAATTTAAAAAAAAAAACAAAAATTTGGTTTCGTTAATTAGTTAGTTAATTAGTTTTATTAGTATTCTAGTTAGTTTTTTAGTTAAATAATTAGTTAATTAATTAAGATTTGTTCACTAATAAGTTAATTATGGTTATATATAAATTGCACATAAATTAAAAAATAAACAATAGAAATTACCTGCGGCTGCGGCAGCGGCACCAACTTATCTTGTTGATCTTGGTCTTTGAGCAAGGTATTAATGAGCAATTCGTAGCCATCAGCTTCGATAAAAGGCCATCCAGCTCGTTTCCCATAGACCTTCAAAAGATCATCGATGGTCTTCTCGACAACCTTCTTTTCAAACCCAAACTGACCCATTGCATCAAATGCTTTCATATAATGCTGCTGCTCTACCTCCTGCGACATTCATTCTCCCAACAACAAATTATAATTAAACATCTCGCAGGCACACCCGCCCACTTATTACATGCAAGGATATATATATATATATATATATATATATATATAATATCAAATGAACAAATGAATGAATGGCTTACCCAACGCATTGCTTTTCCTTTTTCTTCTTCTCTTTTCTTTTCTTTTATTTACTGACTCTGCACTCTTTTTTCTATGAGTTAATCCCCTAATTAACAAAAATAATTTAAATAAATCTTAATTTATAGATAACCCAAACGTACTTATTTCCCAAACTATGCATGCATGCATGTCCCATAGAAATTAATGCCACATCACTCCTATTTAATTATTATTATTATTTTTTAAATGGTGGGATCACAATTAACTAAATATTAATTGGTGTATTATTTTATTTCTCCTTGAAGTTACGTGTTTTTTGTTTTTTCGAATGAAAATGTGGAGTATGGCCACCTGTTTCATTAATAAGAAATTAATGATACAAACCCAGAGAACTAGGCCAGATAACAACTTACTGACAGAAAATAAAATATACATGAAGCAACATAACCCGTACAAACAACAAATCCCTCCAACAACCATAGAGGGTGGGCCGACAAACAAACTCGGTCCAGCAAAATTGTATGTACGTCAGTTTAGCTTTGTACACTGCCTCCACGGCACATGCACACCCACCTAAAACTAGTCTGGTAGGATTTTATCACCTGCTAATCCCTACCTACTCCTTGTTGGGGGGACGCCATTTTTGGGCCCAAGCCCCGCAGGCCTACTAATAAAACCACGACACTAGCACAACAATCGCACCCTCCCACCATCTCCACCACTCGTCCAACAAACGTGCCAACAGCTTCCACAACCGCTACCAAAGAGATAGTCGTGAAGAGGATACCTTAACCTCTCTCACGATTGTGCTTTCTCAGGCGATTTCTCATCAAACAACTATCTCACTCACCCTACCAAAAACCCCGCTTCAGGAGAGAACCGTGGAGAGGATACCTTCACCTCTTTCAAGCTCTTGCTCTCTCGGAAAATTTCTTACCACACAGACTCATCTCGACTCTTACCCTCAACGAGGGAAGAGGCGACGCTGTTACGAGACGGTGGCCTAAGCTGGAGGAAACTCAATAGCCTAATAGTAGACGCTGTGAAAATTGCATTGGCGACATCATTGAACACCCAAACAAGTGAGCGCACATCATGGGGGACCCCATTTTTGGGCCCAGGCCCCACAATTGTGCAATACACCGTGCAACACATCATGATCCCATCCCCAGATCCAAGGCGTTCGGGACAACAGGCGCGGGAGGATGCTCTAGCGCGACATAGTCGCTCCGCAACTTGAGGAGACGAGCACCGCGATCTGGGGCATCGACGACTTCATCAATGACTTCGTTTGCGACAACAGGCGTCAGCGATATGAGGCGCGAGCGATTTGGACGTGGATCTCCCGCGACTCGTTCGCGATCTGAGGCATCGGCGATCTGAGGCACTGGCGATCTGGGAGTCGGCGATTTCGTCAGGGGACGTGGAGCTCCGTCGACGCGAATGGCGCGTGGAGCTCTGGTAGGCGATCTGAGTCGCGTAGAGCGCGAAGGAGCTTCGTCTTCAATGCTGCATAGGAAGGAATGGGTCACAGGGGGGGTGGAGAAAAGGACAGGGGGGACGACGGGGTGCGGGGGGGGGGGGGGGGGGGGGGGGCGCTGAGGGCTAGCCGCCGCCGCCCCTAGGAGTGTAGATCTAGGGTTTTCTTTTGGGTTCTTTTTTCAGATCTAGTTTCTCTCTTTAGAAATTTCTAGACAGAGAAACTTTTAAAGTTATGTGTTCTTGTTTAAGGAATTCATTGTTCCTCTTAAAAGCTTATCAGAATTAAAGCTTTTAAAAATCAATGTAAACACAATTTGCAATCTTAAAAGGGAAAGAAAAAAAAAAAAAAAAAAAAAACTCATTTAAAAAACTTGCATTCTACAATCTTAATTCATTGTTCAAGAAAAAAAACTCATCGGTCTTCCTTACATTTGTTCCTCTTAAAAGTGGCTAAAACCCAAAAATATTCACACAAAAAAAGTTGTACTACACTTGAACTCACTTCTAATATCAAATACAAACCGAACATATCGAACATATGCTTAGTTACCGTATGCATATGTCTACTTATCATATGCATGTACATTAAAATGAACATATATTTTTATCATATGCAAATGGTTTCACTGAATAAACATCTCCATAACCCATACAATTTTTTCAACCACTCCATTTATATGCATATCATGCATGAATACAAACGTATACAAGTATACCAATAGCCACTTTCATAGAGATTTTATGAATGTAACAAGTTCAATCTAAAAAAAACATGTACAACCTCAAAGATGCAAATGTCAATTAAAAAAGACAATTGAAAATACAAAGTTCCAGGATACATAAATTAACAGTAGCATATATATTTTCTCAACCAAAAAAAATAAATTTTGTAGCATATTTAACTGTCCCAAAATCATAATTAAAAGGAAAAAACACATCAATGTTCCTTATATCTTAGAGTAGGACCTAGGCTGCTACTTCGAGTTCTTTTTCTTCTCCCTTACTTGTTAGCATGTTCCTGGAAAAAAAATGTAGACCTATACATACCATATCCATTTGAAAAAAAGAGTAATCATGTGATTGAATGAATATATCATTCTAATAATTAAACACAAAATTACACAAATGGAATGATAACAAACACTGTGTGGCAAAAGAAACAAAAATACAAATACATTAGTGCTACATACCAAGATGTATGGAAGACGACAACAAAGAAGAATAATAATAAGAAGAGGACCCATGGTTCTGACACCATATGCGTGGAGGCATCACTTCTGTAAACATGAATGGTAAAACAAAATACAAAAATTATCCAAATAATCAAGTACGATGCCACCTTTACCTACAACTTATGAGTCATTCGTCGAGTATAAGCTTAGGACCATCGTAGTTCCAATATGCATTCCAATATGTTAGTCATATTCCCCTTAAAAAGTTAAAGAGCAAATAGTGAGCATTCCGAATAACAAAAATCTAAAATTTTGAAAAATTGCAGTGTTGTTCAATTTCTCTAATTCAAAAAAATTCTAAAATTCAACCTTATCCTTAACATCTCAATCATATCTCATCTTAATGTGTCACCCCCCGCTTTCCAAAAAATACGGAATACGGATACGTGACTAAGCCCAGCGAATGATTTTCATCATCCATAAGCTGTAAGGATTTTTACAACATTTCATAGGAATAATCAGAGTAGGAAGCAAGAGAAGTCAACCACGCATGCATAACTGAATCAATATGCCAACAGAATTTACTTGAAACAAAACTTAATAAATTTCAAATAAACCATATCTGAACAAGTCAATAATCCTGGGTCACATTGCCCAATAGAAAATAATAATCCAAGTAACCAAGTAAAATTATTCAAATAAGCAACATGAAATAATAATAAAAACTCCAGGATCTAGAATCTCATATCACCTACTCCATCGGGCAGCTGATCTCCATAATCTGTAATTTAATAAATTGCAGGAAGATGAAAAAAAAAACAAAACGTTCATCAATGCAAGTTATGGTCCGCTTGTAGTGCAAGCACAAGTACAAGAAAAGAATAAAAAAATATAGAATAACAGCGGAAGCAAGCATAGCACGGAAAAGACATGATAACAAAATAGACAACTAGCAAGAATCATGAACAAAATCAAGTAATATAATGTACTAATAGGATACGGGTAACATGTAACAGATGTCAACTATCATGCAAGCAGGCAAACAGGTAACATGTGTCAAGTAGCATGTAAAGGTATCATGTAATAGGTGTCAGGTAGCATGTACAGGTATCATGTAATAGGTGTCAGGTTATGTCAGTCGTATATTTATTTCTATCTAGGTAGATCTTCATGCTTTCCATCCATTTACTACATGGTTACTACATTCAAACAAGTTACCTTTAGATTTAGTAGGGGATTCTATAGGTCATGTATTCGGGTATACACAGGATAACAAAACTTGGTCGGTAAACATGATCGGTAACTTGGTCGGTAAACTTGATCGATAACTTGGTCGGTAAATTTGATCGGTAACTTGGTCGGTAAACTTGATCGGTAAACATGTCACACGGAAAACACGAGTCCCCTTCCGAGTACATGCTCCTATATTGTCCACTACTTAATTTTTTCCTTAACCTCGGCTTGATTATTTGTTATTATTATCAAACAAGCATGTGTGTGCACAAAACAGGGCAAGAATAACATGGTATAAACAAGTAACAAGTTCAGGTAGGAAGATAAACATGTACAAAAATTGTGTAGAAATACTTGACAGAAACAGCTTCAACTGTGGTGTTGGATTTACTTCCAACAGTCGCAGAGGGAGAGCTAGCATCAGTTTGTTCATGGGCCGATCAGCAGAGGTTCCATTATCGATGGGCAAGTCCTTTGCATTACATCAATACCCCGGGTGTATGCAATTACAAGTACTCAAACTTATTATTTTTTCTTTTCTCAAACCAATTTATTTTGGAATTTTTCATTTCAAGTTCATGTTCTACTTCTTCAAATAGAATTAGCTTTTGTGACACTTGAGTCAAGGATTCATGCGATTTGATACTTTCAAACAAGACAGAGATTTAGAATTTTGGATGAGAATCAAATTAAATTGTGATATTAAGTTTGTCAATTAATTTTTCAAAATAATTAAAATAATTTATTTTATAAGTAAAAGATTTAAAGATAATTCTGTAATTGTAAAAATATCCTATACCAAAAATCTGATACACTGATCAGATACTGTCGATGTGGCCGATACTGATACAAAAAGTTTGGGCAACCTGATACTAATATTTACCTTGCACAACTTTAAATGTCTTTTTAGCTCTTGAACTTTTTGTGTTATATCGGGCCTGCTAAAACTCATTTTAGAGGAGAATTCCTAAATTTAGTTTATCACAAGGTAAATAATAGTGAAAATATAATTTGCTTCTTAGTCCTTTGGATCCACTGTCTTGAACAGGGGATTGCCACAATTCCAAATGAGAGAATGATATGTGTGTTGCCGGAGCAATCAACAACTACACTTCTCTACTACTGAGTTACCAAGACACATCAAGTGGTTGTAAGTTCAAAACCCTTGCATAATAATTCCATTTCCTCCATTAATATAACTAATCAAAATTTTGATTTTCCAGTATTTCCTTTGCGTCTTTCTTATATACGTAAAACTTCTCAGTATTTCAAACTGTTCATAAAAATCCTATCTGCTACATTGGTAAGTAGCCCATTTTCAAAAATCACTTTGTTAACTACTTTCCATATAATAAAAGAAGTTTTTTCGAAATGTTTGCATTTCAAATCACTGAACTCAAAGCCAAAGGGTTTAATGGAAGACCACAGTCAAAAGAGAGGCAAATTTCTCACTTGATTTTGAATCTGAGCAGATAATTTAACAGAGAGCCGCATGTTCCTTGCTCATTTTGTGGGAGATATCCACCAACCACTTCATGTAGGCTTTGCAGATGATGAAGGTGGTAACACAATACAAGTTCACTGGTATAGAAGGAAGGCCAATCTTCATCATGTTAAGCATCTCTTCCACAGATACTTCTTTCACATGTTCATTGGGCACATTTTCTGTCACTGATTTCCTGCAATGTATAATTTCCTCTAACTAATATATGTATAAATCACTGCACACTGTGCTTAATTTGATGCGATTGTATTACCTTTCTTTAAGAAACAAGCACAAGTCATTGAATGCCTTTTGAGAAGAAGAAAACGTGTTACTGTGCGTTAAACTACAAGTTGGCTTCACACACTGTCAATGATACTCGTTTTGACACTCCCTTTTGAAATTACAATAGGGCAGATGTATTATATTTTGCATCCCCATTGTGTATGATATGTTAAGTAGTAGGAAAATTATTGACATATTAATTAAGAGGAAAATTGTTGGCAAGCTAATTACCATAGTAGGAAAGATGCATTTTTTGTAAGCATATAGTATATATTAATTTGCAGCTTAGGCTATTAAACTGTTATGGATCATACTATGCACTCATCTATTTGTCAAACATAGCAAGGTAGTACTTTAAGCTTTAAGCAACCTATAATTGGTAGCTAAAATACATGCTTTAGCATATTTGCTTTTTTAGCGATAGAATTTAAGTACGAGATATATACCTAACTGACAGCAGTATGCACCACGCTCTCATTATACAGAATTTTTAAGTGCATATGCATTCACTGCCATCTCTATAGTAAATGTGCTGGGTATTATTAAGCTAGGGCATATTTACAATGGATATGGAAAATATTGAAATTCCAATGCAATAAAACACATTTTACTGCGAATTTCCATATCTTAGATTTCAAATATATTCAGAATCTAACAATGATGTCTTCTAGGTACAGAGCTGATGTGGATGTTGTTGGAGTGCATAGTTAATATTGAGAACAAGGATGTAAGTAAGGTCTCAGAGAAAACTGTCTATTACTGATGCTTGCGAAGCCAAGCCACTGACACTTCAATAATCTTTAAAACAAGCCATGATCCCATTTGTGATACGATATATTGAATTTATAACTATGTCAGGACTTTTAGTGTAACAAAAGTATTTATTACTTGTTTACTCCTTGTTGCTTATTGTTCACTATGTGTTATGTAAAATAATTGCATATATTAAACCCAAGAATTCCGTTTGATCTGTTCATGACAACTTTGGTGTACAAGAATGTTGAAAATGTTGTATTCATTATTGATTGGGAAATTTTAGAAAGTATTTATCTTTCTAAAATTAAACGTCGTCAATTTAGTTGGCTTTCCTAAGCAGTAGCTATAGTTATATTTGCGATGTTACAATTTCTTAGTACTTGAATTCTACAATGTAAAAGTCTACTCCTATACAATGTTACAATCTCTCATTTGAATAATTAAAAAAAAAAAACTAAGAATAACCTGTTCCAGATATGTATTCAAAATCACAATAAAAGATACAAGTGCGCATGCAGAATTGACTTTATTTGATGAGGAAGCAAGATGATCATCGACTGTTCCGCAAAAGACTGGAATATATTAAGAATAAGGTATAATATGTTATTCTCATAGTATTAAAAATAATTAAGAACTAATTTCTTTTTCTATATGCAAGGGAAAAATGTTGAAGAATTTGATAGAAGGACCAAGAAATGCATTGGAGATGAGTATACTTTTTTGATCAAATCACAAGCTGTCACATATAGAAGAACAACTACAAGAATATTAACGGGATGCAAAATTAAAAAGGATGAACAAGAAGTTACAAGCAGTTTTAAGTTTATGAAAGTTAAAGTCGAAAGTGATAATTGATCTTATGAAAAATAAGATGATATCAGTTTATGATTTACTAATTTGTTCTTTTTCATATCGTTTTTTAATATCAGTTTTAAGTTCAATAAAGTTAAAGTCGAAAATGATGATTAATCTTATGAAAAATACAATAATTATATCTTTATGTTGTTGTCTAGCTTTGGGTTCTTGATGCCTGCTTCAAATCTTATTTTGATGAGCTTGTTGTCGTCGGAGTAATTTTGAAATTCATGGGTTGCTTATTAAGATAATTGACTAAGTCGAATTTGTAGTTTGAAGAATATGAGTGTGCTAAATGCAAGTGTGTTTAGATAAAAATTTAAATATTTATGTGCACCAAGCCACATGCACTTGGTGCACGGTAATTTCAACTAGTATTTATAAAGGTGTAAATTACACAGTGTTACCAAACAAACACGTATAATGCACATGCATAATTAATATAAAAAAAAGTCTTTAGTTCAATGCCAGACAATGTCTGAATTTTTTTTTTAAAAAAATATATATTTATAAAGGTGTAAATTACTAGTTAATTTAATTGCAGAGTCTCAAAATTAATTTAATTACAATATAATAATAGTTCGCCAAATAATTTGTTGAATTACGAAGCTTGTCAAAGTCTACAATGTTGACTTATGGCCAGGGCCGGCCCCACCCTTGAGGCGGGTGAGGCGGCCTCCTCAGACCCCTGGCGTTTTTACGATTTTAGGGACCCCAAATTTGTAATTCCCTTGTAAATATAGGCACGTATTTTGTGCGTAAAAAAATATTGTTATTAGGGGCCTAAAAAATAATTATTTGAGCCTTTAAAAAATTTTTTTTTTTTTTTTTGGGTTTAGGCTTGAAGACTTGAATTAAATTTGAGACTTTAAATTTTGGTGATTCAAAACAAATTTATATATTTTGCATATTTTATTTTTAACATTATGCAATTTTTTAATATACAATTTATTTTATTTTATTTATTATTATTATTTTATTTTATTTTTTATTCTTATGGGGGACCTCATTTTGGGAGCTTGCCTCGGTCCCCCGGGAACTCTGGGCAGGCCCAGCTTACTGCCAAGAAATGGAAGAAGCGTCGAAAGAAAATCATGCGGCAATGGTCAAGCAAAGGAGGGAAGAGACAACAAATGAATTGGATGGTCAGGATTGCTCTCATTATATAATCTCTAATGTAATGAATTGCTGGAAAATAATGGTGGTGGGCTTCGGCCAAATGGGCTGTTGAGTTTTTAGTGTGGAAGAAGAATTAAAGAGGGGGTGGGTTTCAATTTTAAACACGATGAACCATAAAAATAAAATATATAAAAAAAAAACTCTGGCCCAAAAGACAAACATGGGCTGATCCAAATAGTAAAAGGGAGGGAGAGTGGGATAGACAGATACTATGATACAACAACTATAGATAAAATGGTAAGACTTTTTATAGCGCAGTGATGACTTTTTGTTTCTTGGTTGCTAAAAGTAGTACAGGCATATATTACGAGAACATAAGCCAGAACAGAGCAAATTCAATAAACTAAATTTAATACTTTGAACGCAAAGAAGGAGATGTTTATTCAAGTACTCTCTGAGTCCTTAAGATATGTAAACATACTCTTTACCTTTAATAGGCTAGCTAGCTACCTCGTGGTCACTACTGCAATTGCTGCAGCCTTGTCACTATTTAACGAGGAGCCACTACCAATTTTACTATCATTTTCTTCATTATCTTAGTTGGCATACTCCTATCGGAGAGTCCCCCACCTACTATATCTTTCTCTACCTATTGAAGTGTGCCACCTAAGACAGTGAAGTGATCATATTGTGAAATTGGTAGTGGGTGTAGCATTATTACTCTTTAACGAGAAGCAATAACCTGCCTGCTACAGCCAAAAGAATAAGATGAAAAAGAAAAAGTAGGATTCAGATGTAGATATATAGCTAAAGTTGTCTAATTACTCAAATTAAAGAAATCCAGACCTCGATCTTCTGCCTGTAGTGTAGACCTACATGAGCTAGCTGTACGTTTGAACCACGTACTTAATTTGGTGTACGTTTTATGTGAGCCAAACCTCATAAAGAGACCCAGATCAGATTAGTACTTCACCAGTTAATTAAATTTTAAAGAGCTAGCAAACAGACAATTAATGGTTCTGAACTGGAAGAAATTAAGTATTAATTAATATTTCTCAACAAATCTATTGGGATTATTAACAAAAAAAATTGGAAGCTGGCTGATCAAGGAGTAGGAATTAAGTAGAATATTATGTTCATTTGTGTGAAAATTCAATCATGCATTTACAAGTACAAAAGAATTAGCCCCAAAAAAATAACAAATAGATAAAATGGTGTCAGGTTAGAACTCAGAAGCAAGGCGCGCGCAATAGATAGTTCAATTGTAGTTACCATTGGGTTGGGTCAATATGCCAACCTCACAGAAGCTAGCTTCAATAAACTTTCACATATACCCAAGTTTTTTCAGTTTTGCGAGCATCTAGAAAGATAAATGCAGGCTTATATAAAAAAAAAATTTAAAGCATATATCTCAACTTAATTAGTAAAAACAAGTTATATATATATATATATAGCATATAATTGCATGTTCAGATAATTAGCACACATTTCTTTCTCCTAATTAATATATAGCATGTCTAGACATATTACAGATCCAATTAGCATTTAACGGAACTCATATATATAAATTAATTAGTATGCCTAGCTAGCTTGGTTTCATATCTCGTCTATTCCTCTTAATTACGTACAACAGGCACGTACGTCTCCGAAATCTACTCCTCGTCGTCACTTATCCAGCCAAAGCATGGAGGACGTGTTGGTCTTGGTGATTCATCTGCCTGTGGCTGTGACATCCTTGGATTGGCATCACCAGTGATATTTGGATTGGCATGATCTTGAGCAGGCAAAGGGTTGTTCAGCTGCGGAGAGGTTGAGGTTGATGTTGATGTTGATGTTGATGGACCACCATGTTCGATCTTAAGAGGGACTTCGATCATTAGAGGGACGACGTCTTCTTCAATCATATCCTCCTCTCCCTCAGTCATAATAAGCTCACCCATACCTTGTAGAGAATAAACCCATGTCATACAAAGTCGATATCTTTCAAGTCAGTACGTGCTGGATGGGTAAAATAATTAATATGCATGCATGCATGCATAAAATGCTAGCTAGCTAGCTAATAACAACTATATACCAATCAATCAATATTATAAGTGATATCCAAGGAGAGGCAAGTTTCTTACCAGAAGAGCTCGGACAATCCTCAGGGACTTGCAGAGCTCCATCTGCATTCTCCTAATAACATATTTGAAATTAAAAAGATTATATATATTTTTTTAATAAAATAAAAATACACTATCTCCAGTGGTGCAGTACTACATAAATAAATGCATGTGATGAATAATTAACAACTAGAGGCAAGAAAACAAGTTAATTAAGAGACACAACATCAACCTCATGCACTGATCATAGAATTAACATACAAATTAACAATAAAGATATCATATATAGATCTTCCGTATATATGTATGTTTCGCTTGCATATATATGCTGCTGACAAAAGAAATTGAGGACAATTCGTAATACTGAGAAGAAGAATAAAGTACTAGAAGAGGAAGTGTGATATGATTTTGTGCCAAACGGAATCATGAACTTGTTTAGTTTTCAAGTTAATTCAAAACTCAGAGATAACATGAATCATAACAATATACAAAGGCCCGGGTACAAAACTATAAAATAACAAATAAGCACAAACATCACATCGTTTAGAAGAAGCATTAGAGCATCCGCAGCCGTTAGGCAATTATGCATAAAAAGCATTTTTTCTCAAAAAAAATGGTCTCCAAATATGCATTTTTTATCATTTTGACTACACTAAATAGGCAAATATGCATATATATATATATATATATCCATATATAGCAAAATACATATTATAAGAGACGAAACATCATGTTTCGTCTGCAATTATTTAATATTTTTTAAAATCACCGGGCGAAACATGAGTATTTTTTTTTGAAGGTGATGTTTCGTCCGATAAAATCCCGAATTTAAAAAAAAACAAAAATTTATTTTGGTTAATTAGTTAGTTAATTAGTTCTATTAATATTTTAGTTAAATAATTAGTTAATTAATTAAGATTTGTTAACTAATAAGTTAATTATGGTTATATATAAATTGCACATAAATTAAAAAATAAACAATAGAAATTACCTGCGGCTGCGGCAGCGGCAGCAACTTATCTTGTTGATCTTGGCCTTTGTCGAGCAAGGTATTAATGAGCATTTCGTACTTGTTATCTTCGATAAAAACCCATCCATCTTTCCCATAGACCTTCAAAAGACGGTTGATGGTCTTCTCCACAACATCCTTTTTAAACCCAAACTGACCCATTGCATCAATTGCTTCCTTGTACCGCTGCTGCTTTATCGCCGGCTACATTCATTCTCCCAACAACAAATTATAATTAAACATCTCGCAGGCACACCCGCCCACTTATTACATGCAAGGATATATATATATATATATATATATATATATATATATATATATATAATCAAATGAACAAATGAATGAATGGCTTACCCGCATTCCTTTTTCTTCTTCTCTGTTCTTTTCTTTTCTTTTATTTACTGACTCTGCACTCTTTTTTCTATGAGTTAATCCCCTAATTAACGAAAACAATTTAAATAAATCTTAATTTATAGATAACCCAAACTTATTTCCCAAACTATGCATGCATGTCCCATAGAAATTAATGCCACATCACTCCTATTTAATTATTATTATTATTTAATTATGGTGGGATCACAATTAACTAAATATTAATTTGTGTATTATTTTATTTCTCCTTGAAGTACGTTATGTGTTTTTGTTTTTTCGAATTAAAAGGTGGAGTATGACCACCATGTTTCATTAATAAAAAATTAATGATACAAACCCAGAGAACAAGGCTAGATAACAACCTACTCACAGGAAATAAAATATACATGAAGAAACATGATCCGTACAAACAACAAATTCCTCCAACAATTCTAGAGGGTGGGCCGACAAACAAGCTCGGTCCAGCAAAATTGTATATACGTCAGTTTATAGCTTCGTACACTGCCTCCACGGCACATGCACACCCACCTGAAACCAATATGGCATGATTTTATCACTCGCCGATCCCTACCTACTCTTCGTTGGGGGACCCCATCTTTGGGCCCAAGCCCCGCAGGCCGACTAATGACACCACGGCACAAGCACAACAACCGCACCCTCCCACCATCTCCACCACTCGTCCAACAAACGTGCCAACAGCTACCACAGCCGCTACCAAAGAGATAGTCATGAAGAGGATACCTTCACCTCTCTCACGATTGTGCTTTCTCAGGCGATTTCTCATCAAACAACTATCTCACTCACCCCACCAAAAACCCTGCTCTAGGAGAGAACCGTGGAGAGGATACATTCACCTCTCTCACGCTCTTGCTCTCTCAGGAAATTTCTTACCACACAGACTCATCTCGACTCTTACCCTCAACGAGGGAAGATGCGACGCTGTTACGAGACAGTGGCCTAAGCTGGAGGAAACTCAATAGCCAGATAGTAGACGCTGTGAAGACTGCATCGGCGACATCGTTGGACACCCAAACAAGTGAGCGCACATCATGGGGGGAACCCACTTTTGGGCCCAAGCCCCACAATTGTGCAATACACCGTGCAACACATCGTGACCTCATCCCCAAATCCAAGGCGTTCGCCACAATAGGCGCAGGAGGATGCTCCAGCGCGACATAGTCGCTCCGCGACTTAAGGAGACGAGCACCGCGATCTGGGGCGTCGGCGACTTCGTAAGTGACTTCGTTTGAGACAACAGGCGTCAGCGATATGAGGCGCGAGCGATTTGGGCGTGGATCTATGGCGACTCGTTCGCGATCTGAGGCACCGGCGATCTGAGGCACCGGCGATCTGGGAGTCGGCAATTTCGTCAGGGGACGTGGAGCTTCGTCGCGTGGAGCTCCGTCGACGCGAACGGCGCGTGGAGCTCTGGTAGGCAATTTGATGCGCGTGGAGCGTGAAGGAGCTTCGTCTTCAACGCTGTAAAGGAAGGAATGGGTCGCAGCGGGGGTGGAGAAAAGGACGGGGGGGACGACGGGGTGCCGGGGGGGGCTGAGGGCTAGCCACCGCCGCCCCTAGGAGTGTAGATCTAGGGTTTTTCATATCTAGTTTCTCTCTTTAGAAATTTCTAGAGAGAGAAACTCTTAAAGTTATGTGTTCTTGTTTAAGGAATTCATTGTTCCTCTTAAAAGCTTATCAGAATTAAAGCTTTTTAAAATCAATGTAATCACAATTTGCAATCTTAAAAGGAACAAAAACTCATTTAAAAAACTTGCAATCTACAATCTTAATTCTTTGTTCAAGAAAAAAAAAACTCATTGGTCTTCCTTACATTTGTTCCTCTTAAAAGTGGCTAAAACCCAAAATATTCAAAAAAAAAGTTGTACTACACTTGAACTCACTTCTAATATCAAATACAAACCGAACATATCGAACATATGCTTAGTTATTGTTACCGTTGATTTCGGTGTGGGGGTAAACATATTTACTGACTCTGCACTCTTTTTTCTATGAGTTAATCCCCTAATTAACGAAAACAATTTAAATAAATCTTAATTTATAGATAACCCAAACTTATTTCCCAAACTATGCATGCATGTCCCATAGAAATTAATGCCACATCACTCCTATTTAATTATTATTATTATTTAATTATGGTGGGATCACAATTAACTAAATATTAATTTGTGTATTATTTTATTTCTCCTTGAAGTACGTTATGTGTTTTTGTTTTTTCGAATTAAAAGGTGGAGTATGACCACCATGTTTCATTAATAAAAAATTAATGATACAAACCCAGAGAACAAGGCTAGATAACAACCTACTCACAGGAAATAAAATATACATGAAGAAACATGATCCGTACAAACAACAAATTCCTCCAACAATTCTAGAGGGTGGGCCGACAAACAAGCTCGGTCCAGCAAAATTGTATATACGTCAGTTTATAGCTTCGTACACTGCCTCCACGGCACATGCACACCCACCTGAAACCAATATGGCATGATTTTATCACTCGCCGATCCCTACCTACTCTTCGTTGGGGGACCCCATCTTTGGGCCCAAGCCCCGCAGGCCGACTAATGACACCACGGCACAAGCACAACAACCGCACCCTCCCACCATCTCCACCACTCGTCCAACAAACGTGCCAACAGCTACCACAGCCGCTACCAAAGAGATAGTCATGAAGAGGATACCTTCACCTCTCTCACGATTGTGCTTTCTCAGGCGATTTCTCATCAAACAACTATCTCACTCACCCCACCAAAAACCCTGCTCTAGGAGAGAACCGTGGAGAGGATACATTCACCTCTCTCACGCTCTTGCTCTCTCAGGAAATTTCTTACCACACAGACTCATCTCGACTCTTACCCTCAACGAGGGAAGATGCGACGCTGTTACGAGACAGTGGCCTAAGCTGGAGGAAACTCAATAGCCAGATAGTAGACGCTGTGAAGACTGCATCGGCGACATCGTTGGACACCCAAACAAGTGAGCGCACATCATGGGGGGAACCCACTTTTGGGCCCAAGCCCCACAATTGTGCAATACACCGTGCAACACATCGTGACCTCATCCCCAAATCCAAGGCGTTCGCCACAATAGGCGCAGGAGGATGCTCCAGCGCGACATAGTCGCTCCGCGACTTAAGGAGACGAGCACCGCGATCTGGGGCGTCGGCGACTTCGTAAGTGACTTCGTTTGAGACAACAGGCGTCAGCGATATGAGGCGCGAGCGATTTGGGCGTGGATCTATGGCGACTCGTTCGCGATCTGAGGCACCGGCGATCTGAGGCACCGGCGATCTGGGAGTCGGCAATTTCGTCAGGGGACGTGGAGCTTCGTCGCGTGGAGCTCCGTCGACGCGAACGGCGCGTGGAGCTCTGGTAGGCAATTTGATGCGCGTGGAGCGTGAAGGAGCTTCGTCTTCAACGCTGTAAAGGAAGGAATGGGTCGCAGCGGGGGTGGAGAAAAGGACGGGGGGGACGACGGGGTGCCGGGGGGGGCTGAGGGCTAGCCACCGCCGCCCCTAGGAGTGTAGATCTAGGGTTTTTCATATCTAGTTTCTCTCTTTAGAAATTTCTAGAGAGAGAAACTCTTAAAGTTATGTGTTCTTGTTTAAGGAATTCATTGTTCCTCTTAAAAGCTTATCAGAATTAAAGCTTTTTAAAATCAATGTAATCACAATTTGCAATCTTAAAAGGAACAAAAACTCATTTAAAAAACTTGCAATCTACAATCTTAATTCTTTGTTCAAGAAAAAAAAAACTCATTGGTCTTCCTTACATTTGTTCCTCTTAAAAGTGGCTAAAACCCAAAATATTCAAAAAAAAAGTTGTACTACACTTGAACTCACTTCTAATATCAAATACAAACCGAACATATCGAACATATGCTTAGTTATTGTTACCGTTGATTTCGGTGTGGGGGTAAACATATAAGATTTGTGAGTTCGAGAAAATCTGAACAGCTGATTCGAGCCTCCTGATCCCTGCCGCAACCTACAAGGAAGTGCGAGACACCGGGGTTGATTCCGGCGACGGACCCCTCCGACGCTCTTGTCAGTAACCAGTGGTGATTAAAGAAAGAGCTTAAGGTAGGAAAGAGTGATTAACCTATAACAGAGGTAGGAGGGAGGTATTTATAGTCGCCATTAGAGCGGTTAGGGGCCTGATTTCCTGCGTAACAGCCAGGAGGAAAATCCTCCTATTCTGTTTTGGAAAATTAGCCCCTGATTCCCGGTGGGAGCAAATCAGGCCTGTTGAATTGATTTATTCAAATCAATGGCCCTGATTCTCCTCTTGGTGCTGGGTTTGTATCGGGTCGGGACCCGTGCCCAGTTAAGGTGGATCCGTTCACGGGTTGTTAGTTCTGTGAGAAGGAGACCCAATACCCGTTTTGGATCCATTTATATGTGAAATTACCTTTTTACTCCTGAGCTTCAAGATTCGTGCTCGATCTGGACAGTTCCGATTTAACCCCATTTTTAGCCATATCACGAGCCCCCCACTCCTAAAGACTGAGTGTGATCAGCCTTTGAGGAGTAGTTTAACTATTTTGACGGCTAGTGGAGTTGTATCGGAGTCCAAATGGAGGATTTTGAATTTCGAAAAGGGGGTAGTGAGGTAATTTTTTGATGCCATGTGCTGTACTCTAGCCATATCGAGTAATTGATGGTTTTTATCCATTTCTTCGGACTATTTATTTAATTTTGCGATGTGTTAACTAATCGTTCGGGGGCCTTAATAGTACATCCTAGGCAATAATTGTTCGTTCGGGGGTCCAAAAATATCCCCCCGAATTTTTAATTATTTCCTAGAATTTTTAGTTAGTTTTCCCGAAATTTTAGCAATTTTTTGCAATTTTTAAATGAATAAAACGATTTAAATAGATAAAAATGATTTTAAATACCGATTTATGACGTGGCTCGATCTGGGCCGTTGATCATGGACGAGCACGAATTTCTGAGAGATCTATCGGTTGTCATCGCTCGGAAGTCTTTTTCTCCGTTTGCGAGCTCGGAAAGGCACTTGCTCGGTATCCGACCGGAGACATGGGGTCTCGGCAGACCGAGCGACGTGGCACAATCTGAGCCGTCAGATGATGGTGTGAGTCCCAAGAAAATGCTATCTTGTCTTTTAACGCACGTGGCGCCATCTGGACCGTTGATCATGGACGAGCACGAATTTCTGAGAGATCCAACGGTCTTAGTTGCTCGGTGTCTTTTTTCTCCGTTTGCGAGCTCGGAAAGGCACTTGCTCGGTAGCCGACCGAAGGCATAGGGTCTCGGCGGGTCGAGCGACGTGGCGCCATCTGAGCCGTTGGATGATGGCGTGTATCCCAAGACGGGCACATTTCTCAAGAAAACACTATCTTGTCGTCTAGTGTCCTCGGCAAGATCTGGGCCGTCTGATCGAGATCATGCGCGAAAGTTGAGGAGAAAGTGAGTTTTCTCCGTTTGCGAGCTCGGAAAGGCACTTGCTCGGTAGCCGACCGAAGGCATGGGGACTCGGCGTGTCGAACGACGTGGCGCAATCTGAGCCGTTGGATGATGGCGCGTATCCCAAGACGGGCACATTTCTCAAGAAAACACTATCTTGTCGTCTAGTGTCCTCGGCAAGATCTGGGCCGTCTGATCGAGATCATGCGCGAAAGTTGAGGAGAAAGTGCGTTTTCTCCGTTTGCGAGCTCGGAAAGGCACTTGCTCGGTAGCCGACCGAAGGCATAGGGTCTCGGCGGGTCGAGCGACGTGGCGCCATCTGAGCCGTTGGATGATGGCGCGTATCCCAAGACGGGCACATTTCTCAAGAAAACACTATCTTGTCGTCTAGTGTCCTCGGCAAGATCTGGGCCGTCTGATCGAGATCATGCGCGAAAGTTAAGGAGAAAGTGAGTTTTCTCCGTTTGCGAGCTCGGAAAGGCACTTGCTCGGTCGCCGAGCGGAGGCATGAAAGGGCGTTCCGAGATGTAGTGGAGGAATGGACCTCGGTATGGCCCAATTTCCCAGGATAATAATGGCGTTCCCGGATTCATGTGGCATTTCGTTTTCCAATGGTCATTAATGTCGATCACTTCAATTAATGTGCGGCGTTCCAACTTCCGAGGGTCATAATGGCTGGTTCTTGGAGGGTAGGCTATAAGTACTACATTCCCCTTGTTATTTCAGTCGCAGCAATGTTGAGTTTTAGACCTCGGTGGTGTCTGCCTCTGGCGGACGCCAGTCTTGTGAAGTCTTAACCTTGATAGGTTCGGAGGGGTGGTCACTCTACTGCCTTCTTCTTCTCCCGTTCCTGACGGCCCCCATTGTGGGTGTCAGGGTCGGGGGAGAACGAGGCAGGAGTAGTGACGACTGTGATCCGAACCCGAGGTATGAGTCGCTCCGGGATGATGGGTGGTCGTTCTTCCACCAAGGTCTTCTGCCGACTCCGACTGTCCCGAGGTGGGTGGCGGGGTCGGAGGAGATCATGGTGGAAGAGGTGACGATCCAAATTCGGACCCGGGGGCCAAGTTGCTTCGGAAGGACGAGCGGTCGTTCTTCCACCATGATCTTCTCCGGACTCTGACTGCCCCGACGTGGGTATCAGCGTCGGGGGAGATTATGGCTCGGACTTCCAGACCATCGGTGAGATTGAGGGGGAAGAAATAAAGGGCGTTCCGAGCTTGTTGTTTGCAACTGTGAAGGTTCTGTTGCCAGAGTCCTCTACCAGGCCGAACCTTCACAGTTACAATCAACTGGCTCGGAATGGTGCGCTTCTCCCGATCTCTGAGTGTTGATCTGCTTTCGACCGGGGCCCGTGGGTCGGCGGAATACCGACCGAGACCCGGGGCCCGGGGGGTGCTCGCCGAGGGCGGTGCCTTAAAACTTTGAATCAAAACTTTTTCTAGTTTCTCTAGACATAGGTGGGGCGTCCGAGGGTTCAATCGTCCGGGTGATGTGGTACACCCGGATCCGTCGGATGACATGGAGTAGGGGTAGGCAGTTCGAGGATTCGATCGTCCGAGCGACGTGGCGCAATCTGAGCCGTTGGATGATGGCACGCATCTCAAGACGGGCACATTCCTCAAGAAAACACTATCTTCTCGTCTAGTGTTCTCGGCGAGATCTGGACCGTCTGATCGAGATTTTACGCGAAGTTTAAGGAGAAAGTGAGTTTTCTCCGTTTGCAGGCTCGGGAAGGCACTTGCTCGGATACCGACCGGACTCTGTTGCAGGCTGGTTCGGATTGCGTGTAGTTCGGATTCAGATCCCCTGGCGCCGAGCTAGTTGACTTGGTGAAGAAGACAGTTGTATTGGGCCTTCGCGACGTTTCGAGAGTAGCCCAAAAGTCGCATTCTTTCGTTTGGAAGTCCAAGGGACGTCCCTTTTTACTATAAATCTTCACCCCCCTTAGACTAAGTCTCATTTTTTACTTTTACTCTCTCTCTTCAGTTCTCACTTTACCTTCGAAGTTTTCAGCTCTCTGTTGGCGGTGCTAGCTGTCGCGGTAGCGTTCCTTGTCTCCGGCGAGCTTTTCCGACCGTAGCTGTCACTTCGAGGTCAGGCTCTCTCCCTTCTCTTTTAAAAAATGGTTAAGATTACGTCCTCGGATGAGACCCCCGCCTCGGAGCAGGCAGTAGGCCGAGGGGGCAAAGGGAAGGAGGTGGTGGAGCCGAGCGATCAGAATGTTGTACGTCCGGATAGAGAGGGCGAAGTGGCCGAGCTGCCTAAGGAGGTTGCGGCGGTGTCCCAGAAGGGTAAAGTCGTGGTCACTGTCGTTGAGACGCCGAGGACAGCGGGAGCGTTCGGTCGGCAGCCCATTGTTCTGTCGAGCGTGGGAGGCATCCGGGATTACGCCGAGGATACCTTGGAGAGAGTCACCCAAGGCACGGCTAAGTTGGTGGAGGAGAATGAACCGAGAGAGCTGTCCGAGGTGGATCATACCATCTCGTCTCTCACTGAGGCCGATCTTCACCTGATCCGAGAGGGTTTCCGGATCCCTGCCGACTACGGACTGCTTCTCCCCAGGCCGGGTTTCCGAGCCAATACCAAGTCTTCGTCGGACGTGTGCGTCTTTCCGGTCGACTCCCTTATCGCCGGACTCCGTTTTCCTCTCCACCCGTTCGTTGTTGATGTGTTGACATGGTACGGTTTGAGCCCCGCCCAGTTGATGCCGAACACGTAGAGGCACGTCATGGCATTCGTCCTCCGATGCCAAGAGGTCGGCGCCAAGCCGAGTATGTTCCTCTTCCGGAGCCTCTACCGACCTTGTCAGCCAAGGCGAGACGAACAAAGGTTCTATCTTTCGCCCCGGACGGGCGTGAAGCTGATCGAGAATCCGGACTCGATCAAACATTGGAAGGAGAAGTATTTCATCATCCGAGCCCCTGCGCCGTGGGTGATACCGACGGTTTGGGTGAAGGATGGCCTGCCCAAGCGCACCAAGAAGGAGACGGTGCTGAGTGATGAGGAGGCAGAGGTCCAGAAGAAGCTCCTCGCCCTGCCAGCGCTAAGCTGGAAAGACATTACCGAGGAGGATCTGTTCCGAGGGGGTCTCAGTCCGATCGACCCTAGTATGCCTCTGGTATTTATACTCTTTGCTTAAAGTTCATGAAAATTAATCTAAGTTTTTTCATTCGGCTTGTGCAGGGACGATGAAGCTGGACTACAAAGCTCTGATGGCAAAGGGCAGATCAGAGCAGGAGGCGAAGAAGAAGAGGCCTTCGGCAGGGCCTCAGGACGGCCGAGCCCCGAAGAAGCCCTCGGTGGCGAAGGTCGCCGACCAGCCGAAGGTCATGGTCATCGAGCAGGGGGAAGTCATGGTCCTCGACCCTCCTACCTCGGATGTGCCGACACCGACCCCAAAGGAGGGTGCTCCCGGTTCGTCGAGCGGGACGTTCGGCGTGAAGGAGGTGTTGTCCCTCCAAGTTCCGTCCCTCACTGCCGAGGCGGAGAAGATCTTGACCGAGCGTCATAAGCAGATCTTTGTCCCTGACTGGCAGGTGATGAACGTTGACGGCTTCTTGGGCGACGGCAACATCTGCATGGAAGCGGTGAGGCACCTGCCGACCCCGAAGGATCGAGCGACCCTGAAGGCCGGGCTAGCAGGGGACGCCGTGATGCAGATTGCTCGGAATACTATGTCGGTAAGTGGGCCGAGCCCTCCCTCATCTAAATTTCTTTCTTAGAATTTTTCTAAGTTCTTGGGTTCGGGTTTTAATGTGCTGTTCTTTTTCAGACCCTCTGCCACTTCAATTTCCTGCTCGAGGAGTTTGCGAGCAAGGAACAGGAGAATGAACGGGAGAGGGCAGAGCGTGTCAAGGCCACGCAGCTGCTTGATGCCGAGCAGCTCCTCTCAGCGAAGAGGGGTGCCGCAGTGGAAGGGTTGGAGAAGCAGCTGGCCGACGCCGTTCAGCTGTCGAAGGATACAGCAACCAAGCTTGGGGCTTCGGAGAAGGAGGTTGCCGAGCTGAAGGAGGCGCTGGCTAATGCTCGGTCGGGAGCGGAGAAAGAGGTTGCCGAGCTGAAGGAGGCGTTGGCCAATGCTCGGTCGGAAGCGGAGAAGGCTCGGAAGAGGGCCGAGAAGATCATGGCCAAACACCAGAAGAAGGTGAAGAAGGTGAAGAAGGCCATGCAGGAGGAGGCCTCGCAACACATGCTCCAGAACATGGAGGATGCCTACGGTCGAGCCTTGCTCCACATAGCCGCCAAGAGCTCGGACTTCGACACGTCCTCCTACCGCTTTTACGATCCCGTGGAAGGGGAGGAGGAGGTTCCCGAGGGGATGCTCGACCCTGAGGGTGAGACGGAAGGTGTCGAAGGCCCAGGAGAGACCGAGGCCGAGGCCGAGGAGGAGGACGACTCTGAGGAGGAGAGCGGGAGCGAAGGCGAAGGCGAGGCTGATGGTGAGGACAGGACCGGGGGGTCGATGGACCCGAACAACAAAAAGGTCGATCCCTGACTCGGTTGTCTTTTTTAGTCTTTTGTTGTTTTGCCTTCTTTTGTAAGCCTAACTGCGGACTGGTCACCGCTTTTGTAAAACTATCTCCCTGGTTTTAAATGAAAATATTTTGTTTGGCCGAAATTTATCCAAGTGTTGAGTCTCGGATTTTGTGTTTGATTTGTCGTGGAATTCTCCAAGTGTTGGGTATCGAATTTATCTCTGCTTTTCAGGTAAGGTTCGGTCCGGTTACGGAGGTTGCACACCTTCGGAAGGAGCTGGCCAAAACGAAGGGCGAGCTATCGAATAGTCGAGAGAGGCAGTTCTTCATGCTCTTGAAGCTGGAAGAGACGAAGGCAGCTGTGCGGAGGTATTGTCGCGAGTTGTGGCAGCTGCGGAAGCAACCCCCAGCCCCTCGTCCCGAAGGTGAGGTCGAACGGCTTCGTAGAGAGCTCGTCGTTGCCGAGCAGAAGAATGTCGAGCTTTTGGCCGAGATCCAACACTTGGAGTTAGTGGATAGAGAACGCTCGTCGGCGGAAGAGAAACTCGCTTCCGAACTGGAGAAGGCGTCGACCGAGCGCAAGAGGCTGTTGGCCGAGGTCGACAGGCTCAGAAGGATCACGATAGATAGGGGATCGAGGTCACCCACTTCCGACGGCTCGCGACCGATAGCGTCAACGTCTCGGGCTCGTCGAGGCCTTCTCGATTGAAGAAGTCGGCGAAGGACGACGTTCTGAGAGACAGAATCATTGAACTTGAGGAAGAGATCGCGTCACTCAAGCTTTCGCCGGAGAGGGCCAACGTCCGCAGCACGTCGTGCACTCGCGAAGAGAGCGAGAGAGGGATTACTTTTTACGAACTCGCGACACGTTTGCCTGTGGCTAGGCGGAGCCCTGCCGATGCTCAGAGTAGCGTGGCCATGTCGTCGAGCGGTGCCTCGGTCGGCGCCACAGTTAGGGTCAGCAGCGAGGGGGGTCACGCTTCGTTGGTTTAGGATCGGGTTCGGAGGGCAGGCCTCGTCGTCCTCGCGTTTCCTTAAACCGAAGCATTCCCCTCCCGAAGAGACCCTGATCATGTTGTTTATGCTCTTTCTGATTGTCGCAAAACTTTGTAGTAGAGTCGGTCTTGTTGTATGTGGAGCTATTATATCTGAATATGATTGGAAAATTCTTCAAGTGTTGTGTCTCGGAAGTGTATTGAAAACTTGCTATTCATTTTCCCTTCTTTTCAGCTCGTGGTGTCAGACCAATACACCGATCCCAACGGCTCGGACGGCGATGATGACGCCGAGGTGACCTCAGGGGGTACGAGGTCGCGCTCGTCGATGTGCCGAGAGCGGCGTCGTAAAGTGAAGCTGGAGTTACATCGAGCTGAGAGCGAGCGGGCCCACCTCGAGTCCGTCCTCGGCCAACGGGATGCCGAGATCCAACGTTTGGAGAACAGGATCATCGAGGCGACCCCCGGAGGGGAGGACGACGACTCGCAGACAGCTTTTAGCAACGCTCTTCGGGTTCAGTGTATTCGGCATAATCAGTCGAAGATATTAGCCGAGCGGGACGATTTGCTCTCCGAGATCCATCACCTACAGACCGTGGAGGCGAAGCTTCGGAAGGATACGGAGGAGCTAACAGCTGAAGTGGGAGGACTGGCGGCCGAGAAGACAAGTGAAGAACTTTCTGTTTGAGGGCTAAGTGTAATGGGTCGGCTCCATATTTTTTTGCTTTTTGACATTTTGTAACCGGGGAAAGACAGCTTTGTATTGTGTCCTGAACGTTAATAAAATTCCCTTTGTTGCTCTGCGTTCTTATTTTGCTTGTGAGTGTGTGAGCCGTGCCGAGGTCTTGGAGCCGGGCACATGGTGTCGTCGGCGAGAGTCTCGAAGCGAGCGAGCTCTTGACGGGGCGTTATCTTGTCGTTTAGCGAATCTGACAAGATCTGGGCCGTCTGATGTTGGCACGAATCTCGAGGCGGCTCAGTTCCCAAGAAAATGCTATCTTGTCGTTTAACGTCGGTGGCAAGATCTGGGCCGTTGGATGTTGGCACGAATCTCGAGGCGGCTCAGTTCCCAAGAAAACGCTATCTTGTCGTTTAGCGTCGGTGGCAAGATCTGGGCCATTGGATGTTGGCACGAATCTCGAGGCGGCTCAGTTCCCAAAAAAACGCTATCTTGTCGTTTAGCGTCGGTGGCAAGATCTGGGCCGTCTGATCGAGATCATGCACGAAAGTTGAGGAGAAAGTGAGTTTTCTCCGTTTGCAGGGTCGGAAAGGCACTTGCTCGGTAGCCGACCGAAGGCATAGGACTTTGGGCTTCGGCTGCTAGGCAAGATTGCTCGGATTATGCGGCCGAACGTAGCTTCGGTATCCCTCCACTGGCGGAGCTGAGGGGTGGATCACTCCTAGTCTACCGCGAAGCAAGCTTGGGGGGACTGGGAGCTAAGTGTTGGACTCCGGGTCCATCGTTGTAGCTCGACGGTTGTGGAAGCAATTCCGAACGGTGATTTACCCCTGGCTCGTCCGGAGGCGAGCCGAGGAGGTAAAGTCGAGCCGAGTGTTGGACTCCGAACCATCGGTGTAGTTCAACGGTCGCGGGAGCAATTCCGAACGGCGATCTACCCCTGGTTCGTCCGGAGGCGAGCCGAGGAGGTAAAGTCGAGCCGAGTGTTGGACTCCGAACCATCGGTGTAGTTCAACGGTTGTGGGAGCAATTCCGAACGGCGATCTACCCCTGGCTCGTCCGGAGGCGAGCCGAGGAGGTAAAGTCGAGCCGAGTGTTGGACTCCGAACCATCGGTGTAGCTCAACGGTTGTGGGAGCAATTCCAAACGGCGATCTACCCCTGGCTCATCCGGAGGCGAGCCGAGAAGGTAAAGTCGAGCCGAGTGTTGGACTCCGAACCATCGGTGTAGTTCAACGGTTGTGGGAGCAATTCCGAACGGCGATCTACCCCTGGCTCGTCCGGAGGCGAGCCGAGGAGGTAAAGTCGAGCCGAGTGCTGGACTCCGAACCATCGGTGTAGTTCAACAGTTGTGGGAGCAATTCCGAACGGCGATCTACCCCTGGCTCGTCCGGAGGCGAGCCGAGGAGGTAAAGTCGAGCCGAGCGTTGGACTCCGAACCATCGGTTGAAATCAAAACTTTAAAAAACATATGATAAGAGCGGAGAGAAGCATACAAATTCACAAATATGAGAGAGCTTTCCTTATTGATAATCGACGGCGAACCGTTTTACATAGTACAATTCACGAAAAATAGGTTACAAGTCAGAGGAGAGGAATGGCTCGACATCATATGATACTTAGAGTGGCGCCGGAGCGCTTTCTTGGTATTTTAGGAGGTGGTCGGCATTCCAGGTCCTCGGAATCTCCTTGCCCTCTAGATCTTCAAGACGATATGCTCCGGGCCGAACTACCTTCGTGATCCTGTACGGCCCTTCCCAGTTCGGAGCCAGCTTGCTCTTCTGATTGGGAAAGGATATGGCCAGTTTCCTCAAGACTAAATCTCCTTGCTTAAGGTTGGTGGATCGGACCTTCTTGTTGTATGCCAGCTAGACCCTTCTTCAGTAATTCTGCTGCCGAATCGAAGCTCTTTTCCTCAGCTCATCTATCAGATCTAAATCTGCCCTGAGGACCCTCGCATTCTGCTCCTCGTCGTAGGCTGCGAGCTGAGGGGAAGGTATTCCGACCTCGAGGGGTACCACGGCCTCGGACCCATAGGTGAGGTTAAAAGGAGACTCGCCTGTTGGGGTCCGCTTGCTCGTGCGGTAGTTCCATAGGACGTTGGGGAGTTGGTCGACCCATAAGCCTTTGGAACTTTTGTCCAGCCTTTTCTTGATGCCTGCGAGGATCTGCCGATTAGCATTCTCGGCTTGTCCGTTCGACTGAGGGTGGGAGACGGACGAGAAGCGCTGCTGGATGGCAAGGTCATCGCACAGAGCTCGGAATGCTGCGCCAGTGAACTGAGTCCCGTTGTCCGTCACGAGGACACGGGGGACGCCGAACCTGCAGATGATGCTCTTCCAGAAGAACTGTACCACCTTGTTCTCGGTTATAGTAGCGAGGGGCTCGGTCTCGACCCACTTCGAGAAGTAGTCGATGGCGACGACCAAGAACTTGAACTGACCCGGAGCCGGAGGGAAAGGCCCTAGTAAATCCATCCCCCACATTGCGAAGGGGATAGGACTTGATAGGGAGGCGAGGTTGGCCTGAGGGAGGCGACGGATGCTGGAGTGTCTCTGACAGGAGCTACATTGCCGAACGTGTCACTCGGCATCTTGAAGGAGGGTCGGCCAGAAGTATCCATAATTCAAAGCTTTTCGGGCCAAGGATCTGGACCCCGAATGTGCCCCGCCGATGCCTTCGTGGAGCTCTTGTAGGGCATATTCGGCCTGTTCTGGGGAGAGGCACCTCAGGTACGGCCGGCCATCGACCTGCGAGAACGAGCATTTGTACAAGATACCCTCGATCAAGACATAGCGCTCGGCCCTGGTTCTGACTCGGCGAGCTTCTTTGGGATCCTCGGGCAGGACCCCGTCCCTCAAGAATTCCACCAACGGCTTCATCCAATTATCCTGCAACATGACCGGCAACGATTCCGCCGAGCCTGGCGTCTCGTCTTCTATGCTCGGCCTAGAGAGGACCTCGATCAGAACGGTCTGTTCAAGACCTTGTAGGGAGGATGAGGCTAACTTGGAGAGGGCATCGGCCTGTGAATTCTCCTCCCGAGGGACTCGTTGGATGATGGCCTCTTCGAACCGGCTCATGAGGTCCCGGACCTTGGCGAGGTACTTCGCCATTCGCTCGTCTCGGGCCTCGTATTCGCCCAAGACCTGGTTCACAACTAGTTGGGAATCACTGTGAATCCGGAGGTGCTGAGCTCCAGCACTTCGGGCAAGTCCGAGCCCGGCGATGAGTGCCTCGTACTCCGCCTCGTTGTTCGAGGCCTTGAAGTTCATGCGGATCGCATACTGCAGGACGAAGTCATCAGGGCCGTTCAGGATGATACCGGCACCGCTTCCTTCGTTACAGGAGGAGCCGTCCACGAAGACCGTCCAAATGGGGGGTCCATTCGGTACGTGGCTGACTTCAGGGATTGTGGACTCTACGATAAAGTCGGCGAGGGCCTGTGCCTTAATTGCCGTCCGAGGCTGGTAAGAGATGTCATGCTGACTCAGCTCTATGGACCACTTCATTAGCCGGCCCGAGGTCTCAGGCTTGTGGAGGATCTGCTTTAGGGGTTGGTCGGTGAGGACAACGACCGAGTGGGATTGAAAGTACGGCCGAAGCTTCCTCGCTGCTGTGACCAGGGCGTAAGCCATCTTCTCTATCTTCGGATAACGGAGTTCGGCGTCTCGAAGCACCTTGCTCACGTAGTAGATAGGCCTTTGGGCCCGGTCCTCCTCTCTCACCAAGACAACACTTAGGTTCTGCTCGGAAGCAGCCAAGTAGATGAAGAGAGTCTCGCCCGGGACCGGTTTGCTGAGTAGAGGGGGGTTCACCAAGTAAGCCTTCAGCTGGTCGAACGATTCCTGTTGTGGTTGGCCCCATTCAAAACCCTTAGCCCCCATGAGTGCTTTGAAGAAGGGAAGGCACTTTTCCCCCGACTTCGAGAGGAATCGACCGATAGCGGCGAGCCGACCGGTAAGTTTCTGTACCTCCTTAATGCTCCGAGGTGGGGCCATGTCTAATATGGCCTTAATCTTCTCGGGATTAGCTTCGATTCCTCGTTGGCTTACCATGAAGCCGAGGAACTTTCCCGAAGAGACCCCAAACGTACACCTGTTCGGGTTTAGCCGCATGTTGTGCCTTCTCAACACGCCGAAGGCCTCCTGGAGGTCGGCCACGTGATCAGCGCCTCGGACGCTTTTGACGAGCATGTCGTCAACGTACACCTCCATGTTCCGGCCTATCTGGTTCTGGAAGACCTTGTTGACGAGGCGCTGATAGGTGGCGCCCGCGTTCTTCAAGCCGAACGGCATGACCCGGTAGCAGTAGAGGCCTTGGTCGGTGACGAAGGAGGTCTTCGGAATGTCCGGAGGGAACATTCGGATCTGATTATAGCCCGGGAAGGCGTCCATGAAGCTGAGGAGCTCATGGCCCGAGGTGGCGTCAATAAGGGTGTCGATGTTCGGGAGAGGGAATGGGTCCTTCGGACACGCCTTATTCAGGTCGGTGAAGTCAATGCATATCCTCCAAGAGCCATTGGACTTCTTGACCATTACCACATTCGACAGCCACTCGGGGTAATTTACCTCCTGTATGAACTTAGCCTTCAAGAGTTTATCCATCTCCTCCTTGATGGCCTGCTGTCGCTCGGGAGCGAATTTCTGTATTTTTTGTTGGACCAATTTGCACCCCGGCTCAACACTTAGACGGTGGACTAGCAACTCCTCGGAGATGCCGGGCATATCCGCAGCTGACCAAGCGAACAGGTCGCGGTTACCCCGGATGCATCTAACCAAGTCGGAGTACAATGCGGTCGGCAGGAACTTGCTGACGAGGAACTTCCGGCTCGGGTCCTCGTCCGAGAAGAGTACTTCTTCCAGTTCGTCCGCCGGCTCGGACGTGGGTCGGGCTTTCGGCTCGGGGATCTCTAGTGTCTCGAGGGAGAGCACCGGTCCACCTGTGGAAGTCATGTAGCACTTCCGAGCCGTCTCTTGGCTTCCCCTAACTTCCCCTACCCCCGACCGGGTGGGGAACTTCATTTTGAGGTGGTATGCTGAGGGGACAACCTCCAGAGCAGCCAGGCCGGGTCGGCATAGGATGACATTATACGCGGCCGGGACGTCGACGACCATGAAGTCCATCGGCTCGGTCCGGGCAGTAGGGGTGCTTCCGGCAGTCACGTCTAGGGTTATCACCCCCTCGACAGTTACCGGGACCCCCGTGAACCCGTGGAGTGTGTAACCGGCCGGCTTGAGACGGTCCCGAGACAGCTGCAGGCCTCGGAAGGCCGAGAGGAAGAGGATATTAACCGAACTCCCGTTGTCCACTAAGATCCTCTGCACCTTGAAGTTGGCCATGCGGAGGTCGATGACGAGGGCGTCACAGTGTGGAGTTCGGACCCCTTCGAGGTCTTCATCGGAGAAAGACACAGGGACGCCGAGACCTTTGGGAGGAGGGGCGCTGTGGACCGAGTTGACCTCTCGGACGAAGGCCTTCTGAGAGGAATTAGTGGAGCCTCCCATGGGGCCTTCGTGGATCAGGTGCAGGACCCGTTCTTCCTCGAACTCGGGTGACTCCTCGCATCGCTCGGAGCGCTTGTTAGCCCCCCGAGGCGGAGAAGCGTTGCGATCCGCCCGATCGTTAGCCTTCACGAATTTGGCCAACTGCCCCCTCCGGATGAGGACTTCTATCTCATCCCTCAGTGCCCGGCAGTCGTTCGTGTCGTGGCCGTGGTCCCGATGGTAGCGACACCATTTATCTTTGTTCCTCCTCTTTGTCGGGGTATTCATCCTCGGAGCTGGAGGGATGACCCCTTTCTTCTCCACTTCCATCAGGATGGTGGAGACGTTGGTGGTGAGGGGAGTGAACTTCTCAAACCTGGGGGGAGGACGGCACTGACCGCCGTTGTCCTTCTGCTCCTTCTTGGGCCCCTCTTCCTCCGTCGCCTTCCTCTTCGACCCGGTGGAGGACCCCCCGAAGTTCGGGAGGGATTCGGCCTCCTCTGCTCGGATGTACTTCTCGCACCTCAGAAGGAGGTCGGCGAAGTTACTAGGGGGCTTCTTGGCCAGGGACGATCGGAGGTTGGAGTTGAGGACGTTCGACTGGAACGCCACGGTCGCCACTGACTGGTCTAAGGAGGCGATAGACCTGACTTCTGCGGTGAATCACTTCACATAGTCCCGCAGCTTCTCTCCCCTTTCCTGCCGCAGGTTCAGTAGGGAGAGGCTTGTCTTCTCGGCTCGCCTGCTACTCACGAAGTGAGTTATGAATAGTGTTTCAAACTGCTCGAACGAGAAGATGGAAGAGGGAGCGAGTCTGGAGTACCATTCCCGAGCCGACCCCCTGAGGGTGGCGGGGAAGGTCCTGCAGAGCACGGCGTCGGAAACTTGATGGATCAGCATCAAAGTCTTAAAGCTTTCGACGTGGTCAACTGGGTTGGACTCCCCTGAGTACGTTTCAAACTGCGGAGGTTTGAAACCCCTCGGTATGTGGGCCTCCATGATCGTCCGAGAGAAGGGGGGTCTGCTCGGCCGAACGGTCCCCGCTCTGGACTCGTCCTCTCTGTCCATGCGGCCGATGCGCCTCTCCACCTCGTGAATACGTCGGTAGAGGGCATCGTCCCTCCGCTGGTAATCATACGATCCCCCGGACTCTTCCTCATAGGAAGGGGAGCGGGGACTGCGGCGCCGGTAGTCCTGGGATCGGCGAGGACTGTACTGCTGCTGCTGGCGACTGGGAGCCTGGAGAGGACTTCGGGATCGGCGGCGAGGACTGGGAACCCACGGGGGTGTCGGAACCCTCAGGGCATTCTGATTGTTGGGACGGGCGTTCAGGGCCTGCAGTACGGTCTCCTGAAATTGGAGGAACTCGGCACGAGTGATAGGTGCCTCACGGTCCCTCGGATGACGCCGATCCCCGGGGGAATGCGGTCGGCGCTCGGGAGATGCCGCTCGGCCTCTGCGGTCCGGAGACCTCCTACCGTCTCGGCGGTGAAGGGACCGCTCACCCTGATGCTGGCGGGAGGCTCCCTCTCGGGCCCGCCTCTCATCAAGGTGTGTGTGGAGGTCCTCATCTTTCTGGCGGTTCAGGACTGTGTTGCGGAGGTCAGGATGATGGGAAGCCATCGAATCCGAGGATCCGTTATGAACCGAAACATGGTCCTGATTGAGGGGCTGCTTCTGCTTTCGGCCGTTATGACCGGAGGGGCCATTGTTGGGTTGCGGTTTAGGATGAGGAGGCTGGCCCGGGGGAGGAAGCTCGGACTGCGGAATAGGATTGACAGGGGCTTCCTCCGTAGGGTCGGCGGGATTGGCCACACGGTTCGACCCTCTAGATCTGACCTTCTTCGGAGGCATGGCTGCAGAGGACGATGAGGAAGAGGCTGAGGCTGTTCGTGTGGTTTTTCCCACAGACGGCGCCAATCTGTTACCGCTGATTTCGGTGTGGGGGTAAACAGATAAGATTTGTGAGTTCGAGAAAACCTGAACAGCTGATTCGAGCCTCCTGATCCCTGCCGCAACCTGCAAGGAAGTGCGAGACACCGGGGTTGATTCCGGCGACGCACCCTCCGACGCTCTTGTCAGTAACCAGTGGTGATTAAAGAAAGAGCTTAAGGTAGGAAAAGAGTGATTAACCTGTAACAGAGGTAGGAGTGAGGTATTTATAGTCGCCATTGGAGCGGTTAGGGGCCTGATTTCCTGCGTAACAGCTAGGAGGAAAATCCTCCTATTCTGTTTTGGGAAATTAGCCCCTGATTCCCGGTGGGAGCAAATCAGGCCTGTTGAATTGATTTAGTCAAATCAATTGTAGAACCCCGTATTTTCAAATATTATTTTAATTATTTGAAAATGAATTTAAATGAATTTTGAGGATTTAATTGATATTTTCTAAAAGATTTATCTTTCGAACACGTGCAAAACACGTGCAAGTGACTTTTGAGATGTTTGAAAAATTAAGTTTTCTTTATGAAAAATCATTATTTAATATTTGGAATTTATTTACTATTTTTCCAGATTTTTTTGAAATTAATTAGTACTATTTGCAAATTTTAAGAAAAGAATGACCTTTTTGCAAAATTGATATTTTTAAGGGTTAAAGTGCAAAATACATTTCCTGGACGTTTTAAACAGTATTGGTTAAGATTTAGAAGTATATTTTCTTTTAAATCCTAATTTTAATGAATTTTAGATGAATTTCCAAGAGAAGATATATATATATATATATATATATATATATATATATATATATATATATATATAATTGTATTTTTGAGGGACTGTTTTGCAAATGTATTCCTAAACCCTAAAAATGATATTTCCGGCCTATATAAGAGAGTTTGAAGCCGTCATTCGCTGCACAACTCAGATCTTATTATACCTCTTATTCTTTTTGTGATTGAAGAAGAAGTTTTTGGATCTAGCAAAGGAAGGCTTTTTGTGGATCTTCTTGATTCTAAAGGTGAGTGATATGAACTTGTTTTGTTTATGTGTATGTTTGTGTACTGTTTTGTTTGATGTCTTCGTATCTTGTATGTGATCGATGCAATAGTTGTTATTCGTATTATGCATGTGAAACCCATGAATGTTTAGTAGATCTTGTTTAACAAATTCTTTATTTCTCAAAAACATGTTAAGATTTAAGTATGGTTTTGATCAGATGTATGCACATCTGGATCTTGGGTTTATAAACAGATCTTGGTTATTAATGGTGAAAGAATTGAGTATTAAGAAACCCTAATGGAAGATTTAGGAATTGAGGACATGAGTATTTAGTGTTGTTTCCGTAATGAAGGTCATCTTGAGATTGTCACTTTTACCTGGATACGAGTTAACTTTCATAAGCAATGAATCTTTAGAAAACACCAGTTTTGATCTTTGTATTCAGACCTAACTTATGCAAACTGTAGGCCGACAGTCGACTGGTCTACTATTCAGTCGACTGGTACGACCCAGCTGCTGTATCTTAGTTTTTCTCGAAAATCCGTTCTGGACAGTCGACTTAGACCCTTCTCAGTCGACTGGTACACTTAGAATTTATTTTTCAAAGTTATCGTAGAATTTCTCTCGGGTAAGTCGACTTATGTTTTTATAAGTCGACTTATGTTCTTATAAGTCGACTTATGTCTCTTTTAAGTCGACTTATGTTTTGATAAGTCTACTTATGATTTTTATAAGTCATCTTATATTGTTGATAAGTCTACTTATGATTTTTATAAGTCATCTTATGTTTTGATAAGTCTACTTATGATTTTTATAAGTCATCTTATATTGTTGATAAGTCTACTTATGATTTTTATAAGTCATCTTATGTTTTGATAAGTCTACTTATGATTTTTATAAGTCATCTTATATTGTTGATAAGTTAACTTATGTTTTTATCAGTCATCTTATACTGTTAGCATTTGGAATGTTTCTTGAGAATTATTGGAATAGTCTCGGGACAGTCGACTGATGGTTTTCTTGAGTCGACTTACTGTACTTGTGTATAATCTTGGATATTGGTTCTCGGGCAGTCGACTTACTATAGTATAAGTCGACTGGTTCTGATGAGTTTTTCATAAACTTGTGTGTTCTTTCAGTCTTTAGTTTTATAGATGGATATGTTCGTCGATGTAAGAGTCACTGTTAAGTGATTGCATACCGGGTATATATCCGATCTATACCTTCTTAGTTTGTTTGTAGATGGATATGTTCGTCGGTGTAAGAGTCACTGTTAAGTGATTGCATACCGGGTATGTATCCGATCTATACCTTCTTAGTTTGTTTGTAGATGGATATGTTCGTCGGTGTAAGAGTCACTGTTAAGTGATTGCATACCGGGTATGTATTCGATCTATACCTTCTTAGTTTGTTTGTAGATGGATATGTTCGTCGATGTAAGAGTCACTGTTAAGTGATTGCATACCGGGTATGTATCCGATCTATACCATCTTAGTTTGTTTGTAGATGGATATGTTCGTCGGTGTAAGAGTCACTGTTAAGTGATTGCATACCGGGTATGTATCCGATCTATACCATCTTAGTTTGTTTGTAGATGGATATGTTCGTCGGTGTAAGAGTCACTGTTAAGTGATTGCATACCGGGTATGTATCCGATCTATATTATCTTTAGTTTTTTGTAGATGGATATATGGGTATCCGATCTATGGCATTATTGGTGATCGATCGTTGGACATACATTGTGGTATTGAGATTTATTGATAGTTGGGCATATTCTGAGATGTGAGGATTACTGTTGGTTCAGAACAGTCGACTGGTTCGTTAAACAGTCGACTGTACAGTGCAGTTGAGCTGCACTATTTTGAGAGTGATTGATTGATGGATACTTGATCGTTGGCATTGTTTCTCGACTTGGCTTCTCGCATGTACTGGCCTATCGTTTCTTGTTTCACATTTCATGTTTAGTTTATGTATTTTTGTTCAGTACATGTTGCTTGAGAATTTATGTTATTGTTCATTTATGTTTGTTGTTTATATCACTCACACCATTTATGGCTGACCCCTTTAGTTTGGGGGTTAGAGTTCAACTCTAGCCTCATGTGTTACAGGTAGCTGCGTAGAGTTGGAAGCTTGGATGCTTGGGTTAGCTTTGGATTTCATGAGTGATATAATAGAGCCTTGGGTAATTTTGTAAAGAGAAAGGGTTGTAATAGTTAAATGTATTTCAAAGTGTTTGTATTTCCGCTGCATTTGAAAAAGATTATTGTAATAAAGATTTGGAATAAAATGATTTGAGTTTTTGGTCTATGTATATTGTTACATTGAAGTGGATCGCTGGGAATGTGCCACGTATTTTCTAAAGTTTTATATTAGAAATTCGGGGCGCTACATCAATGGCCCTGATTCTCCTCTTGGTAATCTGGGTTTGTATCGGGTCGGGACCCGTGCCCAGTTAAGGTGGATCCGTTCGCGGGTTGTTGGTTCTGTGAGAAGGAGACCCAATACCCGTTTTGGATCCATTTGTATGTGAAATTACCTTTTTACCCCTGAGCTTCAAGATTCGTGCTCGATCTGGACGGTTCCGATTTAACCCCATTTTTAGCCATATCAGTTATCGTATGCATATGTCTACTTATCATATATATGCATGTACATTAAAATGAACATATATTTTTATCATATGCGAATGGTTTCACTGAATAAACATCTCCATAACCCATACAATTTTTTCAACCACTCCATTTTTCTGCATATCATGCATGAATACAAACGTATACAAGTATACCAATAGCCACTTTCATAGAGATTTTATGAATGTAACAAGTTCAATCTAAAAAAAAACATGTACAACCTCAAAGATGCAAATGTCAATTAAAAAAGGCAATTGAAAATACAAAGTTTCAGGATACATAAATTAACAGTAGTATATATATTTTCTCAACCAAAAAAAATTAAATTTTGTAGCATATTTAAATGTCCCAAAATCATAATTAAAAGGAAAAAAAACATCAATGTTCCTTATATCTTAGAGTAGGACCTAGGCTGCTGCTTCGAGTTCTTTTTCTTTTTCTTCTTCTTCTCACTTACTTGTTAGCATGTTCCTGGAAAAAAAATGTAGACCTATACATACCATATCCATTTGAAAAAAGAGTAATCATGTGATTGAATGAATATATAAACATACTAATAATTAAACACAAAATAACACAAATGGAATGATAACAAACACTGTGTGGCAAAAGAAACAAAAATACAAATACATTAGTGCTACATACCAAGATGTATGGAAGACGACAACGAAGAAGAATAATAATAAGAAGAAGAGGACCCATGGTTCTGACAACATATGCGTGGAGGCATCACTTCTGTAAACGTGAATGGTAAAACAAAATACAAAAATTATCTAAATAATCAAGTACGCCACCGCCTTTACCTACAACTTATGAGTCATTCGTCGGGTATAAGCTTAGGACCATCGTAGTTCCAATATGCATTCCAATATGTTAGTCATATTCCCCTTAAAAAGTTAAAGAACAAATAGTGAGCATTCCGAAAAACAAAAATCGAAAATTTTGAAAAATTGCGCTGTTGTTCAATTTCTCTAATTCACAAAAATTCTAAAATTCAACCTTATCCTTAACATCCCATTCATATCTCATCTTAATGTGTCACCCCCCGCTTTCCAAAAGGAAATACGAAATACGGATACGTGACTAAGCCCAGCGAATGATTTTCATCATCCATAAGCTGTTAGGATTTTTACAACATTTCATAGGAATAATCAGAGTAGGAAGCAAGAGAAGTCAACCACGCATGCATAACTGAATCAATATGCCAACAGAATTTACTTGAAACAAAACTTAATAAATTTCAAATAAACCATATCTGAACAAGTCAATAATCCTGGGTCACATTGCCCAATAGAAAATAATAATCCAAGTAACCAAGTACAATTATTCAAATAAGTAACAGGAAATAATAATAAAAACTCCAGGATCTAGAATCTCATATCACCTACTCCATCGGGCAGCCGATCTCCATAATCTGTAATTTAATAAATTGCAGGAAGAGGAAAAAGAAAATAAAACGACCGTCAATGCAAGTTATGGTCCGCTTGTAGTGCAGGCACAAGTACAAGAAAAGAATTAAAAAATATAGAATAACAGCGGAAGCAAGCATAGCACAGAAAAGACATGATAACAAAATAAACAACTAGCATGAATCATGAACAGAATCAAGTAATATAATGTACTAAAAGGATACGGGTAACATGTAACAGATGTCAACTATCATGCAAGCAGACAAACAGGTAACATGTGTCAAGTAGCATGTAAAGGTATCATGTAACAGGTGTCAAGTAGCATGTACATGTATCATGTAATAGGTGTCGGGTTATGTGAGTCTTATATTTATTTCTATCTAGGTAGATCTTCATGCTTCCCATCCATTTACCACATGGTTGCTACATTCAAATAAGTTACCTTTAGATTTAGTAGGGGATTCTATAGGTCATGTACTCGGGTATACACAGGATAACAAAACTTGGTCGGTAAACATGATCGGTAACTTGGTTGGTAAACTTGATCGATAATTTGGTCAGTAAACTTGATCGGTAACTTGGTCGGTAAACTTGATCGGTAACTTAGTCGGTAACTTGGTCGGTAAACTTGATCGGTAAACATGTCACACGGGAAACACGAGTCCCCTTTCGAGTACATGCTCCTATATTGTCCACTACTAAATCTTTCTCTTAATTTCGGCTTGATTATTTGTTATTATTATCAAACAAGCATGTATGTGCACAAAACAGAGCAAGAATAACATGGTATAAACAAGTAACAGGTTCAGGTCCGAAGATAAACATGTACAGGTGAAAGACAATACATAACAGGGTAGGACAACGAAAATTCTAGTTCAGGACAGCAAGACAGTACTGCACCAAATCTGAAATTTCCGTTGCTGCAAATGTTCAAATCTGGATCAGTCGAAAAATATGGAAAATAGATTCTCGGCCAAATCTAGCAAGTATAAATAAGTCATATGGTACTTAACAAAAACAAGTCTCAAAACAGAATTGTATCCAAAAAAACATGTTCAGCCCGAAATCAGAAGTTTGTATTCATAAATAGGAAAACAACATAAAAACTTATTGATTAAATCCAAGAAGAATATGGGGTATTCCCTATTATGTTCAGTAACAGAAAATAAAGTTTCATAATTCTCCAACATACATAGAATAGTCAAGTAAAATCAGAAAGCAGGAAGATAGAGCAGTTTTGCAAATCTGGAATCATAAACACAGCAGTACTAAAACAACAATATCTCACAAAATATAAACCTAAATCCAGATCCGTCAAAAGGGTGATAAAGTAGATACATAAGGCTACAACCCATATTCACAATTTTTTTATAGACAGTAAATAGAATCAGGTCGAAATTAAGGTTTTTTACTGAACAACATGAAAATTCTGCAAGTATAGTAGTTGTTTACAAGCATAGAATAGGGCATAAAAGTTATCAAATAAATCCACAAAATTTAGGGGTTAATTCCAATCAAGTCTAGTTGTACTCAGCAAAATTTTGTATCAAAATATTTTTTTTAGCATCAGTTGTAACACCCCGTAATTTTCAAAAAGAGTATAAATAATATATATATATATATATATATATATATATATATATATATATATATATATATATTTTGAAAGTAAAAAGGGAAAAAAATGAAATGGTATAAGATGGGAGGGGGCCTACGTTGGTTTGTTACAGCAAAATAAAACATGTTGTTGACTCCGGTTAACCACGTGACGTGGCAATGACTAGGGGGCCCACCCGTTGAAGACCTGTTGTGTGTAGCGGAAAGAGAAGGTAAGGTATGGGATTGTCCCATATCGGAAAGAAACTATAATTAAATAATATATAAATATAATAGCCTATGATCAAGAGTCACCTAATCGGTTAACCACTTTTTGAGAGGCAGGCTGTGGTGGGCAGTTGTACTACATAGTATCTAATTTGTATTCTAAATTGTATAAATTGTCTGACCCAGGTGTTGATGTTTTCTTTTCCCTTTTCTTTTTGAAGGCTAGAGTCGTGAATGAAGTAATTATTGCACCTTCATTCATGATACTCTCCTCGTATACATTGATGTGAGATTGTATGCGAGCATGTCATGTTTTCCTTGAGTATCAGAGTGGCGCAGTGGAAGCGTTGTTAGTTTACCCTACATTCATGATACATTACGCGTAGACACAATTTCCTTTCAAATTATTTTCCGTAGATTTTCATCATAGTATTTTTCAACATTCAATATTTTTCAAATGAAATTTTCTTATAATTGGATATCTATTATTTTGTCTATCTTCCTTTAGCCTTGATCTTTTAAATTTGTTTTATGTGTTTTCAGTCTTAAAATTGTATCTTTCATGTTTTTATGTCCCTTTATGTTTATCCGTTTACATTTTCTATTACTTTATGTATTTTATTGCCAATTATTAACTAAATTTTGCAACTATTATTATTTCTATTATATTTTGAATTTTCTTCTGTGCATTCATTTTGTATGATTTAATTTTGTGATACTATATTTTTCATTATCTTATATTGTCTTATATATTTCAGTATATTTTAACAAGATTGAAGTATTCTACCCATATAAATATGACCTACCATTTTGTTTTATTGACTACATTCGATACTATTGTTATTGCATATTATCTACTAATTTGTTTTGTTGGCTTTTACTATTAATCGCTACTCATTAATTTTGTAGTTTTACGCTCTTCAATATAGTACATACACTACATGATTATTAACTTTTCCATTCACTTTTATATCACTAATTTCAAACATAATACTGTATTTTATTAAATATCTCAATATCCAAGTATATATGGAAGATTACATCTTTCCATCTCCCATTTTTTGTGCAACCTGATGTCGATAGGGCAAATATGTAACTAGACGTCAATAGAGGCAACTGCAACTGGACGTCGGGAAGGCAAAGTCTGCAACCGAATGTCGAGAAGGCAAACTGCAATCGGATGTCGTAGAGGCAAATTCTGCAACTTGAGACCGTAGAGGCAAGTTTGCAGTTGAATACCAAAGAGGCGAACCTACACCAGAAAGAGATTGTCTACTTTGATAACCCATATTTTGTTTTCTATAATATTTATTTACCACTATACTATTTTTGTATTAGCTTATACTATTTTCTAATATTTTACAACCTAGCACTATGTTGTTTATATTGATTTCTATATTTATCCTACTTGTGTATTTACTACTTAATCTCAACTATCTTACCATTTTTTTCTTTATTTTGAATGTTTTCATGAGTAAGTATTTCATACCGCTTCATCATGTTTTATATTGCTTATCTTAGATTTTGGTGCCTACTCACTTAACAAAAATAAAATTTGGCATTTATACTTCTTCTTCGATTCGTAAGTTACTTCTATATGATTAGTTTTCACACTATTTCAATAATATGTTATTACTTTTTCTACAATGATATTTTGTTTTGCTCCTAGAAATCATTTATAATTTTCGTATCATGCTATTGATTGATTCACCCTTATAATTTTGATGCCTATGTACATATATAATTTTGTATGTTGGTTTCTTGCTTTACTTGATAATTCAAAAGTATTTCGATGTATGTTTTTTACATCTTTAATTTTTAATCACATATATAATCATTGTATTTACCTTACAAATTATTTTATGATATTAATCGGTATACAGAATCATTTTTACGTTGTCTATGCTTTCGACTATATTTTCATTCTCATTTACTTTCAAATTGTTATCCAATAATCTTCTCTTAAAATTGCTAATTCAAAATTTTGTTATACAACACCAATTCAGTTTTGCAATTTTATTATTCTATCGCTTATTACTTTGATAAATTTTGATTTCTAAATCTATTTATAAATTACCCATTTACTATGTTTCGCTTTATTGCATTTGGTTTCCAAACTATTCTACAATTAAAAACTTAATTGATTTTTCCTTCTATCTAATGTTTTCCCTAATATTATTTTTGTATGAAAATTTCTCTCAATCCATCCTATCTTTTTTGTCACATTTCATGCTATCTTCATAGTTTTATTGTTTCGTTCTTACAAAATTTTATACTCATAGTTTTCTTATATATAGAGTTTCCCTCATTTTTCCTCATTGTTTATTTTTATACTACATTTATTTTCTGGATGTTTATATTTTTCTATAGACAAAAAGGTTTTTCCTTTGGCATGTACAAAATACAAAATTTACCCTAGCGAGTTGCGGAGACGGAACTATTCTAAGGGGGGGAGAGTGTAACACCCCGCAAAATTGAAAATGACAATTTTGCCCTTTTGTGTTATGCACGTATATTTTGTACCATACTAGTAATAATTGTAACGTGTTTTTATTACATATTGTGATTTCTGACTATTTATACATTTCCCGTATATTTTATCCTATTTAAATCAACTAAAGTATTAAATTTCAATCTCTGCATTTTAACGTATTTTTTACGTATTTTTGATGCACGTATCGATTATGTGTTTTCACCGCTACGGGTAATATTCTCTATGTGTTTAAATTATTTATTTTAGGTATTCAAATCTATTTTTATAAACGGAAATTCATTTTCCCTTATTTTGATTAAAATATTATTATACGTATAAAGCACGTGTTTTCTACGTACGTAGCAATTACGTCGTGGAATATATAAAATTAATAAATATATTTTCTTATATTATATTTTTATTATCTTTAATATTTTTCCGTTGATAAAACCGAATTTCGTATTTTTATATTTTACGTACGAAGTACGTGTTTTTCGGTGCGAGTATTTAAGCGTATTTGTTTTTAAAATAAATTTCGGAGTCTGTGTAGTATCTCGTGATTTTCAAAAAGTGTAAATATATATAAATATATGTTGAAAAGTATAGTTGGTTGTTTGTATAAAGTAAAATAGATTCCAAACTCATATATATCTAACAATTTTTCCCCCCCACTATTGCCAGCCACAGTATCAGATTATTATCAAAATATGAATTGTAAAAGTTGGAATTGATGTGATAAATGACAATAGTGGGTAGTGGGTCTAACAATTAATCAATGTACACATTCTTACTATTTTATTTGTGAGTGAAGAGTTAGTGACCGGTTATTGGAAGAGGGAAGGCCACATTGGGGGTTTAGGGAGTTGGGGTGTTTAGGGAGTTGGAGAAGTGAAGAGGTGGAAAAATAGAGAGTTTCGTGGAGAGTTATTAGGTGGTGAGTTTTGAAATTTAGCCATTTTCTTGTCATATAAATACACCCTCATTTTCTCCTCTCTTGTTACATCAAAACTTAACAAAATTCTGAGAGAAAAAGAAAAAGAGAAAGAGAGTACTTTGGTGCTTTGGAGGCTTGCTAGGAGAAAAAGGACAATGAGGAGCTAGTGGAGCTATGAGCTAGGAGATGTCTCTTTCACTTGTGATTTTTACTCTTCATAGAGGTGTGTGGTTTCTGACTTTCTAATGTAGTGATTTGCATGCTAAAAATTATAAATGAGTAGTATAAATTGAATGTGATGTGAAATATGTATATAAAATACATGCTAGTGTAATATGCAATAATCTTGTTGAGATTAAGTAAATAATAGATACCATGTTAAATAAAAAAAAAAAAATGACTAAAGAATTAATAATATGAATCATGATAGAATGCTTGTAAATTTATGCATGTCAAATGTGTGATTTAGAACTTGTTGAAGAATGTTATATTCAGAATATGTTTGAGATTCTTGATGATTAAGAAAGAAGAAAAAAAAAAATTGTTATTGCATGAAACATATCGACTTATGATAAAAATACAAATTTTGCATAAAAGAATTTTCTTTGAAATATTCATGGTTGATTGAAAGACATATTTGATTTTATTACAAAATTTTAATTATTATAATGGAGTTCATAAACTAGTTCTAACGAATATGATTTCTTAAATTCAAGTTTTAGAAAAATACAAACCAATGTGTAAAATGAGAAGAAGAATTAATTAAAAATGGAAATATAGTTTTAATAAATTTGAAAATTTGTTATTTACTGTTTTTAAAATTCATTCTCAGTCAAAGAAGAAGTTTATTCCAATATCCTAAAATATTGGATTATTGGGTAAACGAATTTTGTGAAATAGAACCAATTTCTTAACAATATGAACAAAAATATATTAATACAATTACTAAACAAAAATCACACTTGGACTTACTGGTTAGTCAGTGCACCACAGAGCATTACTTATAAGAGATCTCACATTTTATTTTGATTCATTTAATTAAAATCCAAAACCAGAAGCTCAGTATTTGGGGCTCTCGGTACAACTATTTGACACGAAGTCCCGGTGGACTTTATGGCGAGCGGGACTGGGCCGGGCTCTTGATGCTGTCTCAGCTGCTTTTGAATTATGATCATCACTCGATGGATTGATTATTTTTGGGTGGAGTATGAGAATCATCTTCTTCATGTAACCAACCAACCAAGTAATTTGACAATGAGTTGTTGAGTGAGTAATCTTCCAATGAAGTAGTTGTAATGTTAGAACTTATTATAGGACTCTGAATGAAGCTGTCATTCAATCAATCAGACATCAACTTCATTTCACTAACAGTGCAAGCCAATGTATCTAGCATTATTTTAGCAGAGAAATAAAAATAAATGAAAGAAGCGCACTTTTTTTTTATTTATTTTTATTTATTATTATTATTAAATGAAGAGGGGAGGATATTGTTTACCCACATCCATCCAAAACGTGCAAGCATGTGGGAAGGAAAAATTGATGAAACAGAACAATCTTAAAGAATCCAAAGCCAAACGAGAAAGAAAGAGAGTGAGAGTGGACTAGTAGTACAAGTCATAACAGTAACACTGATAAGTAATAAGTAACCAAAAACAAATACAGATTTATTTCTTCAGGCTTCACTGAACATCATGTTGTAATTAATTAATTAATTAACAAACAAACTAAAAGAAGGGTGGCCCACATCTCATGTGGAGCCCATCCAGACCTGGCTGTGGCTGGCATTTCCACATGGCCCCCACCCACCCACCCACCCACAATTCAATTCATTTCTTTGAATTGGATTGCTTATTTTCAAAGACTTTGGAAACAAAAATATGCTTGCTTGCTCTTGTAATAATGACACTGCACTCCCATGCCATTTTCATTCATAACTGCAGTTTGCACCACATCAAAACCCAATCATACCATACTAACTTCAAAGTTCAAACTTCTACTATGTTCAATTAAAATCAGTTCAGTAAAGAAAACAAAGGTGAAACACCAAGCCTCGCATGTATTACAGTGTTGGAAAGTGGAATAACAAGCCTTCCTCTATATGCTTTGACAATATAGAAAACAGACAATATATGAAATATTCATATTACTGTAGTCTGTGGTACCATTAAACTTAATTAGTCCCCTGTATTACATGAAAGTTATGAATTTTAAAAAAAAAATACTACTACATGACAGCAACCAATAACAACCACAACTAATACATCTATCTAAAAACCCAAAATGCATGCACTCATACATATGCTTCGTTATATCACAGCTGACCCCACCCCCCTTGAATATACTATATTACTTTACGAATATCAAATAGGTTAAAATTTTATGTAATGGAATTCAATGATGATGCAGAGCTGGTGCAGGTGGGGCTGCAACTAGTGGTGGTGCTGGAGGCTTGCACTGGTAGCACTTTGCAAACAGCCCAAACGTGTCAATCTGCTTCACAAAGTTTGTCACACTAGCCCAACCTCCAAATCCGAAGCCAACAACCAAAACCCAACCCACAATAAACATGTTGATTAAGTACATCCCCGTCCAGCTCGGTAAGAAGAAGGGTGGTTTCTCTGCAGCATTCTGCAAATTTATACAGAAAATACTAGTTACAAAAGAGATCGATTATGATTAATAATTTTGAGTGCGATGGAAATCAATTTATATGATTAGATTGGTTGAATTGGATTGGGGTTTGCAAATTGCAAGTGCCAAGGTATAGAATGAATGGGGTTGAAATTTTTAAAACAGAGCGAAAGGAACATGCCACCCTTCGCATTAAATGCAGTGAATGTCTCCATCCCTACCACTCAAGAGCCGGTCTGGTCCCCCCGTCCAGTTGGAGAAGGAAAGAGATCGAAGGGTGTGATTGGTGAATGGGATGAGTGAATAATTCGGTGGACAAGAAGACTGAGCATGACTGTTTAGATATATGGGAGCGGCCACTCACCCCATTCGATGAAAATCGGGATTCCCCTGCTATCAGGAATTGTTTACCAAAATAACCCACCTTTTGATAGTATTTACCAAACTGACCCACTTTCGAAAGTATATGCCAAAATGACCCATTCGCTATATCAGATACCGAATTTGGTGAAAATACCATCGATTTTGAGATAGCGAGTAGTTAGCATTAGGTGTTTGGAGAAAAAACTTCATGAAAAAATATCAAAGTAAGACTCATTGTCTCAAACAGTGATGATATTTTCACCAAACTCGCTCTCAAACAGCGAGTTTGGTGATGATATGAGAGCGAGTTTGGTGAAAATATCATCGTTGTTTGAGGTGTTTCTTCACAATTCGAAGAAAAAAATATCAAAGTAAGACTCGCTGTTTGAGATAGTAAGTGTAGGCTTAAGTGTTTCTCCACAACCTGGAGAAAAAACTTGAGAAAAAAGTATCAAATTAAGACTTGCTGTCTCAAATAGCGAGTCTGGGTTTTTTTTTTTTTTTTAGTTTGATATTATTTTCTTCAAGTTTTTTCCAAGTTGTGAAGAAACACCTCATGATATTTTCACCAAACTCTCTATTTAAGATAGCGAGCTTGGCTTTAAATTTTTTTCAGATCAATTTTTTAAAAAAAATTAAAGTCAGGCTCGCTATCTCAAATAGTGAGTGTAGTAACTACGCTCGCTGTTTGAGACATCGAATCTTACTTTGATATTTTTTCTTCAAATTTTTTCTCGAAACAACTAAGCCTACACTTACTATCTCCAGAAGCAAGGGTATTTTTTTCACCAAACTTGCTATCTAAGGTAGCGAGTGGGTCATTTTAATAAATACTTTCAAAAGTGGGTCAGTTTAGAAAATACTTTCAAAAGTGGGTCATTTTGGTAAAATATTCTGTTATGATGAGATCATCATACCAGCTAGCACAACTTTAACAAAAGGACGACTCTCATGTATAAATTCCATATGCATGGCTTAGGACTCATAATGGGAATGGGACCCTTTGTATTTAGGTTATGAATCCTCTCAACTAATTTCCCTCTCTTTGTAAGTTCGTTTAACTATTGTGCATGCCTATTCTACTTTTCATCCGTCAATAATATTAGTGCACAAATCTCAATGCATTTGTGGATGGTTTGGTTCAATTAGGTGCATTGTCTTCGAAGTTGTAGAAGGATTGAGATATATTGCACTTATATTATAACACGTTCTCTCAGGTTGAGAGTCCATTTTTTATGGGTAAAAAAAAAAGATAAATATCCAACAAATTGTGGGTCGGGATCTGAACAATACGCAGCGGTAATTATTTTTTTTTAATCCGCATTTAATTTGCGTAACCGGTGGGATTCGAACATGGGTTGCTCTGATATCATGTAAAATTACCTGCCACTATGCTAAGACTTCGAAGTTGTAGAAGGATCGAGGGATATTGTACTAGTATATTCTAACACATTGGACTTCGAGTAAAATGAATCACTGGAGAGAGATTATCCTAACCCTGAGTTTGATCCCAAATGCGAATCCAAATCGGACAACTTCTAAATCCCTAACATGTACCACGGTCAATGAACCACTTTGGCCACAATTCTTGAAATTTGGTAGATACCAATATATACACACCCCTTCAAATTAAATAATGTTGGTCCGTCCTATTTATTAGAGCTTACCATTTAGAAGTGTCCAGAACAAAGTACAAACACTACTGTTATGTTTATGTTATGTGTGCCTAATTGACGAAATTAAGGATGATTGTAAATAGATTATATTAACTAATACGACGACATAACCAAATTAACTTGCAAAGGTGACATCAGTATTGAGTCAGTGATTTAGATGAATACCTGACGAGCAGAAGCAGTGCGGTAAGTGAGTATATGGGCCAGGGCAGGAATGATGTAGACAGTAAAGCTGACCAACAATGCACCCACAGCCGAGTTGATGGGGCCAAAGAAGGGGAATATAATAGCCAGAAACCATATGGGAATAACAACAGGGAGGCGGGCTAGGGCACGGAGGCACATGCTCTTAGTATCGTGCATGCCGATCACCTTTTCCCATACAAAGTAGAGGGGAGTGCAGGCGAATCCAAAGGTGATGAATTGATGTATCAGCATCAGAATCACAGCGGCATCACGAAAGCCATCCTTGGGGAGGAGGGAGAAGGCGTTGGAATGGGTCAGGAGTTGGTCGCCGAAGGCCCAGTACATTGCTGATGCTGATGGGAGGGTTAGTGTGAAAACGTAAAGCGTAGCTAGCAGGTAGACATACTTGAATTTCTGAGGCTTCCACATTGCGTGCATTATCTCCCTGTTGATATATACAATTATCAACTTGAGGTTAATTAATTAAGTAATAGCTAGCGAGTACGTTTAACTGAGAGCATCTAAAGGGTACAAAGAATATTCAATTTTAGTAATTTCATACAACTTCAGCAATATTCACCAAACAAAGCACAGTAACTTTCTCAAATTCTCTAACTTTCACATACAATTAACATGACCACCCTAAAATTTCGGGATATTTCGAGATGAAGGCTTTGTGATTGTTTGGCGTGCAGTTATCATCTCAAAGAGTAAAAAAACACGTACATGCTAAAAAAATATAAAAAGCAATAGAGACAATTAGAGTGGAAAATAATACACCTATTCTTCACCATTTCTCCATTTAATTTTGAGTGTATAAAAAAAAAAAAGCAAGAAATTAAGTTGGTAGATCCATAATTCCTAATCAGCTTTCCTTTTAAAAATAGAAATAAAAAATAATATTTAGTAATAAGCTCACATGGACATGGTGGTGAGAGGATGAGAAAATGATTAACGAACAAAACGGCCTGTGCACATGGGTTAATGATCTATAATTAAGAAAACAACTCCGACTTGATATTCAACTGTTTTTTGATATTCAACTGTAGTAGAGTCCAAATTGATCAACAATGAGTGTTGTGGCATAGACAAGTGACATGTGAGGGGAGGGATCATAATGCAATCACAAAGATATAATTCCCAGTTCAAGCCAGCTTAGTGACTTGGTCACTCACATGTAGTATTAGTAGTGGTAGTAGTAGTAGTAGAAGAGTAAAGAGAGTCAGTCAAGCCCCATGTTGTGAAGGAATCACAATAAGTTTTCAGTGTGAATGTACTTCCAAAAAACAAATAAACAGTTTAATCTAATGAAATTTAGAATCGAAATACCTTGAATATACCAAACATTATTAGGCCATGACAACCCAAGATTCCAAGAACCGATGCTTGATAATATGCTAAAGCTATAGGAAACTACAGACGACCTTCCACAAATTCAGTAACAAATTAAAGAATTTACCCAAACCCTAATCATAAATAAAAGCAAAGCATAATCCCATCGTATGATAAAATACTAATATGTATATGTTGGTCCCATTCATCACTCTCCTCTCCTTGCTTCAAAGTTCAAATCATAAGCTCTACTTTTACAATTTACAAGTAGAAAGAAAGAAGAAAAGCAATGCAAAGTCGACTTTAATACCCCCCTGCTTCCATGAATCATGATGATTACTACTTGGTTACCTTCCTTCCTTCCTTCCTTCCTTTCACTTTTATTAAAAAAGGTTATCTTTAAATTGCTCCAGCTAGCTTAGCTAGATAGCTACACAGATACTGGAAAGGTCAATTTAGACTGTACCAACCTAAAAAAAGATTGGCCCCTTCCTACACTATACGGCTGGCTGTACTACCCCAATTAAGTAGAGAGGGAAACGGTAACAGTGGTCCTATATAAACTACATTATATTCTGTTTTTGGCTAATAACCCCAAACTGTTGTGTTATTATTATCATATCATCATCCTTAATTGGGTTAAATGTTGAGGAAAGTAATAATGGACTCTCTAGACTGCTACCAGTACCACCAGCAAAAAGCTGCAAGTGGAAGGAAGGAGTAGAGCAGCGGGGGAAAGTAACGGAAACGGATACCCAGGTTTCCTTACTTTTTATTAACAAATAAAATAAATTAATTAACAAATAAAGAAGGGTGGATTAATTCTCCACTAAGTTAGTTATTAACATAAATAAATCTATCTATCTACTTCTATCTACTATTTTAATGGGGGAGTTGAGTTTGGTAACAAACAAATCCTAACTTTGTAACTAAACAAATCCGTGCAATACACGTCCAAACTATATCTAACAAATATAAACGTTCACCACACGTGTAGCCCAAACCAAAACATTCAAATATAAATTATTTCTTTTCTTATTCGATATATATTCATTTAATTTGATGACTATACTTTTTGTATACGTGCATCGCATGTACATTCTACTAGTAACTACTATAATGAAAGAGTTAGAGTTGGAGTTTGTAAATCTACCAACTTACGTGCATTATTTGTGCATAACTAATATAAAAGAGGTCTCAGATTTGAGGTCAGACTATCATCATAATTTTTACTTTAAAACATATGTATATATTTATTAATACGGTGCATCGCATATTTATAACTTGGTAGTTAGTTATAAACATAAATATTTATAACTTATTAGTTAGTTATAAACATAAATAAATAAATTGGATAGAAGAGGCAAAGTAACAGTAACAACAATAAATAGAGACAGTAAAAGTAGAAGAAGGGGAGTTTGACTTACACGGTGACCGCGTGGCCGCCGAAAGTATAAAGAATATTGGTGGCGCCGGTGAAATACAGCACCAGCTTTTTTGGGCCTGAATGGGTCACGCCATCAACCTGACACAGTTGCACCCCAAAACAATTACAGTCATTTACTCTACTGGAAAATACCATCATTACTATGCTTAAAGATACTCACCCATCAGCAGCCTAATTAAGAATCTTTTTTTATTAAAATTTTATTTTTTTTAAGTGGCAAACAAAAGAAGGGCAGTGATTTGGGAGCTTGAATGTGCTCAAAATCATTGAGACATAAACCTAACAGTTACGTCTAAAAGTAAAATGCATAATTTTACCAGCTAAAAATAAATTCACATGAAAAAAAAAAAAAAAAAAAATCTTCTGAAGCTATAAAAAGATTTAACAATGAAGATAAGTCAAAGGTCGGTGGTACGAGTATAACCTGGCCATGGAGGAACGCGGCAATGGTGAGGTACCACGCTGTGTATGTAGTCATACCGAGACCAAGAAACGACCAAATTCTGTAATTGTGGAAAGACGGAATGAACACTGTGGTGGCACAGCAAGCTCCAAAGATGTATGTCCAGGTTCTCTTGTCTAGATGGTCGTTTATGTAGTATATGTTGCTGCTCAAAATAAAGCAATCGCAACGAAATCAATCAAAGATTTTCGTTTCCATACCATACAGATATAATATAAGTAGATAAAACTAAAGAGAAATTTTAAGTAATGAATGAACAAAAGAATGAGTTTTGATTGGGTACCTAGCACAGCCAATCAACTGGATAACTGATCCAAAGAGGAGGAAGGTGCAGTTGAAGGCGAGGCCGATGGCTTTCCAGTATGGGCCCAAGAGCCCATCCAGCACCTCAAACCACTGAATGACATGATTCTTGAAGCTGACATTCTCCTTCTCCTTTCTAGTTCGGTACTCGACATAGAGGACACTGATAAGGTAAGCCGTCCAGCTCCCCATAATCCCGTAGAAAAGCTGGAAAATGATTCCGGACACCATCCCAAGTTGTGAGAATGAGTAGGGCAACGTCAATAGAACTTGAGCCACCTGCAACAACAACAACAAACCATTGACGTCATTTTTTCAGATTATCATCCACTGAATAAACAATTTGTAAACACTAGTGATAATTATAATAAATAAAAAAACAGAGTTAGTACTTGGTTGGAGGCGCAGCTGAACCAGGCGTCATAAACGGAGCCGCCATGCCAGAGGAAGGTCTTCATGCTGAAGGTCTTGTGTTCTCCAACATCCTGATGTGCAGCATCATCATCTTCATCTTTTCCGATGATCACGTCTTGGTCTGTGGTATCGTTGTGGCTAGCCACGATTCCTTCCTCGACTTGCTTCGGAGCCATTCGGATATCACTCACGCTTTAACTGCAGATCCAGACAGGGGGGAATAAATAAGAATAAAAATTAATAGTAATTGTTGTGCTCTGTTTTGATCAGTAGTAGCAGATTAGGTAGCTGTAAATTGAATATCTCTTTCAAATTGAACAAGACTAGTTATTATATACAAAGCAGGAGAAATAAAATGAGGCTAAAAGAGAGTGAACAGGTTGGTTCTTTGTTTGAGAAATGGGGGCATGTGAGTGAGGGTGTGGATTAGTAAAGTAGAAAATTAAGTACCTAACGGTAGTCCCCAAATCTGGAATGAGCTGAGCTGAGCTGAGCCTTTCTGTCTATCTATCTATAATAATTAAGTGAAGTGAAGCAGGGGAGATGGAGTGAGAGATGTATATACTTAATGAAAGAGTAAAGAGGCAGCTGGGTTTGTTGGAAGGTGAGATGGGGGGGGCACAACCTTACAACCTTTTTTCTCTTGAATTAGGGAAACGGCAGGCTTAAAACAAGACACAAATGGCATTATTATGAATTGCTATTATGAATGGCAAGAGTAACGTTCAGAAAGAGAGCTATATAAGGAAGAAAGCAAATGAAAGGACAGATGGAGGGAGTAAACAACACAGAGAAAACAAAAACAATTCAAGCACACAAAAAGAAAAAGAAACAGAGAGAGAGAGCTTACTTTACTATTCTTTGACGTCTTTCTTTCGTCCGTTTTGCTGCAAATGAAACGCTCCAAACAGTGTCAGTGAAGGAGCTGAGCTGAATCACTGGGATGTAGGTGTAGTAAGCAGAGGACCCAATTAATAATTAATCAATAAAATGCTCAACCTCGGCGCCTCGCTCTGCTCTGAAAATCAACAAGAGAAGAGAAGAGAAGAGAAGAGAAGGGAAGAGCACCTAGGAGAGAGATAGAGATGGAGGAATACTGGAAGAAGATTTCTACCGGTTTTGGACCTTTTTCTCTTTTGGAACCAAAAGACAGAGAGTGAGAGCGAACAGATATCAGGTGGAATTAATAGCAGCAGTGCAGTTCAGTTCAGTATATAAATTCAATTCCTATTCAATTCAATGCAATATGAATATATTATATATAGACAAGACACAGCATAAAGAGAGAGAGAGAGAGATAAAGTAATAAATAAATAAATAAATCAGACCAACGGAAAATAAGACTGCTTTTATAAAGCCCCAAATCTAAGCGACCGCTATCCCTGTTCCTCAGTCTTTAATTCTCCTACCCATTAACTCAACAACCCATTAACTCGACATGTATATAAGGTTTATACCTCATGGTTGCAAATCTTGTTTAAACCACTATAATCATATCAAGAAACTTTGAACCTGTAGATACATTTATCTAAGAGTTGAATGTTAATAAATGAACACTAGTTGTGTGCACTCATATATGTATTACATGTGTTATCCAACTTTATAAAATACTATTGTATCTTTTATAAGTTTATTTGCATTGATGGAATAAATTAAGCTCATTCCGGGTAATCTTCTGAACATGAACTATATATATATAGAGAGAGAAAACGGAATAAAATATGGCATAGGAGAAAATTTCTTCCTATATCACCTATATTAACCATCATCTCCTCCTTTCAAATACATGATCCATACTGTTCAAAGTATTCACCATGTCATTAAACATAAGAGAATAAAATATCATTAAAGTTGAATATGTTTTGCCTATGCATTAAGTTCTCGCAAATATTCTATTGCTAAAAATTGTTCATTTTGTAACCTTGTGATAAATGGGTAAAACATTTTCAAATTTAGTAATTTTTTTATCAATCTTCTATGGTATGAAGATCAATTTGACCAATAAGGCTCGTCAATTTTGAACGTTAAAGTTAAGTATTTGGTGAGCCATAGGAGAAACTTTCCTCCTATACCATAAGACCGTATCCTCGTATATGTATTACATTGAACAAGTTATAATAGCTAGTAATTTGCAAGTGCAATACACATCTTAATAATAATATTTTTTTAAGTCAAGACTATAATGTAGTCTAAGTCTCGAACCTGAGACCTTCCTTTACCCATCCCAAACTCTTACCATACTCTTTACAAATTACCCTCAGTGATACTAAGTTTTATTTTATGTGTGGCACTTTTATAAATAATTATTGTCGCAAATAAATTTTAAGTTTGAGGGTATTATGGTAACTTGACAACAGTTGAGTAAATTGATGGTTAATATAACTCTCACTTAAAAATGAGTGGTTGATATTAGATGATTGGTTGTCTACAAATTACAAAATCTCAACCCTCTTATAATAGTATTAGAGAAAATATAGTTACACAACAAAGAAATTAAACCAATCTCAGAGCAATACCTTATTTGTACATAAGCAATCCTATGACCTTATATGACATAGTAACCATCCTAGCTAGAAGCGTGACAATTAAAGAGCATCAACAATCAACGGTTGCCCATTCTATATTTTGTTTAGACATATGTATGTTTTGCCCATTTTGTTCTTCTTTTGTCCCACCCACCATGCTTGGTGCAGAGGTATAAAATTTTATTGTGTTGTAGAATCTTGTACTTGGCTCAGTACTCTAAGTTTATTTTATTAACTCTTTATTAATGAAACAGGGCGGCCATACTCCACCTTTTCTCAAAAAAAAAAAAAAAAAAAAAAAAAAAAAAAAAAATCAATCAACGGTTGCTTGAATGAAAAGAAAGTCCTGTTTTTCTCAAACTTTAAACCTCTTGTAACTTGAACTGGCTACTTCATTATTTTAAGTCATTCACAGTTCTAGGAACTTTTTTGGTTTAACACATGCCACCTGAAGGGTCCAATTTGAGTTGGGTTTCCGAACAACACTAACACTCAAATTAAATTTCTTTGTAGATCTTAGATGAGTTGACTTTATGAATAGGTTAAATCAAGTCAGACTTGGTCAATCTAGTTGACACAAAAATGAACCAGCATTATGTTGTTTGGGGTGAAGCTCAGTTCATATTGCACGGCTGAAATTAATCCAAGGATTCTCTCCCTCTTCTAGAAATTTCTCCCATACTGCTCTTTTAGGAGCCATTGCATTTGCTAGACCCATCTTTTTGGGAGGAAAGCATAGGCTGGACCTTCGTTTCAACCAAATTGTGATGGCATTTCACTCATAAATAACTTAATAAAGCAATTCAGAATTATTGCAAACAAGAATTGTATGATATTAACGATTTTTTTTTGGTATATGTCATTTTTCGAAACTAATTACAGAAAGAAAACAGTTGCCAAACTATTTGCATTCGGGGACTTAACAATTAGACTTGCCGTTCCAAACAGTGAGTTTAGTTATTTTGTGCTCGCAGTTGGGAACGGCGGGCCTAGTTTTTTGTTTTTTTTTTGTTTTTTTTTTGTTTTTTTTTGTTTTTTTGGGAGAAACTCGTTGTTGGGAACGGCGAGTTTAGTTCAAAATTATCAAACAAGATTTGTTGTTGGGAACAGCGAGATTCTTTATACTAGACTCGCTGTTAGGAACGACAAGTTTAGTTCAAAATTATCAAACAAGACGCGCCGTTCTCAACAGCGAGGTTCTTTATACTAGACTCGCTGTTAAGAACGGCGAGGATATATGAAATTTTACAAAATGAAACTCTCTATTGGACTTTTAATGAATTTTCGAGAAAAAAAACTCCATATAAAATATTTTTGAACTAAACTCGCCGTTCCCAACGACTAGTCTAGTATAAATCTCCTCGTTGTTGGAAACGATGAGTCTTGTTTGAAATTTTGAACTAAACTCGTCGTTGGGAACGAGGAGTTTCTCACAAAAAAAACTACACTCGTCATGTCCCAACGGCGAGCACGAAATAACTAAGCTCGCTGTTAGGAACGACGAGTCTGGTTGTTGAGTCCCCGAGCACAAATAGTTTGATAATTGTCATCTTTCTGCAAATAGTTTCGAAAAATGGCGAGTGTAGCTATTTTGTGAACGGCAAGCACGAAATACTAATGTCGACTATTGGACATTAGTTAATGATGAGTTGCAGAAAACTATTTGCAGAAATACTAATGTTGACTATACGACGAGTTTAGTTCCCATTTTTCGAAACTATTTGCAGAAAGAGGTCATGACGAGTTTAGTCGATATTAACAAGCCTAACCTCTTGGGCAAAGAAAAAAAACGCGAAACAAATAGTAAGTTAATATCGAATCTATACTACCATGTAACGGTAGAGGAGCGTGCCATATCCCCCTTCTTCATACTCATTAATCTTTTGTTAGTGACCTACATTTGTACCCATGTCAGTTTATATGTCTTTTTAATGTACTCAACATTATAATGTATTATGAATTTAGAATTTGGAGAAAGTAAAACACATGGAGAGGATGTGCAGATGGGTCTAATGTAGTAGTATGTTATTGGAAATTAACACTTGCGTTAATATATAATAATGCGATAAAAAGTTAAAAGACATATAAACTGACATGTCAGCCTTTCATCAGGAGTTGGTTACTGGGATTCTGTTGGTGCATAATTTACAAACTACTCATGCGGATCAGGCTTCTTCTAGTTCGGGTTCAGATAGCTTTGCTTAATGTGCTGGCTATGGGCTGTGTCTGATATCTTGTCTGTTTACGTATTATTCTGTTATTTCTGTTATCCCCTCTTAAAGAGGTTGCTTTTGGATTGAGTGGGTGGTGTTTTTTATCCTCTGTTTGAAGATATTTTGGGTCTATTTTGTGTCCACCGCTCAATTAGAGTCTGTATGAACTCTGGATCCGTTTTATTTTATCTTGGCTGAGGTCTTCGGACTTCATCCCTTCTATCAAAAAAATAAATAAAAATTTAAAAGACAGATAGGATCAGACACAAAAACCATATTGCTGTGAGATTGGTTTGTCATCAAGCATCAAGGTGAATGAATCAATCAAGCTCAGCTGGTGAGCCAATAAACTGAGAAGGTGACTCCTTGGTCACACCAAGATTATACATCTAAGCTAAGTGCAAACATATTCTTCAAGTTAATTTGGGATCTATATTTAAAGTTGAAACTATTCTGTAACAACCTCTTTTTGTTGGGATCATTGTCACTTGTATTCTTATATGGATATACCTATAGCTTAGCTTAGACATATCTGAATATCCCCAAGCGTATCTAAAAATCATAGGTAGGTCAGGACTCAGGATGCCCATAGATTTTCAATATTGGTAGGAATCACCAGACACACACACATATAAACACACAAACTCCATTTTCAACTACTAATCAACTCACATAAACACACAAACTCCATTTTCAATAACTAATCAACTCACACAAACACACAATGCAAAAATCAATGAAATACAAATGAAAGAGAAGCCCCTCCTCCTCCTCCTCCTCCTCCTCCTTTTGAGAGTGATTCAGGCGTCTCTCCCAGTTTAACTCCAAAATTCCATGTTATTCGAGGGCTTGTCATCTTTATTCCATACACGGATTAATTATAATGAATTTGAATTCGAATAATATAAACCAACCTCCTTCCTCTGTTTAAAGAGATTTTTTTGTCGATGGTGGGTTCGGGACACTCCTGGATCCAAGTACTCTCGCTCATAGGCTCACCACAAACCCCTCCAATCAATCCTTTAATAATATGTCATCATTTCTTTCTCTGTTTATTTTCTTCTAAAACTTAAAAAACCCCTTTTAACTTTCCAATCCATTGCATATATAATAGACATATTATTATTAATTATTGTTGTGGAATGTTTTAAAGGATATCAATTAAATTCCTCTGGACTACTCTCACTTTTATCAAGTTTTACAAAGTTGTCATTACCAACTTTGATTAGTGGAGAAGCAATCATTAACCATATGGAATTAGAGGATGCTTGCTTATATAATGCGTCATGGGGAATATTAGTTTGGTAGATGCTGATCTTTACCTCTACCTCCACATCTAAGTTTACCTCTAATTTAATTTGTACACACCATCAACCCCACCCACCTTCCCCTACTTTTTCGGATCTCCAAATCTCGAACAACTCAAAACTCAATTTTAGCATTTCCTCCTTTTTTTTTCTCTATACATAAACAACTTGCTTTATTAATGGATAGAGAATCTAATCTCTCCAATTAATGTCTTCGGTCATTCATCAATCATACATATGTCATCAGCCTAGCTAATATACCAATTACTCTATGTATATATGCTTGTCACTAGCTTACTGTTGTTTTAACCAACTGTCATGACATAATTTGTGCATTTTGTATGGTTTGAGCTCAACTTTCATCTAAAGTGAGGGATGCCTACAGGCTCTCCCATGTCAGAGGGCTTGAAGGTGTTTGTGGAGCCGTCAGGAACGATGACAGCCTCTATTGCAAGGTAGCGGTGATAGTCAACGGAGGTCAAGTTAACGGATGAGAACAAGGTTACAATCTGGACATGAGTATGTCAGATTGGTGGATACCTGTGGTATCTCTCGTAGGGTGCTTGAGGTTGACGTATGAGGCACTGCTGGGGCGACAGCAAGGCGGTTGCGGGGAACGGCGAGGGTAAACGGAATACAAGCGAGGAAATGAGATAGAATGAGCTCAAATTGGCACAAGAAATCTGTTGTGGCGAGGTCGGCCGACCAGTAGGATCATGTTTTGTTGTTTGTTGGTTAGGATGTATGAGTTCTAAGACCTAGCCTGTTAGGTTTCCTAAACTTCATATGCCTAGTTTTGATTGTATGTTTTGTTAAAATCTTTTTAATGAAACGCAGGGAGCTTTCAACCCACCGTTTATTGATATAAAAAAAAATTGTGCATTTTGTTCTGTACAAATGAAGGGTGGGTGGGTGGGTACTGTTGCAGTTTGTTAATCTAAGCTTTAATTAAGCATTAACTTGTAGTTTATGATGATGATGATGATGATGATGAATTTGAAGGCTTTAAGCGATAGGCGCCGTCCGAATCTATCACACTGGGCATGAAATGGAAGTGGAGGGTGGACCACCCTCATCTCATATCATAGCATATCATAGCAAATTAATAAGAAGACGGGAGATACCTCTCGGATTGGATAGAGAAAAACAGGGTCCCCTCCTCCCCCCTTCCCTTTGTCCCTACATTCGAACCAATATGCCAAACAAAAGGGACTTGTTGCAAGTGTAGTCTTACACAAATTGCACCACATTTCACCTCTGGCTACTGCAACCGCTATCTGCTAGCCAAACTCATTAGGGTCAAATTTCTGGATTCGCTACGTCTTACCAGGAATGCCGATGTAGTAGTTTTCTTAAATAAGCATATGCGGATAAAATCATGCTCCTTGGCAAGTATGAGTGAGGACAAGGTTTTTTTTCTGCGACGAATAGTGACATGCACGACCATACTAATAAAGGTGGATCATCCCTCAGAACAACCGCTATTGCCAAATACCTCATCGGAGGTTTCCCTTTGAAATATTTAGGTCTCCACGTTCCTGGACTCTTAAAAAAGATGATTGGATGACCCATTGGAAGGAAGATTGTCACTGCTGGTACTTTCTCTACAAATCCTTATACAGAACGCAATCCTGGGTGACTATGGGGGTAAACGGTCCTTAATTACAACCTAAAGTTAAACTGAGGACTCAAATATGCTAAACCTTTGCGTCCTAATTAACCCAGACTGAATTATTAGACGTCTTAATCCATTACCAAACAATGTGAGAAAAGCTACGTGATTCATTAAGATTCAATGATTGTATTAGGTTATTAGATCTTGTCGATCTTCCTGTTATTGGGAGATTATTCACATGGTCTAATAATTGAATCGATCCCTCTATGGCTAAATTAGATCAATTTTTAGTTTCCCATGATTGGCTGACCACCTTTCACAGCTCCCTTGTTCAAGCTCTACCCAATCCAATCTCGGACCACGTTCCTATCTGCCTCCATTTTCATTTTAATTTCTTCCCACCTTGCAAATTCCGTTTTGAAAAATTCTGGCTGGACAATCAAATCATTGTCAATATGATTATTTCTTCTCTCTCTTTGGTGGTTGGATCCTTCAGACTTGCTAAGCTTCTGCTTAAGCTCCAGACCGTTAAATATGGTTGTAAAATGTGGAATATGGAGAGATTCACTAATTCCAACGCCCTCAAACTTTCCTTTTTGTCTACTATTCATTCTCTTGACCAACGAGAAGAGTTAGGCCCTATCTCGTTGGATGACAGGCAAAAGAGGTCTGCTTGCAAAAAAGAGTATTCAGAATTGCTTCATCGTGACCATATCAAATGAGCACAACAAGCCAAAATCAAATTGTTTAAAGAAGATGATTGTAATACCTCTTATTTTCACATTTTTGCTTCCCACATGAAGAAATAAATAGAATCACGTCTATCGTTGACAACGATTCGGAATTTCACTCTTCTTTTGATTTTCGATCGATTTTTCTGAGATTCTATAAAAGCTTGATGCGTTCTCCAATTAATAGACCATGTCATATTGACTGGGCAGCCTTTTATGGGTCTGACATTCACGACCATACTACTCTCGAAACCCCGTTCAGTATGGAAGAAATTAAGTTTGCGGTATTTCATATTCGTAGTGATTCTGCCCCGGGCTCGGATGGAATCACGAGTTTCTTCTTCCAAAAGTTTTGGTATTTTCTCAAAGATGACATGTTTGATATGTTCTCCGAACTATATAATGGTCAATTCTCTTTCTATCATATCAATTATGCTCACATTGTTTTAATTCCCAAACTGATTGGAGTCAATAAGATTTCTGACTTTAGATGGATTAGCTTATTCAGCATTCTATTTAAGATCATCATGAAAGTACTCACTAGTCGGTTGAGTCTGGTTATCTCTCCCATGATTGATTTGGCTCAATATGGATTTCTTAAAGGGCAGTTTATCTTGGATAGTGAGTCGGCAGCCCAAGAGATTATCTCGTGTTGTCACAAATCCAAATCTAAAGGTATCATACTTAAGCTGGATTTTGAAAAAGTTTACAATAAGGTCGATTGGAGCTTCTTATTTGATATCTTTATCAACAGAGGTTTTGGTCCTAAATGGATCTCTCGGATTAAATTCAGCCTCTTTGCAAGCACCTCTTCCATTATTATTAATGGAGTTGGAGGTAACAAATTTAAGTGCAAGAGAGGCCTTAGGCAAGGTGACTCGATATCCTCTTTATTACTTGTTCTTGTGGCCGATGTTTTTAGCAAAATGCTGCCAAAAGCATAGAACGCTAATATTATTGAAGGTCTTGGGGGCTTCTAATTAGGGCTGCAAACGAATCGAGCTATTCGCGAGCTATTCGGCTCGAGCTCGGTCAAAGCTCGGCTCAAACCGAGCTCGTTTCGTAAATGAGCCGAGCTCGAGCTTTAATTTTTTTTTTTAAGCTAAGCTCGCGAGCTATTCGGCTCGAATATGGTCAAAGCTTGGCTCGAGCCGAGCTCGAGCTCAAAATTGAGCTCATTTCGTAAACGAGCCGAGCTCGAGCCTGAAGGTATTCGGCTCGGCTTGGCTCGATTGCAGCCCTACTTCTAATGGTGTGGTTAATGAGATCTTAAGTACGCAAACGACACTATTCTCTTTGTCAAGCCCAACAGCACTTCTTTGACAAATTTGAAGCTTCTATTGTACCTTTTCGAAAGTGCTTCGGGTCTTTCTATTAACTTTTGTAAAACCACCGTTATTTGGCTCTAATAGTAGGCAGATTGAGATTGCTAATTTCTTTAACTGTTCGCCAGCTTCCATTCCTATTTCTTACCTCGGTATTCTGCTGAGATAAGGTAAGCTCCACAAGGAAGATTGGATGCCTATGATTGATAAGATCGAGTCTAGGCTGAACCCTTGGGTGGGTACACAGATGTCTTGCGGTGGTAGACTGATCTTGGTCAATTATATCTGTTCCTCTATCCTACTTTATATGATGTCTTCTGCGTTCCTTCTTTCCTCTTGGGTGATTACACGTATTGATAGAATGAGGAATTTCTTTTGGTCAAGGTCTTCCATCACTTCGGTAGGGAAGCACCTCTGTAATTGGAAAAGATTATGTAAGTTCAAGAGCCAAGGTGGTCTGGGTTTTATAGACCTTAGACAGCAGAACTTGGCACTCCTTGGGAAATGGCCTTGGAAGGTTCTCAAGAGTGATGATCTGGCATCTGGCCTATATCAGACTTGTTAAGAATAATTACCACAAAAGGAAAAGAGTTGTTCAGGCCTCCCCCTTTTGGAAAAGAGTATGGAAAGTGTCTGAGCCCTTCAAATGTGGTCTCCAGAAAATTTGTGGTGATGGTTCTGGACTGATTTCTGTATTGGTTTCTGGATTGGCAATAATAAACTTAAAGACATTTTCCCTCAATTGTTCGATTGAGCTTCCAATCTGAAGGTCATTGTCTTGTATTATCTATTCAACATAACCAACAAAAATAGAATATTCTGTTTCAGAGATTTCTCTCCGCTAAATAGCACTCTGAATACATCAGGATGCTAGTCATCTTGGGATCATATCAATGGCATGCTAGAGATGACGTTAGGTGGAGACTGTCTTCCACTAGTATGTATATGGTCAAATATTTCTACACTTTTCTCAACTGTGGGGGAATGATTTCCCCCTTTTATAAGCATATTTGGCATAATTGCGCCTCTTTGAAAGCTAGAAACTTATTTTGGCTAGCGATTCACAATAAATTATTAACTGTGGAGATTCTCAACAAATAGAATATTGCAATAGACCAGAAATGTGAGTTGTGTAATTCGCATGATGAATCGATGAGCCACATTTTTATTGATTGCCCATTCATTCAACCTATTTGGTTCATTTTCAAACAAGCTTGGAAAGTTAGAGGCAAACCGGGCTCTATGACCTCTTGTTGGAGCTCTTAGAGAGAGCATAGAGTTAGCAAGTCATTCCGCTACTTGTGGGACTTGTCAATAATTTCTTTGATTGGGGTGATTTGGAAAGAAAGGAATAGTCGTATCTTTACTACAAAGTGTCATTATATTCTTCAAGTGATAGAAGATATCATGTTCTTTATTATTTTGGTTGAATGTTCTCCCCACTCATAAAATTGCTAAACTGAGACTGCACAAGTTGCAGGAAATTGTGCATTCTCTCAGCCAGCAAGGGATTGCGTTGTCTTCTGGAGATTTATCTGCTAACTTTTTCATTTTGGCTTGCGTCTTTTGCAAAGTTGAGCTCGATGTTTGTGGCTACTGCTGCTGAGCTTGACTTTTGGGGTAATTCTGATTCTTGCAGGTTGTGTTTTCTGCTGCCAAATCTCGTTGTTAAACTACCTCACAATCTGAAGCCTCCCATCAACATTGTTCTGTGTTGTTTCTTCTGTTCATGCACTGCCCTCAGTTTACTGGTGTTGATAGCTCGTCTGGTTCTTTCGAGCATGTTCTGCTTTTATGTTCTTATGTGTTGTTCTCTCTTGTTGTTTCTTTTGCGAGTCTCTTCATCATACTTCGCTTGTTTTGTTATACTAGATGTTATGTGTTCCTACTGTTTGTTTTATATATATATATATATATATATATATATATATATATATATATATATATATGTTTTTTTTCTTTTTTTTCCCTGTGTGGCTAGAGCTACTTTATCTGATTAATCCCAAAAGAAAAAAAGTCAACAAAGCTACAAACAACTAAACCAGAAATTATGTCTAAAGGACAATAAATCAATGCCAATCTTGACAACTTAATTAGCCACGCGCAGTACGGTTTCATTAGGGGCAGATGCATCTTGGACAGTGTGGCCACCGCAGAACAAGTTATTCATCAGTGTCATATTGGTCAATCTAAGAACTTCCTTCTGAAACTGGAATTTGAGAAAGTATATAACTCCGTCGACTGGGATTGCTTGTTGGAGGCACTTAAAGGGAGACGCTTTGGGGATAATGGATCGGGTGGATCAGCCAATGCTTACACACGAGTAAAACGGCAATTTCAGTTAATGGGTGCTCCGGCCAACCGTTCACATGCAAGAAGGGCCTTCGGCAAGGGGACCCTCTATCACCACTACTCTTTACTATTGTAACTGATGTCCTTAGGGGTATGCTAGATAACTGTAGGCTAAAAGGATGGATCACACCTGTCACTAGCAGTAACACTCAACAAGGGTGCACGATTTTACAGTATGCAGATGACACTCATTTTTTGAAAACGGGACCAGGACGGAAACGATTTGTTTTAAAGGAGTTCTCTACTGCTTTGAAGCTTGGTCAGGTTTAAGGATTAACTTCCACAAGAGCGCATTGATCCCGATTGCCCTTTCCGATGCGGAAGCGGAGTCTCACGCTACCATTCTTAATTGTATGAAAAAAACTTTCCCAATTACATATCTCGGTCTGCCACTCAGACCAGGGAAGCTTACAAAGTCTAACTGGCTCCCCATTACTGACAGGGTGGAGGACAGAATGGCAGGTTAGAAAGAAAAGTCTCTCTCCCTGGGAAGAAAAGTAGTCCTTATCAACTCTATACTGTCTAATCTGCCCATTTACTACATGTCGTTCTTTGAACTGCCTAAGTAGGTGATCCAGAGGATTGACCGCATCCGCAAGAGATTTCTCTGGAAGGGCTCTGATGCGAATGGGGGCGGATACCACCTGATCAAATGGGGTATTGCATGCATGAAAAAGAAGCATGGCGGGCAAGGTATCATCGATTTGAGAGACATGAACCTTGCTCTCCAGGGCAAATGGTGGTGGAAGGTGTTCCACCCTAATGGCGAAGGATGGCAGGAGTTCATTCAACCCTACCTTAGGGAGAAAGGTACGAGAACCTTCGGTTTTCGGGTAGGGTCCACAATTTTCCGGTTCTGGAAAGGGATTGCAAACGCTAGTGGGCCTTTTAATTCGGCGGTTACTTCGGCTATTGGCAATGGTCGGTCCACCAGATTCTGGTAGGATAAGTAGTGCGGTGCCCTCCCTTAAGGAGATTTTTCCAGATCTGCTTGAGCAAACGACCCTCCCGAATGCCTCCGTGGCTAAGATGTAGAGGGAAACTTGGAACCGTCATTCCGAGTCCATTTAAGTCCAGGGTTATAGGTTCGGCTGACTGAACTCCAAAATTACATTGCACGAAACGGGGCGATTTGCGCACAAGGGCCTAACCAAATGCGGTGGGGACTCGAAACCAAAGGTTCCTTCACTGTTAGGTCTTTTTATCATCGTATTCACTTCCGAGGCTGTAAGCCCAGTTGGGCAAATGTGCTATGGAAGGCCAAAGCGCCCCTTAAAGTTAGGGTCTTCCTCTGGCTGGTCCTCAATAATGTCATCATGACGAGAGAAAATCTGGCCAAAAGACAACCTCAGATCGCAACCAACTGTAGTTTTTGTAACTTCCATACAGAGTCGTTGAATCATCTCTTCATTGACTGCCAACGGAGTAAGGCAACGCTAGTTGAGATTCTACGGGCCTTAGGTACATGTGACTATCCCAACACATACGAAGATCTGTGGGTTGGCCCTATATTTGCCTCTAAACGCCACGAAATGAATGATGCTTGGTACATCGCCATTGCGGCCACTACTTGGGTTTTATGGCTAGACAGAAATAATTTTTACTTTCATGCTTCATGTAATATCATGCATCTTATTTCTTTTTGGGCTACAGCAGCTGCTACAGAAGCGAGAGTGAGGATTGCCAGAATATTCCAGGTGGACGAGTATGATGATGAGGAGGTCGAGTTCGGTCCAACACTTCAATGAGGGGAGCATGGGTCCCTAAATTCTAACTGGGACAGGTTGCAGTTCGGAGGACTACTTTTGTTTCTAGCTCTATTTGTACCTTGTCTTTTTGTATTGTGGGTAGCACTTTTGGATTGGCCCACCCTCTAGGGCGATGTTAGAGGCTTATGTTTTATTTTCTGCATTGTAGTTATCTATAATCTCCCCCGGTACTCCGGAGATGTTTTATTAATGAAATAGGGTGGCGTTATTCCACCTTTTACTTATAAAAAAAAATCTTAATATAAACCTAAATAGTAGCAGCATGGTCATGATAAATACATTAATTTGGGACCACTGCGCAATCTTGGCAATAACAAATAAAAATTGTGAGGCTGTGGACTACTCCCGGTCATGCCTTAATAAAGCAAGTAGGACCTAATTTTTGTGCGAAAACAATCAAATCGGGTTCTCCTCCCTCCTCGCTCTGACTCTCATGTGATACTGCTTGTAGTTTTGTGGAGTTTCATATATATATTTTGCTGAAAGTTGAAAGGACAAATGAAATGAAACGAAATGAAAATTATTTTTCTTATTAAAGGAGGAAAGAAAACAGCAGCATTTTGACGAAGCCCGATAGTGTACTTGATAGGAAAAGAAATGGGTGGACAAAGCAAGTGTAGTTTGGTTAACACCGACCAAACTGACTTGGTGTTGTTAAGAAGTAGAAAAAATAATGATAAAAAAATTCCTTCAACTTTGAACTTCGCTCTTCCATTCCTTCATTTGAAGACACAAACTCGGCATCCAAGACAAAGGAGGGGGATTTTCATATTCTTGAATCCCAATTCAGTTCATCATTACTCTCGCTTTCCCACTTTGATCACCACCTCTCATGTTGTCTGTACAGACCACCCTCGCTTAATTTGGAGGGCACCTCTCAGCTCAGGTTAATCCCTTATTAAACTATTCGTACAACTTAACTAAACAAATCAGCAATAATTTATTTAATCCAATTTAATACTCTAATGCTTAATACATAATTTACTACTCCATTTAATTAATGCCACTTAATCTGCTTAGAAATGATTGTTTCTCCTGTTTCTTGTCCAATACGTGTCGGCTTTGCCCAATTCATTTTCTTCCAAGCTCAAATTAATTACTCAACCTATTGTTTGTCAACTTGATCATTTATACTTATTAAATTCACACACACAGGAAAAAGAAAAAGAAAATTACTGACTTACTTTTCCCGTAGAGCGAGCGGAAGGACCACAAACTTCAATCAAATCTCACTTTCATTATAAATGATTTTCCTTGTATAAATCCATAGATATGCACTCCGTTTGATCTGCTGCTCCATAGGTATACAAGAGATAATCAAGAGTCTTATTAGTCTGATACATAAAAAATCAATTATCTACATATAAATAAATGGAGTAACTTACTAACTCCCAAAATAGTCAAATCTTGTTTACTCCCAAAATAAAAAATTGATAGTTGTGCCTAACTCCCACAAACTCTCGGAAACCACATAAGGCAGAATTTCACTGTAAACATGGTGTGCTGACTATATTTAATAGAGTAATGCTTCATCCACTACCAATTTCACTACCATTTTGTTCACTAGCTTAGCTGGCATACTTCTATTGGAGAGTTCTCCCACCTGCTCTATTTTTTCCTACCTATTAAAGTGTGCCAAATAAGATAGTGAAGATAAATATAGTGAAATTGGTAGTGGAGGTAGCATTACTCTATTAAATATACATAGTATTGTGTCACCTAAGATTATAAAGGATTATATAGTAAAAGAGGGTGTAGGTGTAGTATTATTGTTTAACATATAACTATAAAAGGGATGGGGGGGAGGAGAAAAAAAACTTAAACACAAATTAAGTCCAGATCTACCTCAGTGTTCTTCCCTTCAGTTCTAAGTTATGCCATCATATTGATCACATACTTTAATAACTGCACATACAACTTATATGATAGTAATAACATCACTAACATGGCATTAGATCAGTAATGCAAGCAAAAGTGCATCTTTATTTCGAAGGAAACTTATTAACGCATGTCTAATTAATTTAATTGCTTTGCTTTGCTGCTGGACGGGAGGAGGGAACAATAGAAACTGAAGCAAAGCGGTAGAAGTGGTAGTTGGATTTTATTACATTTGGAGTAAAGAAGAATCCATGTCAGAAGCTATGCCATGTTCTACAAGGTACATGCATTGATTCTCATTGCATTTATAAGTTTGTTTATAACAATGAAGATTGAATCAATATTCGGGCATGTGATGTGGAAGGGCCAGAAAACTGCAACTTTCAGTAATAAAACGGAAAATGTTGAACACAACGGAGAATGCGGTAACAGACCCACAGTAGAATTAACCAATGTGGATGCAAAGAGAGAGTGCATTGCAACAAGGCCCCCCCCCCCTTAAGTGATCTCCTCTAGGATCGTGAAGCACTCTAGGATGAGCACCCATTTGCATTCAAGGTATTTAGATGCAAGTTTATAGAAGGATCTTTTCATCTTTAGAGATCAGCACCGAAATGTTCGGATCTCCTAGAGAGTTTATGCAGAAAAAATCCCAACTAGCCTCTCAAGACTGAAGCAGAACAATGCATGGCATCATTCATTAACTAGCAAGATGCGGACATTGCCACATACTAAAAGTCTAAAACACTCTATTGCAAGTACTACAAAATTAACAGAAAAGTAAATGGGTGGAGAGGGAATACAGGCACTCGATTGAGGAAATCCATAGGGAAGTGACCACAGCAATCAATTATAGTCCGCCACCACCACCAGTCTCCCACTTATGCTAATACAAGACTATAACAACGACGGCCTTATAACAGCCGAATATAATCATAAATGATTATGTTGAAAAGAATAATAGAATATCTGAATGTGTAAACAAATGTGATTGAGATGTTTAACCGGAGTTATCAAGAAAAATAATAATAAAACATGCAAGTGAAGTTGAGTATTGAAACAAATTAACTTGAAAATCAAAGGCTCCATTCATTACTAACTAAAAAGAGAAAGGACGGAGAAAAAAAGGTAATAACAACAAAAAAAAAATGATGGCATAATATTTAAGTATATAATTATAATCCAATAGAATTATTTCCTGAAAGTGTTTCTCATATGATATCACAATTTTCTATCGCTCGAGTGTTCTTTTTTGTAGCTACTCTTTGTTTTCATAAATTTGTTGGCTAGAGTCCCTTAGGACTATCTATTTCGTAAAATAAAAAGAATTATTTCCTAAAAGAATAAATAAATGAATAAATAAATAACCTACGATTCTGTAATTAGTGACTTGGATCCTAGAAAACGGACTGTCATCTGAACCAGAGCAAACATATGAGACCCCTGATTTCAGTCCACTGATGAATCTCATGTAGTTATGCATCTTCTCCAAGAAAATGGTGGACAGCTAAACTTAAGTCAAGACATATTTTGATGTAAACACTCTTATTAATGTCTCTTTTCTTCACTGTAATTTGTGAATTTGAACTAGTTGTCTTGACAAGTTTGCTTATTTTCCCACTTATGATGCTTTGACAATATTAAAAAATGACCATAGTTTCATCGACGTGAAATATACATGTTTTTGTGGATACCTCGTTTGTATCTACTATATAGTGTAATTCGCAAGTGGCATTTTGGAGGCAAAAAGGGGAAGTTGGTAGAATCTCAAACCAAACCAAATACTGATGGATTTTAGATTTTAGATTTGAGATTCCATGAATTCCCCTATTTACTCTCCAATGCCACATGCTAAACACACCCATACCGTGATTAGGGACTTCAACATATTGCAAGTGGAAGACGTTTTCCAAGCTAGTATTCTGGTGGCTCTGATACATACCCAAAAGAAGAAGACAATGGCCACTAATATGAAAAGGAAGTTAGGGCTGGTGCTCCCCATTCCAGCCCATCCCTTTACCTCATCTCCACCTGCAGCTTGTCCCTCTCTTGTCTGCCAATAATCAGTCTAATACAATTCAATCTCAAAATAACTCTTATGAATCTTACGATAACACTGTTATTCAGGGTGCAGTACATATGTTTTAGGACTCAAGGCTGTCTCATAGTGCAGCAATTTTTTTCTTACAAAAACTCGTTTGTTTGTTCAGATTGACCTCAGAATGTCACTCTAATCAGGTCATATGTGTGTGTGTATGTGTGTGACCAGTACAATTAATAGTTGATGAAACGATATGGAATAAAGAGATCTCCCCCACAAACACCATCTCTCCAAATTCAAACCCTAGTGGTCACAAATCAACAATTCATGAGATGGATAGATACCAAACGAATGAGTTAATGCTCGTGCTTCTCTTTCTCTCTCCAACTTGACAGCACCCTGACTTTCTGTCTCCATCCACTGATTTTTTGTGTAAGGATCTCTCTCTCTCTATACTTTCCATTTCAGATAGGCAATCACTCATTTTTGCGTGGAAAAACTCAAAAGCTTCACTAGATTGCTTTTAGCGAACACACATATTATTATTTGCTTTATGCAATATAATAAACATGAATACTTCCATTTGAAAACTATATAATGACAAACGAATGTAGTCGACATAATTTGTTACTAACTGGAACAAGAAAAAAAAATGTGGACGCATCTCCCTCTCCACCAAACAACCGATCATTTAATTCAATCATATCGCCCAATCTTCAAATACACTGTTCAATTATATCAAAACAACAAGCAAAAACAATTTACCTTTTGCTCTGTAACAGTCAAACCAAGTAATTCACTTTATACTCTATTTACAGATCAATACTACTGTGTGAAGTGAAGTCCAACTTCATCAAACCAAACATGTTGCTCAACTCTAAAGTAACATCTTCGAGTCAATTGTTATCAATATTTATATGATACAATTCAGTCAATCCCCAATTAATCTAAATATTAGAAATCAGGAATATATTTATATATAATAGGGTCATGAGGTATGCGCCAATGCCATGTAGTGAAATTCCGGGTAATCATCCTCAAATATGGAGTATACTTGTACCCGTGGACACGTGCCTACGGCACGTCTTCGAAACGATGCAATATATGAAAAACACTGTAAACAGTAAAATATATGCAATCCTATTTGACTCACAAATCACATAGGTCAACATTTATATGCAATACCATCTGGTTAGTGACTACACGATAAGCTATAAAAAATAATTAGAATGTAGTAAAATAATTACATATTAAAACAATTATGGGTGGTTTGGTTAGTTGTAAAAAAAAAAGGGAGAGGAAAAAACACTGTAGCGAAAGCAATTCATTGGATTTGATTTCTTAAAAGTAGCTTTGGATGAATATAGGTTTACTGTAGCAATAATTAAATGTTAGCTTTGTTTTGGTTATAGTAATACTGTAGCGAAAGTAATTTAAAACACTTTTTTATTTTACATGAAATTAATCCAAAATTAGGGATTAATTAATTTTATGTAAGCTTAATCCCTAATATTTTGGATGAGTTAATTAAGCTTAATTAGATTGAAACTAATTAACTTTTAATCCCTAAATTTTTAATTAATTAAGAAAAGATTAGTTAAACCACAACAATTAAAGCTTTTCTTAATTAAGATTAGTGTGATTTTAATTGGTATTTTCTTAATTAATTAAAGTAGGGATTAAAGGTTAATTAATTTCAAAATCCAAACAAATATCAACTACTTCACACCACACAAAATATAAATCTGAATGTGGCTACTGTAGCTATAGTAGCGGGTACTGTAGCTACAGTAGTAGGCAGAAAAATGTCTTTTGTGAGTATAAATCTGGACACTGTTGATTTCCTTCCAATTGAAGGAGTGCCACTTGATAGCTTTCTTTTAAATAGTCTTGTGTTTTATTATATAGATTGTTCGACCAATTTGTCTAATATCCGCAATATGATGAGCCTTTGACTAATCTGCTTCTTACTGAATGTGGCTACTGTAGCTACAAAGCGAGTACTGTAGCTACACTAACGGGCGGAAAAATATCTTTTGTGAGCATAAATCTAGACCGTTGATTTCCTTCCAATTGAAGGAGTGCCACTTGATAGCTTTCTTTTAAATTATCTTGTGTTTTATTATATAAATTGTTCGGTTAGTCTAATATCCGAACTATGATGAGCCTTTGACTAGTCTGCTTCTCACCCACTACCATCACTAGATCGGTCCCACGACCAACATCACATTATCAAGCAATCAAGATTAGATATGCAGGCTACACCAAGTAGTATAACTTATAGAACCTAACACATAGGCAACCATTACTTAGGCCCTCCTTTGGAGGAAAATTCGTTTTTTTTTACTGCCCACCAGGGCGATGGGGCTGGTACGCATCTTGAAGCATGTGTTCTTTCCGAAATCTAGGAAGAAAATGCAAAAAAATATACACTTTGAGATGCAGTCCAATCCTATGGAACTATGGGCTGCTAAAGAGAATATTTTTTCCCGGTGTACCAGGATGATGGATGGCTATTTGGAGATATGGTTAAGAAGGAAGGGCAATGTGACTGTGTAAGATGAGTGACAATATACTGAGCATCCAATAATTGGCATCAAATCCGTTGCTGGAAAGGGACTCTGATGAGACAGACATTCTAAAGAGTAAAGAGCCCTTGTGCATATCACGTGCAGATGACACACTAATGAACTTAACCAGCACAATTGAGATGTAATGTTTTTTTTCTGCAGAGAATGGAAGTGGGATCTTAACAAGCAGGAAGTCTAGAGTTTAAAGCAAGATGTCCCCACTATTTATTTAAGGAAAAAAACAGACATTTGTAACCTATGGCTATGATCGAAAACACTGAAAGAAAAAGAAAAAAGAAAAAAGAAAAAAAACAAATAACATTTGCTAGCAAACAACAGGCTTTTTCTCTTTTCTTCAAAAGATAAATCCATATAATCAGCACTCTCCCACTTAGTCTCACGAAATATGTGTGTAGCTCCAAAAGCTCTAGCTCGGCAGCATCTCCTCAAATTCAAAAATTATCTAGTGACAACCATCAAACAAGAATAAGTCTCCACTGATAGCTGATTCCTAAGATTGTAATAAACTAACCCTGTAACGAGTTTCCCTCAACCGCAATCCAAAGTGATGTACAGATGTCTATATCAGCCAATGCCATTTGTGCGGTGGTCCAATTCTGAAAGAGAAAGAAGAAGAGGAAGAGGAAGAGGAAGAGAAATAGGGGACCAATGACTCTCACACTGCGAAAGTTCGATGTCAAGTGGTCCTCACCATTTATTCATATCATCATATGGGATTCCTTAGTCGTCTAATGACTAGCCTAGATAGAAAGAAAGAAGAAAGATCTTCTGGTTGGATGTATTGGTCCCTCCATCAAACATTGTTGGATCAGAAAAATGTACAGTATATTGTGTGATCCTTGTCAAGCCCATGGTACCACACGTGCCATGTTTTCTTTTTTTCTTTTTTTGGTTTCTGTTCCATCCCCTCCCCTCGTGAGGTTGGATTTAGCAAATGGGGGCAGTGGGAGGTAATGATGGTAGTAGACAAATTGGAAGAAGAGATGAGTGGACCTTCCAAAGTATAGCATTAAAATAATAATAATAATAATAATAATAATAATAATAATAATAATAACAAAAAATGAAAATAAACTCCGAATATATTTGCTTTCTCTCTATAGCATATTGTTGTGTAGTGCAATGGTGGGTTACATGAAAGGACAGTGGTAAACATCATGAAAGAGTTTATATTATGCAGAAGGCCCAAGTCAAACACTAATATGCTGTAAATGGGATAGACCCAACTAAAGATGATAATATATACCAAGCAAATCATCATCTCTTCAGATACTGATGTATGTACGCTCGTGCGCACACATCTGAATCCTTTTTTTTTTCTATCAATGTCATCATTTGGTTCTGTTCTTTATGACAAGAGACTCCTAGAGGATAGGTATGAAGATTTTCAAAAAAAAAAAGGTTAAGATCCAAGTGATTGGTGAAAGATTACTAAAGTTACAAAGTCATCGTGCTCTATATATCTAGTAATCAGAAGTTCCACAATCGGCCAAAACAAAAGTTCTTAATCATCATAACAATTATATAACCTCGACCTTGTACAAATATCATCAACCATCACTATTCCAATTCCGGAACCAGGCATGTGTCTTGTATAATCTTCATCAACTGATCTGATTACAAATTTACAATATTTTCCCACTCTGGATGTAGAATTTTAGATGCCTTGGCCCATCTAAGATAGTTCTGTATGTCTTCATATATAAGCCATTATCTTCCACAACAAAAAATTCACTCATTACATCAACTATTGAATTTACATTGTTTACGCTTAATCTCACTCTAAACCAAGCACATAATGTTAAACCAATCAGGTCAGTTTCCCATGCACAAATTATGATTATGCTTGTCCATATGGTTTAGGATTTCAATTTCAGGATCTGTACTACTATTACAGTCAAATTGCATAGTAGACTGAAATTTCAACTTCTATATTATGCCTCGTTATTTGTAGCCTCGAACGCCTTCTATATCATTAATCTTGATTCTGTACATGGTTCTAATCCCAGTAAATGTGCGGCCCTTCGCCAAAATGATGACCCAAACAAAAATCCCAAACTGCAGTCATATCAAACGTACTTCAGTCTAATTGATTTTGCTCATCTATTCTCTATATTTGAATATAGACAAAAAATGTTAAGTTGATGCAGAACTAGACCAGGTATAATTTGATCATGGTGCACTAATCCAAAATCATTGTAGAGAAAACAATCATTAGTTCTCAACCATTAGATAGTACAAATAACATCAACTTGAAACTACGCAAACCATGACATCAAAATAACCAGAACAAATTTATAAAATTGTATGAATGAATAGAAGGACAAATGAGTGACCAGACATGTAAAATCAAAGATGAGGAAGGTAGAACGAATGAAATATTAAAGAAGTAAAATACATATGCCAAAAATAGTGCAACATTTTGATAGCCACATATCAGGGAACAAGTGAATAAATAGCAACAGGAAGAATAAAAAATTGAGAACAATTCAAATAGGAGCCACCTGTTTGACGATATCTGATCAAATAGTTTTCAAGCGCACTACAAGCACCTTCTATATTTCATGGTGTGTCATCATGTTTGAAATTAATCCTGCAAAAGAAGATCCAAAGTTTACTGGTACAATTAAAATTTCATATTAGTTTAAAAGAGACTCCCATTACAATAATTATCAAGAAACAGAGGAACTTGGAGGCTGACATTTTTGTATTAGACAATGATTATGTTACAAACAAAAATAGGAAATAGTGGATGGCATCCAGAAACATAGAACCAGAACAAAAACATTCATATCTTAAAGATATGGATATATATATGGTTCAATGAAAGAAACACAAATTTGTCAACATTTTAACACACTATTGAAATTAAGGAACCTTGTAGGGCTAAAAATAAGTTCAGTTATTTTAAAATAAGCAAATACTGCACAAGCGGTAAATCTGGGGGAACATAGGTCAAATGAAGAATGCATACGAACAATAACAACGGAAAGCAAATTGTAAAAGAACAAACCCTCATAGACAACTCAACCTGCCAATTTCTTCAACAACAAAAAACTAAACCTGCCAAGCAAGAATTTTTGACAACTTACCTTAAAACACCTGCCAACCAACAATGAGTTGCCAACAATATCCAAGTTGAGATATTGTTAATCCTACATTTGAAAACTTATTGGCTGTATATCCCTTCACGAGAAATTTCCTGTTGCAACACAGATATAACCATGTGTTAGAAATTGAAATTGTGTGCTATCTATTTTGTACAGATTGACAATGTTTTATGTGATATCATCGTAATAATATTACAAGTCTAATAGTCTACAACTGAATCATCAACAACAACAGTAAAAAGCCTTTATCCTAAATCTTTGGCGTCAGATCATAATAAAACAGAAGCATATCAAAATTAATTGAGGAATACAAAAGAGGTTATAAAAAGGAAAAGGGCTTTAACTCACCGAAAGAACTATTAGTTTCAGAGTGCAAACTAACCAAGTAGTTTGAAAATGATTCAGAATATAACAGCGAGATAATGAATGGAACTTAACAAATGTTAACGAAACTAGGAAAAAGTTCATACAGAAACAACTGCCATCTTTTATTTCTTTCTTTATTTTTTTAAGAATTCATTGCTAAGCTTAAACAAAAACTATTTAAAATGCATCTCCACAAAGCCATGGTTCAAAAAAGATATCAGATCAGGTATCAGCCTGCCATTTATTACAGTATGGGCTGTATCAGTAGCCAAAACTTGTATGGTGCGCGTTTATGGCTAAACTCTGGCGAGTTGCCATGTTCAAGTACATGATGTCCCTTTCCATAATTCATTGTGTTGGCAATTCTACATCTTAAATACTAAATTAACTTACGTTACAGCCAAACAATTCCAACATCAAACTATATCAACTGATTGAATAGTTAAAACCTCACACTATTAACACCATATGGTTCCACTTCCACCAATAAGGGAAAAAGATATAGCAACAAGAATGTTATATGCTGCTATATGACAGTATGAGGTAACAAACTCACTCCATCCTGAAGAGGAAACTGATAAATTCCAGATAAGAAGCAAAACCTACTGCATCCCTGAGTCCCAGTGGATACCCAATATCACCAATATGACTGCATGTGTATTTACACTCTGTAAAAGAAGAGTATTACATTCTACAACTTTCATACACAGGGTTCTTTAGTTAAGACTGCTAAGTGAGTTTTTTTGCCTAATATCAGTATTTTTATCCCCTTAAGGTAATGAGGTCAGACAATCCTCGAGCTTATAAAGGTCTCGTCCAAATGCTACTAATCTTCTCCTCACATTAAATTCATAAATTTCCAGATTAATCAATGAATTGTTCCTTCTACACCTAATCAGGAAATGTGGAAACCCTTATAAGACCCTTTGCCCTCACTGACATGACCCAACTGCAACTCTAAAACTCACAGTGAAGAACTAATAAGTTGAAAATAATCTTGGTAAGGGAAGTGTGATAAATCTTAAATCTCAGAACGATGGCAAGAGCAATATAACATATCTCAGCTGATGTCCAATATGGATTCCAACGAAGGGCATTCTTTTAGAACGCCAAAACAATAAATTAATATATGTAATGATCGACTCCATAATATTATTCATCACAACAACACAATATTTGTGTTGTTCTCTTTATCTAATGTAATTTATAGCAATTTGGAAAACCTAGACAAGATATTAGCTAGTAAACTGCAGAAGCAACTCATGCCAAGTAAAGAAATAAATGACCATAAATATAATATAGCATATTACACAACAGACACAAAGTGGAAAATAAATGCTGAGGATCACGAGAAAATATTTTAACAACACTATGGACATTTATAACTGACTTTAGGGGGGGGGGGGGAAAGAAGAAGAAGAAAACCATTCAAGTTAAATCTTTTTGCTTAGAGCCTTAGAGGCATATGGATATATATGTTTAAGCTTTTTGTGTAGCTGTCAGTAGTGTCAAAATTGAGTTTGTGTATGCAATCAAAATATTAGTCTGTTTCTAGAGTAGTATCACTACCTGATTTTGTGTGACCGTTTTATATAAGCGATCACATATATAATCCTTACCATATAACCAACCAAATTACACGCAACCAACTATGAAAATACGATCATGACAAGAAATAAAACATATCAAAATCAATAACTTCTAAGATTCATAAATATTAAGAAGAATTCTAATCACATCTTAAACTGCATATTAAAATCTGATGTGTATCCATCCTGTTAGTCATCAAGCAGTCCATTGTGTACTTTTGTAGTCTGGTTAGAAAAAACATACAACTAAGGAACGCCTAAGTGTCTAACCTAATTAAATTTAACAATATATCAATATGCATGCCATGTTGCTCGCTGCCAAAATTTGACATGCAACAAAGGGGCTTCCCCTGAAGATGATAAACCAGTAGTTGCTTTGACCGTGGAGATGGTTTTTAACTGACTTAGGTTGAAGCCTAGAGGATTTTCCTTAATGTAAGGAAATCCATTTCCAATTTCCATAGCCTTAAGGTCATCCCACAGAGACAGCTTCGACTCCTATCGATAATCATAATCATCTTCTAAGCACTTTCTTTTCAATCAGAAAGAGCTGGCTTATATTTTCCTTACATAAATATATTTTAAACAAAAGTTAGAAATGAGATGTACACGATACTTTAAAGCATGGTGTGCCAGTAGAATTTCTTTCACCTTTACTAAATCATCCTATAACAACATATATAATCTACATTCTTTCAACATAATATTACTTTCCGACGTGCTAGCAAGCTGAATAGTTACCTTTACATTTGGAAGACCCTTTGACCTTACCCAATAAACACTTGGAAGGAGGAGGTGAGTATTGTAACTCTTCCAATTCCAGCAAGAACCAATCCAGAACGCGACTTGTTAGCGTCTTGGTCGTTTCCTCACCACTCCTACAAACAAAATAGTGTAAATTTTCTTTATCCTTGATATGAGTTATCCACTCCAATCAATCAAACCACAACCCCTCAATGTAACTTTACCATAACCTACAAGCATGAAAGACCTCTGCTAAGAAGCATTATCCCCAGAGGTAACCCTTGTCCAAAAGATGAAGCACAAATCGTAGACTGTCGTTTAAGCAAGATACATCACTTTGGATAGAAAAAGTAGACAATGTTTTTTTTAAAGAAAACATTAGATTATTAATGTGAATCTCATATTATACATTGTTTAATATCGACCAACTATCTAGTGCTATGATTGAAATAACTGTTGGATATATAGGTATATTCTCAATAAGTCAATATAATAGAATATTATTGTGTATAATGTTCTATGGGGCAACACGTGCTTTGCACGTGTTATCTGTTTAATTGTTGGACCGGGCTGAGTGGGCATAAAGCCCAGTACCCTAAACCCAGTTCATCTCATATAAAAGCCGGTCTAGAGGTAGTGCTCTGTGATATTCCAATACTGATTAGCAGGGTATAATATCTTAAGCGGCTATGAGATATAAACCAAAATCCTAATTACTCATCTTGATCTAACAATCTCAAGATATTATAATTAATTTTGAGATTAAGAGAGAGAGTTATACCTAACCGATCGTTGGAATCCGATAGCCGCCAGCGCCGACCGCGCCGCCGGACGCCAGCATTGACTGCGCCCCACCGCTCGCCAACGCCACCGCAGGCAACCGGCGCGCTCCGCCGCAGTCGAAGGCCACTGGCGTACTCCCGCCGCTACCAGCAGTCCTTCTTCGCCTCTTTCCCGAGCACTCAAAGACAGAGAAGATCAGATCATATCTGATCTGAATTTTTGGATTGGTAAAGTTCCGTGTTTCGTGTGTGGGAAAGAGGTCAGATCTTTGGGTTTAAAAGTTGAGGTCAGATCTTTGGGTTTAAGTCAACCCGACCGCTGATTGGTTGAAGAGTTGTTGTTGCGTGTTTGGCCTTGAGATTGGATCTTGTGATGCACAACCACTTGCATTCAAGAGTCTCCATTAGTTCTACTTCGTGTTTCGTGTGTTGTGTGAAGTACGGGATTTGCTTCAGAAGTATTCTGATTCAAATCTAACCCTCTACTACTTCTTGATCATCAAGATTCGGTCCACTCTAAACTTGTGCTGCTTTATTTAAATTATTTTTCTATATTAGTGTTTATTAGTAATTATTCCGAATAAACCCTCTAGAATTTGGAATTTACTGTTTATTTCTATAAGATGGAAAAACTTAATCGTGTGTACAAGATTCTGAAACTATAAATATTTGATAGTTCTGAATTTAACAGTCGGAAAAGGAAAGCACAAAATGAGTTGTGGATAAAAATTTTGGAGATAGCGTGGGCGGGGTGGATGTTGTTTGGACTAGATCCAAGTATGATTGGACTGGATCATATCTAAAATTAAAGATAAGTTCTTTACCTGCATATATTTTAATTATACAATTGATATGATGCTAAGTGCTGAAGTTCAAGACTGTATTAATCATTTGCTTAATTAAAATACAAGTTGAACTAATGTTTTGGCTATGTGCTGAAGAACAAATAAGTATTTTGACAAATTAAATTATAAATTTGACTATAAATTTGTATCTCCAATTAAATTATTGTTAGAATTAAATAGTGCTAATAATTCATTTAATTGGCTAATCTCAAACAATTTGATGAACGTAGGAACTTCAAAGTTACATACAAACTGTGTATATTGAAGACGAAGGATTTGTGTCATGGTAGAATAAGTCTGCGCAGCGCAGGCTTCTCCATCGAATTTTGGAAAACACTTCTAACTTGAGGTGTCGGTATGATCTACTCTAATTGAATTTTTCAGTATTTTTATGTGTAAATGTGTTAACGTTTTGTGCGTTTTATTACATGATTGGGAGTTTTAGATCATAGTTATTTTCGCTTTGAAAACTAGCTTGTTTAGGGTTGTTAAGTGCTTTGTCATACTATGTGTATAAATATTTTGACAAACCCATTGTTTGCAGATTGTGTGAGATTATATATTTGCTTCTCTAATAAATATTGATGTATAAGATCCATAACAAATGTCCGTAACTTAGATGAGAGCATCTCATAATGTAGGATATGACTCTATTAGTTACGTTTTGTTCTTTCTCGTCCGTTGTACTGAATGTGCAAAATTGAATTATAAAATATTGGTCATTATCTCGTTTAGCGTTTCGAAGATGATGAAGAACGAATAAAGAAAATTAAACTTACTGTGTTTGAGCAAATGGACATTGTTAGAACCATTAGAGAAAGCAAACAATTTTGTAAAATATGGTAGAGTAATTTTGTATTAACTCTTATAATGTGCATATATTGTCAGTCGCATGTATAAGTTGAGTATAACAAATGAGACAATTAATAATAATAGTTCTAATTGTGTATAGTCCATGAACATAGCATAATTGGCTAGGATATGAGAACTATATATTAAATTGTTTGTTCTTGTTAAAACTTATACAACACTGCTAAATGACACTTCACTAAAATATGACAAATGTGAAGTTTGAACTCAGATTATGACCACTAGAAAATCATTTTATATGGTCTCTAGGAGTACATTCTGATATTTGTGATCTCAGTAGTTTTGTGACTATATGAGATAATTGTTGGTGAGAAGTATTTAATCGTTTTTGTAAATGATTAGTATAATATATATGAAGAATGAAGCACTTGTTATTCTTAATAAATTAAAAATCTAGTTAAGTGCTAAGATCAAGGGTTCAGTGTTGATGGAGGTGGTGAATATGTTTAATAACTTTAGAGTAATTTACATTTGGCATAATCTCTAGTGCACTCTATTTACCATTGTCAAACAGTATTGATAAAGTTAGAATCAAACACTCAGTGAAATGTTGAATTCTATGTTATTGACTGTTAGTTTGACTTTGTGTAATTATGATAATTATGAGTGATGTTATATTATCAATCATATTTCTAATTTGTTGCCAGACTCTAAGTTACTTACACCTTGTAAATTAACAGTATAAAAAACACAAATAATTTTGTGTGGTATGATACATTTGTTAAAGTACATGATCCTAGAAGGCCTAAAGTATGACCTATAACAAATATTTGTGTATACTTAGAAAGTGCAGAATGTGGTTTTATGGACAGTTTTGGATCTATCTAATTTTGGTTAGTAGAATCTGGACTTGCAAAATTCTTTGAGGAAGTGTTCATTAAAGACAAATCTATGAAATTATCAGTCCTACTGCCACGGTCGATGATTCACAGTTGGAATCAAGAACCGGTCCTGCTGACACTTAAACTTCAATGACAAATGAGCCAAGAAGAGTCTTTAGTAGACAATGAGATAAATTTGTGTTATACAATAATATTTTTAATTAGTTGATTTGCCGAAATGGGCTAAAACTATAGTAAGTAGGGTTTTGTAGAAGAAACTTAGCTTTGATTGATCAGTAGCAATTTTAATGCACTTCTAGTAGCTTAAGAATTGACTGAGATAAAAGGGTAGACTGATTTGTTGTCTACTCACATGTTTTTCATATTGCTACAATAAAGACTCTTCTTCTCCTTACATCTATTGAAAATTTTGTTATACATAAAAGACCTTAAACAGTTTTGTAATGAAAAGTTCTGTACTTAACATTTTATATTGAAAAGTTTTGTACTGAATAGTTTTGTACAAAGAGTTTTGTACTAATATATTTAGTGAACAAGATTTACAATTTAGTAAAATCATCGTATGTTTTAAAACATGTAATATAGCTAACGTATAAATAATTTGACAAATTTCTTTAAAAGCCTAGTATATGAATCAAGTAATTCAGATCAGTGTCTTTAACTTTATGGTGTGTCAAATATAATGGCTATTAATTACTTGGTTTATTGACATGCTTGTTGATTGGAAGTGACATATCTATTATAAATAGAGTTAAAATTGTGTTATCCAAATAAATTTAGCATGAAACACCTAAGTGTTGTGGACACCATATTATGTATAGGGGTGAGTTTTGGATGGCCCTTAGTCAAACTGATGTCAAACTAACCTTAAATAGAAATTTCCAAGATTCTTATTGGATTAATTTTACCAACACGTAGTGTGGATTAAAGTTAGAAATTTTAAAAAGTTAATTGGTTTGATGGATTTTCAAGAATTGAATCACGTTTAACATTCCCAATAAATAATTCAATTATAACAATCAATAATTAAATCCCTAAGTATTCTCAGCAAGTAAAAGATTCAATATTGATCCGTACTCTAATCAAGCATGTGGAACACTCAATCTCAATTATTTTTGTGGACGACAGGCAAATCAGATAATATAATAGATAATAGAGCAGTAGAACACAAATATTTAAAAGTGAAAAGAGTATACCGAGGGTTCGAAGACTCAGCGTAGATCTTGGGTTGAACAGCAATGAAGAGCACAGCACTCAAAGAACGGCAATGGCAGCAACACATCAAGAGTACTGGCAGCAACTGCAACAAAGGGAGCCACAGATCTGGTCGATGTGGCTGGGGGTGGCGTCGACTAGGGCGACGCAGGACAGCGCCGGAGGTGCTTGGGTGTCCACGGGAAGAGAGGAGGCCGGGGGTTGGTAGGATCGGGGCGTTGGGTTCCGGGGATTTGGGTGACGACGAACAAAGGAAGGGGATGATGGAGATTTCAAGGGTGAGTGGGGAGAGGGGTTTGGTTGGAGGGTTGCAGCAGTGGGGAGACGGAGAGAGTGCGAAGTGAGGAGAGGAGGAAGAGGATCGGGTTAGGGTTTTCTTTTTTGGTCGGGATTGAGGTAGAGGAAGAAGACGACTGAGTGGGTAGGGTTGATTTTATGATTTGGGAAATTAGGGTTAGGGATTTGTATTTGATGTAGATTTTAGAGTTTATCACAAACTCTAAAATTTGATTAGGATTTATCACAAATCCTAATTACTTGAATCTCAATTGTATCACACAAAGAGAGAGAGGAAGAGCAAAACTCAACACAATAATTTTTAATCAAGAATAGCATATCTTTTCTCATTAATCTCAAGGCCTATATATAGGCTCAAAACAAATCAAGATACAAATCTCAATATATTCTCAAAATCTAAAAAATACAAAAAAAATACATATGGCTATAATTACCAGAAATAAATATGGTACTGAAATAAAATTCTAAACTAAATAAGCAGTTGTCCTAGACGATGCCTGCGCTGATAGAAATGCCCGAATCGTCTTGAACTGATGTCCTCATCACAAACTCGTTAAATCAATAATGTGTTCAAAAAGTGGGGATATAGTGACTGAAAGTGTGTTTTGAAATACTTTATGATTATGATAAAAGGTTGACACCTAATGATGGTGCAATTATGAGACAGTTAGATCATTTAAAAGAATTAAAAATCTCATAAATACAAAGATCTGTACTGGAAAGATATAGCCTTTGAGGTAGGTATGATCTGCAGACTCACTAATAATTTCATACACATTTAAGTGCCCTTAAGAGGCTAATGAGATACCTGCATGGTACTGAAGAGTTTGCTTTGTGCTACTCAAAGTTTAGTGAAAGTCGACAACTAGTGGATGTGTTCACACTAGAAGGAGCAGAAAATTATGGAGATTAAAAGGTAAACAAGCATTGCATTCTCATCCAAGAAATTAGACCCTTATGTTTTATCCTTTGTAGGAGAAGAGGCTGAGTGGATTGAATGACTTACTGCTAATCATCCATTGAGAAGTTTAAAGTAAATTCTCTAATTCTGTTATGAGACTATCAAGTTGTAATGCATTGTAGCTCACAACTCACTTTATAATAGTAAGAGTAGTATATTAAGGCTGAAAGAAGCCTAGTTGAACTTTCTTATAGATAAAGTGCAATTGCGACAAGTATGGCTAATGCTCTTGCTAAGAGACTTGAAAGTGATCTAATTATCAAAACTGTGAGAGAAATGAAGTTAAAAGCTATTGAGTCAAAAGCTTTAACATCCAAGTTGTTTTGAGATTTAGAATCCAATTGGAGCCATAAAGAAGTTCAAACTGAAGCATCAATTTAAGGCAATTGGCATGCTTTAGATAATTTCAAAAGTTCAATGTAAATTTTGTCAATATATAATTTCATTCCAATTTTGATGATACTATATATTTTCATAATTTACTTAGAATCATCTCATTATTCCAAAAGAAAGCATGAAAACTTGTCGATGTGATTTCGATGTTTAGAATTGTTGTTATATCATTCCAATTTTGATGATATAACTCTTTTATGAATTCATGTTTCATTCCAATTTTGATGATTCAGAATTAACCATAATTGATTTAATTGTTCTATCTATCCAATATGAAACATAGTATAGTTCTTGTTCTTTATTTTGTTAAAGAGACTTGATTGTGATGCTTGCGTTACATTTTGCTAAACTACCGTTGAATTGTACTAAGTTCTTTAGGGGAACTAGATACTTTATGAAATTCGCTAGAATTCTTAGAGATGTGTCTCTTAATATTCTTGTTTTCAATAAGCTAGCAAAGATGGAGTAGTTGAATCTGTCAACATAGATTTCGAAATAATGATTTGCTCAAAATAAAGGTGTAAACATAAAGCGGTTTGCAAGGATATAGTTTTGGTTTATTTCTCTCGAGAATAAATGTGTCACTTGTTTGGTAAAACTTCTGTTGAGTTTAATACTCTTGTGTTCATGAGCTTAAAACTCATATTTTGTTGTTAAAGTTTATTAATTTTGGTGTATTTTGAAACTATGACAGGTTTCTCTAGTTGTTTAGTCATTGTGAACTATTCTGTTTTTATATGTTCTTTGAACGATTTGATTATTTTGGTTTAGTCTCATTTGAACTATTCAAGTTATAATTGATTTAGTCTGTGAACTATATTATTTTTGTGAACCGATGATTTAACGGGGCATTGCTTAATATATTGAGAATATAGGAGAAGATTGTTGGATATATAGGTATATTCTCAATATAATAGAATATTATTGTGTATAATGTTCAATGGGGCAACACGTGCTTTGCACGTGTTATCTGTTTAATTGTTGAACTGGGTTGAGTGGGCATAAAGCCCAGTATCCTAAACCCAGTTTATCTCATATAAAAGCTGGTCTAGAGGTAGTGCACTGTGATATTCCAATACTGATAAGGATAAATTCAGATGGTTACATATACAGATTTAAATGTAAGCGATTTATATTTGTGTTGCTCTATACACTGATGTTTTCTTAAGCAGGGTATAATATCTTAAGCAGGTATGAGATGTAAACCCTAATCCTAATTACTCATCTTGATCTAACAATAACTGCCAACATTATCTGATGGTGGATTATACATGTGATAATAGGCAGCCCCCAAATAGAGGGAACAGAAGAATGAAGAACAATTGAGTACATATGTTTTTTGTAGATGAAACCATATCATCTATTTTTTGACCTTGTTTCGCAGATACCGCAAATACCTTAGACCGCTCTCTCTCTCTCTCTCTCTCTCTCTCTCTCTCTCTGGTTTTGCAGTGAGTTACAGATTCGACACAGTCTATAATCTAAACTGAAATGGACGAACTCAGAAAGATAGATAAATAAACAGAGAGGCAGAGAAAGAGAGCAGATCGAACAGTAAAGAGAAGAAGAAGAAGAAGATTTACACTTACTGTGCGGATCGAAATAAACAAAGGCATTCGTTGAGAAGTTGAGATCGTGTGACGACCGATATCATTTTTCCCCCGTTTGCGAGCGTTTGTGTTGCTGATTGCGTATTCGACACACCAAATTGAGTGAGGGAGACGAAAAAGAAGAAGAGGGAGGAGGAGCGTTTCAGAAAGCAAAACAGCAGCGAACTCATTCATTCGAATTAGATAGAAGCTGGGCTTGGGCCTCCATACCATTTTTATTTTATTTGCAAATTTCACTATATTAATACTGGCACTGGGCCTGATGATCGACACACTAAAAAGCCTCTGTCGATATCTACTCTATGTAATAAAATACAAAGAAAGCTATCGAGTGGCTCTCTTTCAATCCTCCCAAAATCAAAGGTGGAGATTTAACCTCACAAAACACTTTTTTTTCTTCAAAATTTCAAACCCCCATACTCAAATTCAAATCCCCTCCCAAAAAAATATTTTTCTCTCTCTCTCTCATTCTCTCTCTATTTTAGATTTTCAGATTTCAAGTTTATAAATTTTTAGATTTTATGTTTTTTTTATTGTTCGTGTTGCATTGATGTGGTAGGGTAAAAATGGCTTGGGGACCAACCAGGGCCCAATACAACTCTCACTCAAAAATGATAAAAACAGCAATCTAGTTCGGCTTCGAGCCACTACAGGGTCGGCGCAGAGCCTCAAGTTCACCCCCACAGAACTGGTCTCCTCGTATCCGACGAGCCTCAATGGTCCTCGGCCTCCGATCCATGACAGCCCCACGGGCCGTCCCCCCCATCCTGGCGAGGCATGAGGATGACCTGGCACAGCATAGGCCCTCCGATTCTCCTCGAGGCACAGGAGACCCATGATCAGCTATGTCAGCTCCAAATACCACTTAGGGCGTTGCCACGTCAGCCCTATACCACTCTGGGCACTGCCACGTCCGCCCTAAACCCCTTGGGCCTCTTGCCACGTCAGGCCCATGGGCTTTCGGGTCCAGACCCGGCCCCCAAGTGGATCCAAACCCGGTTGGAATTCTCTATAAATACTAGACCCTCACCCACCTTTTCAGGTAACCAATCTTTTGCCACTTAAATTCACCTAGTTATTGCTACTCTCTCACAGAGACTGACTAGATCGTCGGAGGGTCCGCCACCGGGATAAACCCCGGTGTTTCAGGACCGTCTGCAGGTACACAAGACCTCGGATCCGAACCCTCTGATCCGAGCCCAGACATCCACCTCATTTCGAGCCCGTCGCAGGTTCCGTCCGGTCAGCCGAGGGTCGTCAGACGAGCAGCTTTCTTCTTCAATACAAATTGAGTCCGAACTCACACCTGGTGCATCCACACGTCTCCCAGAAAAAAACCGCATCAATTGAAAATAGCAAATATATCTTCAATAGTTAAATTTCATCATTTTTTACCATCAAAGTTCTAAGAAGTTGGATTTTATACCCTTATTCATAATTATTTTTCAACATATACTAATGGAAACATAGACTTTTATTTACAACTAATTATTGTCATACTATTCAAACTTGAGCTACATAATTATGGTTTTACTATTTACAAAGCTTTTCATATGTTGTATCGTTCTGAAGACGTGCCGTAGGCACGTGCCCACAGGCAAATCTAGTATATTTATATGGGTCTTCAATTTGTCCCACTACTTATTTCTCACACCCTCCTCCCCTTGGTCTACAATACATCCCTCCCTCTCGCCATTGTTTACATAACTTACACGCGCACACGCCCAAAGAATAACCAGATCCGCCAGGCACGACTATTAAAACAACATGTTAGAATTCTAACATCGTCACCTTATCTCTAATATAATACTATAATGGGATAAGGCCTTAGTGTAATTTGTCAATCTACCAACCCGTTCAACACACGTACAACCAAAATCCTTTGTATAAGTAAAAACCCATCAAACACGTAAACTACTCATACAAACTCCATTTCTCAAAAAACATGACGAATGTTCCTCTTCCTCTTTCCCAAAACCCACAACACCCTTTCTTTGTCCCGTCGTTTAACTTTTTACTTTAAAAAAATAATATATTTATTAAAACGTGCATCGCACATGCAAATTGCTAGTTTCATTAATGAGTTGTAAAGAAATAAGCACTTCAAATTGAAAGAAAAAGGCATAAAGCATTAAAGTACAATCTCCCCCTAACTATCTAAAATGGTTGAGATCCAACCCCCCCCCCCCATCTCCTTGAAAATGTTGCTTGATAGCCGATAGCTAGTCCAATCTATATATCCTCATCATTAGAGTTGTTATCGGGTCCTCCACTTTCCCGACCCGGTACTTCACGGGCCCAAAAATTGGACCCGAACCCGGACTTGCGAGAATCGGGTCCGAGTCCGGGTAGCGGAGAATAAATATTTGCTCTTTAAGTATTTTTGCAACCGATACCCTACGGTTTCAATAATTTTTGCACTTAAGTACATTAATAAATATTATATTTACACATGTATCTTCAACAATTTACTATATTATTCAAATTTCATATTTTTTGGGTTATTTTTTAATGCATCTGGGTCAGTTCTATTTTGAGCGGACCCCGACCTCGACCCGGAAGTGCTTCGGGTCTTATTTTAGGTCCCAGATCCAAATCCGTATAGATCGGGTCGGTTCCGGTCCAATGCCAGATCCGGGTATTGGGTAAATGTGACAGTGCTACTCATCATTGTATCCTACAACATGGAAGACGATGGCAATCATCCTGCTAGGTCCTGCAACAGCTACCTTTGCCCTACATAAGATAAAATGTATGATTTATGTTAGTCTACCTCATATACTATTACTTGTTCTATTTCTATATAGCCATATAACTCAGGTCGTCGATGCGATCGCGATCAACCACGTTTCGCATCTCATCTCTACATGGACAAAATGTATCTCTCACCCATTACTCGTATATGCAGTCGTATAGTTAGGAAAATCCAATGCACGAAAAACTTTAAACTGGATTTATTCTTTAAGCACATAATGAATAAAATGGTCTCCAATTTTAACTTGTGCATCGAGACAACGCAATTTGTTTCAATATGTGGTTGTCATTTATAAAAACTCTCTATAGTGAGGATGCATCGTTAATGATAGTCTTCTTTTTAAAGGAAAATGTGGAGTATGGACATCCTGTTTCATTAATAAAGGGTTAATAAAACAAACTCAGAGTACTGAGCCAAGTATAAGATCCTACAACACAACAAAAGTACATAAATCCACCCCAAACATGGGGGTGGGGCAAAAAACAAAGTCCAAACATACATGCATCCAGACAAACAAACAAATTAGGTACGATACAAGCATCTACTCCCCCCAACAAAACCCTGGGGTGGTGGGGATCAATCGGCAATACATGTCTGACGGACGACGCTCCTTCCTCTGTCTAGCATCGGCCCAATCCGAACCTAATCATCATCGTACTCCTCCACCTGAAAGACACTCGCAATCCTCCTAGGACCTACTTTGGCAACGTTTGCCCAAAAGAAAATAAGAAGCATAATGTGAGTTAAATTGCTAGAAATACTATTACAAGTCCCACGGAAGTAACAATTATTCCTGTCTAGCCAAAGACCCCAAGCTGTAGCGAAAATAGCGATAAACCAAACTTGTCTTTATATTTACTATTATAACGAAGGTCTTATGTTCAAATCCAAACTGCGACTGAATTTTTACTTTAAAAAAACTAAATATATTAAGACGTGCAACGCACGTGTAAATTACTAGTTTCCGATAATGCTAGAGGGACATTCCAAAAGATGTATTTGAATAACGGTTTCTAGATCCATCTCTTCCACATTTTAACCTCCAACACATGATGTTGAGCATCTGAATCATATAGGCATGCGAATAGTTCTCTAAGGTACTGTTCTTTTTTTTGCCTCTTATCTCTTATAAGAGATTTACAGTAAGAACCTCTTGCAAGAGCCTCTTTTTGAGGTGTTCTTTTTATATAAAAATAACCTCTTATAAGAACCTCTTATAAGAGATTTCTTATCTTTTTTCACCTCTTACAAGAACCTTTTCTCTACTTTTACACATTTTTGCCCTTACTATATAATTTCTCTATTTATACTTTGGGGTAATACAGACTTTTTAAGTGCTAAAAGGCTTATAAGAATTTGAAAGAGGCTACTAGAAGCCGTTTAGGCTTATAAGCGATTTTGGGAGAAATTGCTTATAAGAGGTTTTTTTAAAAAAACGCTAAAAATTATGGGAAAAGAGGCGGACCACCTCTTATAAGAGGTGAATCGCTTATAAGAGGAGAAAAAGAGCATTAGTGTATGCCATCCACACTACTATTCCACCAAAACTTGGTGTGAGACATCATTACCATTAAAAGAAGTAGGTGCATTTGGAAAATGACTTGAGGTTTTGGAGATCTAGAGCCACAACAACGATGTACCTACATGAACATCATTGGACCCATATGGAACTGTTGACTCTCATAAGACTATTGCGACGGCAATATTGTACCTAGTCTTGTCAGAGCATCCACTATCGTTTTTTTGATAAAAAAGGTGACCGATTCCCCGTTTCATTAATAAATTATTAACGAAACAAGTATTACAAATATATAACATCTATATATTCCTAGAACGGAACCACAGAAAACAATTACTCAGTAAAGCGTACAACATTAACTAGTCACTCTCCTAGCTAAAGTTATAGACGATGCCACATGTAATATGCTCTCCGTCCTATCAAATGTGACGCATGCAAATTCCTATTGAACAATTAGATACCGACTCATCGAGCATCAACCATAGTTACGACTTGCCCATGCACCTTCAAGCGACATCTAACTTGAACACCACTTTAGCAACGACTTCTCTACCCCATTCGGTGACACCTAATCAGAACAACATACTGAAAATGACTTGCCTAATCACAATTCTGATAGTGACTAGCCACTCCGCCCATTCAGTGACGTCTTGTCACTTCTCTAGTCTAGAACGCTTAGCTCATTCACCACCACGGTGGCTGACGTTCCGTTCGCGACGTTGCTGATGACTAGCCCGAACACCATCTCTGTGATGACTTGGCCACTAGCATACCCACAATGACTCACATCACTCACACCACAACAACAACCTCGCTCAAACTCCCAAACTAGCGACGACTCGCACATCTACCATATCGACGTTGGCTTGCACATCTATCACTACTGTCACAGCTCATACATCCTCCACCATATCGACGACTCGCACATCATCCCAACGATGTTGACAAAATCAGACATCGCATCGGTGAGAGTTAGCAACATCACCAACGATCGTTCAATGAAGGACAGAATTAAGCAACTCAATCTGACCTCTTACTCTCGACCAAGAGCCCAGATGAAAGCCCCCGCACTCATTCATCACCTCACAAATGTAATTTGAGTTTCAAAACTCTAAATTGAAACTTCTTCAAAATAACTCTCTACCCCAGAAACTCCCTCCATCTTCCCCCAAGTGTCCACCATGACAACAAACACAGCCACTGTCAATTGCTGGCATACTTACTACTTTCCCAATGAATTAGCCAACCTAACCCCACCGCGACTCCCTCTTCCGATTGCGCCAAATCCAACCATCCACAGTAGTCGTTGTTTTCAACCATCAAGCCGATGGTACAGACGATCTATGCCGCCAGCAAACATCACCGCCCAACAAATGCATCGCTTCCCCCCCAACTCATCCACTAATATAATTTGAATTTCAAACCTTAATTTGTAATTCAAATATTCAAAAACCAGCTAACCAATCAATCAATCAATCAATCCATCCATCAATTAACTCAATCAGCATCACATCCATCCCCTTTTCCCTTTTCGTAGCCTATCTCCGGCCAACCCCAACCACCCCGGTCGACCTAGCCTCCGACATCCATTGACCCGTCGGCCTTCGAAAGCCCCTGTGGGTTATTCTCATTCGCCCCCTCCTGCTTGCTCCCCTCCCACTTCTTTCACCGGACTACCACCTCTCTTTTCCCTCCTCAACTTCCCCACCAGATCTGCCAAAAACCTCCATAGTTTTCCCTAGCAACGCTACAACATCCACTGGTTGCGCTCCTCCATGGACACGCCATCTATGCCGCCACGACGTCGCCGACCACATCTAAAGGTCCAGAAATCGCGCAGCCCTAGACATTTTCCGACCTCCTCTACATCGCTGCGGAAGCGGGAATGGGTTGGGGGGAAGGAGGAGGAGGAAGAGGTGTGGAGGGACTCCTTCCCCCTCCCCGATTGAAGCCGCCGTCGAGAAACTTTGAGGATTCGATTTTGGGAGTTTCTGTCTTTAGAGATTTCTCTCTAGAGAGAGAAACTCTTCGATGTTGTATCGACAAATATAAGTATTTGGAAAAATGGAAATGGAAATAGAAGAGTTGCACTGCTATCGTGAAAGCCAAAATTTGTGTTAAAAAAATTATAAAATATACAGACGAAAGAACATCCTCTGTCTAATAAAATAAATAAAATTTTTTAATACCCAAAATTTGATAGACGGAAGATCATGTTCCATTTGAATACAATTTATAATAATAATAATAATAATAAATTAGCCATATTCGTGCAAATAATTAAATAAAATAAAAAAATTACCCGAACGGATGATGATCCACCGTCTGGGGATTTTATATATATATATATATATATATATATATATATATATATATATATATATATATATATATCCAGCCGGAAGATGATCTTCCGTTTGGGCATATTATTTATTTTTTATTTTGTTTTTTTGTCTTTAAGGAAAAGGATGAAAAGTGAAAGAAAAAAAAGGAAAAAAAAACAAAAAAACGCCTGTCATGCGAATAATTAAATAAAATAAAAAAATCACCCGGACGGAGGATGATCCTCCGTCTGGGGATTATATATATATATATATATATATATATATATATATATATATATATATATATATATATATAATTTTTTATTTTTTTTGTCTTTAAGGGAAGGGGCGAAAAGTGAAAGAAAAAAAAAACGCCTGCCCCTTTCCCATGTCTCTTTCCCATTAAAAAAAAATGTCATAAAAATAAATAGAAAAGAGAGGGACGGAAGGTCAAAAATATAAAAAAAAGTGTTTTGCATTTGCTATTTTACTCTGCTACATATGGCAGAGTAATGTTCACGTTTTGACCATAAAATAGGTTTTTAGCCAACGATAGTGGCGGTTTTTTTTTCAAATTTTTCATTTTTAGGTTTATAGCAGACGATAGTGGATGCTCTCACCCTTCTCTGTTATGGTATAACATCTTTCACCACCATTTACTAAAAAGGCTATATTCATATATTTGTCATCATTGTCAATCTTCTCTCCTATTAGTATATTAGATACTCTTTGAGAAAGAGTATTTTAATAATTTTATATACTTTTTAAAATACAGTGAATGAGGTTAACACGGATCAAAGGCGAGTCAGTTAAGAGAGAGTGGGGTTAATGAAGAAAATTAAAGGTTTAAGTCCACTTTCTACTTTTAGGTAAACATGTGAGTGTTTTTTTACATATAAACGTTTGGGGACTTTTTTTGTTGTATTTTCCCCAAAAATTCAGAAACATTGGACACCTTAGACCATCTCCAACCTATAACACTATCTTGGTGCAACTTTTACACCAAAATAGTGTAAAAGTCAATTCAAACAGTAATTCATCTCCAACCCATAACATAATTTCTAACAAAATCGATGACTCCCCTCCATTTAATGTCGTACCCCAATCAAGAGGTCGTCGCTGATATCTGATCTACTGCTGATTCTGTATCGGTGAGTCTCTCCACCATATCGATGACTCCCCTCCATTTATTTTTAATTTTTATAAAACTGCAATGGGTAGATAAAGTGGAGATAAAATAAATGATTAGCCTGGTTTAGAGTTTTGAGAACTTCATATATTTCATTTTGGTTGAAATAATAATAAGAGGTATTTTCAATTGCAAACCGAGTTTCAGACAAATAAATGTTTAGATTATTGGTATTGTAGATACCTTCACATCTGCACTTGCGTTACCATTGTATTTAGACATGCTTATAGTGGTTATGAGATTAGAGTAAACTCTATAAAATCTATATGATAATTTCCTTGCATAACTATTACAATCATCTAAAAGTGATGGTGAAGTTAAAAAAAACTTTATGCAGCGTTTCTAACAAACTATATGCATTCTAGGTAATTTCAGGTTAATGATCAAGAAGGCGATGGTTAGGCTTAAAGGTAGATATATTGCTTCATCATATAATATGTTTACTTCTTCACTTAATTTTTTGGACCTCCAAAACTATTTTATATAATTAAATAAGGTGCACCGTTCCGAAAACGTACCGTAGGCACGTGTCAACGGGCAAACCTAGTTCTTCTATAAACACCAAAAATGTAAAAAAATAAAATAAAATAATGACCTTGATGAACAGTGCCACGCCAGATTTGGCGCAGCACTGTTCAGCCACACGAAATCCGCCAAAAATGACGCTAAAATTGGGCGTGGGGTTGGAGCACCATCTAGCACCATTTCAGGCGTTAAGTTAAGCACCAAAATGGTGCTGGGTTGGAGCTGCCCTTACATTGTTAAAAATATGTTACGAGGCCACTAATCTTATGTTAAAAGTCCAATCCAAAATGATTGAACCCGGCCCAATAGAACAGGAAACCATAACCGTCGGATACACTTCCAACCGTCCGATCACCTTCGTCCCTCTCCTTCATCGTCTATAAAAGCGCCGCCTAGATAGGGTTTCCATTCCACAAGCACGACGGCTAGGGTTTCCTCTCTCCTTGTTCAGATCTAGAAGAGAAGACACCAGCAGGGGTTAAAGCGGCGGGTTTGCTTCCCGTCCACCTTGACCAACCAAGCTCCTCAGCTTGCTTCGTCTTGGCCCTCACTCCACCTAGCCACAGACAGATTTCTAGTTTTTTTGTTAGGGTTTCATAATATTTTTAGTCACTTAGTTTTTGTATATCTATCTATCTATCTGAGTTGTCTAATTTTGATAAGAAGAAATGGCGATCAAGTACACCAAGGCGGAGAAGAAGCAGCAGTACGACAAGAAGCTGTGCAGCTTGCTGGATGAGTACACTCAGGTGCTCATCGTCCTGGCCGACAACGTGGGGTCGAAGCAGCTCCAGAACATTCGGAAGGGGCTTCGAGGTGATTCCGTGGTTCTGATGGGGAAGAACACACTCATCAGGCGTTGCATCAAATATCACTCTGAGAACACGGGCAACAAGGATTACCTGAATCTGTTGCCGTTGCTCGTTGGGAATGTGGGTTTGATCTTCACCAAGGGTGACTTGAAGGAAGTCAGCGAGGAGGTCGCCAAATACAAGGTACTTCAAATTTAAAATCTACTACAATTTATTCTCTGTTTCTTTCAATCTCAGAGTACTGCACTATGTTAATTGCTTATGTTTAGAGATTGTGGATTTCAACGATGTTCAAGACTTTAATATCATTTAAAATAGATTGGATATGTAATGTGAATGTATTTAGGTATTATTGGTATGTATCATGTATATACTTAAAACTGTATGCTTCTATTAACTTATTATATATGTTAAGATCATGATGAATGGCGCTGCACTGAAGGGATGCACCGAATGATTTCACATGAGAGTATATATATACATATACACACACACACTAGATTTGCCTGCGGCACGTCTTCATAACGATACCGCATATGAAAATCCATGTAAACAGTAAATCAACAATTATGTAGCTCAAGTTTCAATACTATAACAATAATTAGTTGTAAATAAAAGTACATGTTTCCATAAGTGTGTGTGTATAGAGAGAGAGAGAGAGAGAGAGAGAGAGAGAGAGAGAGAGAGAGAGAGAGAAATAAATAAATAAATAAAGGAGTTGTTTCGGGGGAATTTGAGTTTTTTTGGGGGGGGGGAGGGAATGTGTTTTGTGAGGTTAGATCTGTGCCTATGATTTTGGGGAATTGAACTAGAGCCACTTGATAGCTTTCTTTGTGTTTTAGTTTATTTTATATATATATATATATATATATATATATATATATATATATATATATATATATATATATATATATATATATATATCATTGTGCAGTAGGTATTCGTTTGCACTTGGCCTTCCCGCCTTCGTATCGACAATTTGAATCGCGAACCGTTCACATTAATCTACATGTCTAAATTAGTCTAAATATGTAAAATCAAATTATTTGAAATTTATTTACCCATTATCATGTGAGTATAAATAAAGCAACGATTTTTTGCCACACTGATGAATGGGCAAGTGATTTTCAAATGGTTTGGTTTTACATATTTAGACTAATTTAGATGTGTGTATCGATCTGAACGATTCATTCAGATCGTCGATATGAAGGCGGGAAGGCCGAGTGCACACGGAGGCCTAGTGCACAATAAAACATTTCTCTCTCTATATATACACACACTATTTTTAAAATAAATTATGTTATGGAATAAAATATAGAACGTGGTTTCTGTTTCCTTTTTGCTAAGGGATAAATTATTCATTTGCTAAGAGAACCATGTAAACTATAATCATATAGTGTTTATTGTTGCCTTGTCCATATTAAAATTAAAGTTTGTAAAGGGTGCAATGATCTTACAAATATTGGCAATGATCCGGTTCAGGATGTGATTCAAATCAAAAATGCCAAATCGCTACGTTCTTTCTGAGCCCCTATATTTCTTTATATGAAATGTTCTCATTATTTTCAAACATTTTAATTATGTATTTTGTTCATTGTTTTCATGAGTTTATTTAAGTTATTTCATTTCTTTTAGAATTCATATTTACCTTTTTTCATATTTAAATTTACGGTTGTAAAGGGTGCAATGATGTGACAAATGTTGTCAATGATCCACTATGTGATTCAAATCAGCTATTTCATATCGCTACGTTCTTTCTGAGCCCCCCTGTATTTTACTATGTTGGAATTGTTTTTATTATTTTTCCAAACAATTTTAAAAATTTATCTGTTCATTGTTTTCTTGAGTTTTCTTTAGTTCCTATAATTTAACGTTGACATGTTCTATCCCTTTAGTTTCTTTACTGTAATTCTTCAAAATTATATAGCACCTTGCTTTGATTTTGTTAGGATACTCTTCGAACAAGCTTTCTAAATGGAAAGCATCATAGTTTTTGTTTTTAGTTTGATGTGACACCTGTTCTAAAGAAAAAGTAATCTGATATATTTCCTTTGTTCCTAGCTTGAAGTAATGGTATGCAGCTAGGCAAAGATAGATACTTGATACCTTACCATTATTTGGTTCTGCATCCATGTTTTTACAACTAGCGAGTGGTTAATTCCCAGAGGCTTAATTGACCTTTGTTATTGTCACCTGCAGACTTTATCATTTGGAAACTAATTGAATTATCTATTGTCTTCAAAAAGCTTTGAATTAACCCACCAATGAAAAATTCCGTGCACCGAATGATTTCACATGAGAGTATTTCCATATATATATATATATACACACACACTATTTTTTGAAATAAATTAAGTTATGGAATATGCATATGGTTTTCACTGGGAAAATACAAAGTTCCCTTTGTTGGCTATATTTGGATAGCAACTGTTGTGCCCCAAAATATAGAACGTGGTTTCTGTTTCCTATCTTCATTTGCTAAGAGAACCATGTAATGTATAATCATATAGTGTTTATTGTTGCCTTGTCCATATTAAAATAAAAATTTGTAAAGGGTGCAATGATCTTACAAATGTTGGCAATGATCTGGTTCAGGATGTGATTCAAATTAAAAATGCCAAATCGCTACGTTCTTTCTGAGCCCCTATATTTTCTTTATTTGAAATTTTCTCATTATTTTCAAACATTTTAAGTATGTATTTTTGTTCATTGTTTTCATGAGTTTATTTCGGTTATTTTATTTCTTTTAGAATTCATATTTTAATTTAAATTTATGGTTGTAAAGGGTGCAATGATGTGACAAATGTTGTCAATGATCCAGTATGTGATTCAAATCAGCTATTTCTTATCGCTACGTTCTTTCTGAGCCCCTGTATTTTACTATGTTGGAATTGTTTTTATTATTTCTCCAAACATTTTTTAATTTATCTGTTCATTATTTATTTATTTTATTGAGTTTTCTTGAGTTCCTATAATTTAACGTTGACATGTTTTATCCCCTTAGTTTCTTTACTGTAATTCTTAAAGGATATATAGTACCTTGATTTGATTTTGTTAGGATACTCTTGGAACAAGCTTTCTAAACGGAAAGCATCATAGTTTTCGTTTTTAAGTTGTATGTGACACCTGTTCTAAAGAAAGGTAATCTGATATATTTCCTTTGCTCCCAGCTTGAAGTAATGGTATGCAGCTAGGCAAAGATAGATACTGGCCACGTTACCAACATTTGGTTCTGCATCCATTTTTTTACAACTAGCGAGTGGTTAATTCCCAGAGGCTTAATTGACCTTTGTTATTGTTACCTGCAGACTTTATCATTTGGAAACTAATTGAATAATCTATTGTCTTCAATATACTTTGAATTAGCCCACCAATGAAAAATTCTGTGCACCAACCTAAATTGTTTTGTTTGAAGATGCTTTATCACAAATTGTTTTACTGTTCAACAATACAATTTAAGAAGACCGCATTAGTCATGAGATGTGAATTCAGCTTTCTATATGGTTCTGTCTTTATACTATTTGTTTTCTTAACTTAAAACATTAACAAATTATAGTATGACGGATTCTTCTAATAAGCTTAATTGAATTGTTACGTCGTCTACTGCATGGGTTTGCCAATTTCCCTTTTATTAGCATTACAAGCATTCAGCATATTATCATTTAGAATTTTTACTGAAATGTGTGTTTTTTCTATTTCCACTAAAAGACTGTTGCTTGTTTGTTTCCTATCATACATTAGGTTGGAGCTCCTGCTCGTGTTGGTCTTGTTGCTCCTATTGATGTCATTGTCCCTCCTGGAAACACTGGATTGGACCCCTCGCAGACCTCTTTCTTTCAGGTCCATATTTACGCTTCATTATTTCACACATAATGTATAATGGGATTTCTATCTTTTTTCTGTCTTTATAATGTTTTACCATTTCAGGTGCTGAACATTCCAACCAAGATTAACAAAGGAACTGTTGAAATCATCACTCCAGTTGAGCTCATCAAGAAAGGGGATAAGGTGGGTTCCTCTGAGGCTGCCCTCCTTTCCAAGCTCGGGATAAGGCCCTTCTCATATGGGCTCGTTGTCCAAACTGTTTATGACAATGGATCCGTCTTCAGTCCCGAAGTTCTGGATCTCACGGAGGATGATCTCATCGAGAAGTTTGCTGCTGGTGTGTCCATGGTTGCTTCACTGTCTTTGGCCCTGTCTTATCCGACTCTTGCTGCAGCTCCTCATATGTTCATCAATGCATACAAGAATGTTCTTGCTGTTGCTGTGGCAACTGAGTATACCTTCCCACAAGCAGAGAAAGTAAAGGAGTACCTCAAGGTATGCTAGATTTTTGCTACTAGCTAATGCTTTCTTTCTCGTTGGTATATGATACACAAATTTGGATACTTTTTATGAAACAAATATGTATGTAACATGTTCACTTGTTATCATCACGAGTTTGTAATTATATGTTAGTTTCTTTATTGTAGAGACAACTGATAAGTAGTTTCTTTGGTAGACCAATCTTATCTGTTGCTAGTTTAGGTTAAACTATAGTTGAGGTTTTCTTTTAACAATTATTTTAAACCCTGCCCCCCTCGCACTGCCTACCCGTTAGATGATTTGAGAGAAGGTTGGTGGGAAGTTGATGATGGATGGAATAAATCATTTTGAGGGATTAAGAAAATTAAGCATAATGGGAGTGAAAACAGAGAAGGGGCCGGTGACCATAGGCTGTCGAAGAATTAGTTGCATTAGAGTTTCTTAAGTGATGGGCTTGGTTATAGGGAATTACAATATTGTTGGGGAGATCAGTGTTTGTACTACACTATTCATTAACGAAATTTTCCATGTACTTTGTATGCATATTATTTCAAATTGAGATTATTCAGTTGGCCGTGTTGTTTGTTCGGTACTCGATATGTATGTCAATATGAATTTATAAATTTTGCATCTGCTTGGCACTGAAGTCTTGATGTTATTGATTATGTAATGTAGGATCCTAGTAAATTTGCTGTTGCTGCTGCTCCTGTTGCATCTGCGGAAGCTGCAGTTGCGCCTGCTGCAGCTAAAGAAGAGGAGAAGAAAGAGGAACCTGCTGAGGAATCAGATGATGATATGGGCTTCAGCTTATTTGATTAGATTGAGAGTTGTTTTGTTTTATTTCTCTGTTTTTGCCAAAAATATTTCTGTGTTCTTATGTTATTTTGGTTGAGACTGACTTCCAGCTATTACCTTCCGTTTATGTTTTATGCTTGCGACATTTTGCTATAATAGTTTTGCACTTGTATTGCATTGAACTATTTTGTGCTTTAACTATTGGTCATAACTGGTCTTCTTGTATGCAAGAGGATTAAAACCATCTGTGCTGTGTCTAAATATATATATATATTTGAGTGGCAGGCTTCTTGCGATTGAAGCTTGACGAAGCATTGATATATGCTTGATATCCTATGCTCGGTTAATCACGAGCTTTATAGTTTGCTTATTGTCATGTAATGTGTGCTATGTTTGTGTTACACTTGCTAGTGTAGGGTTTCTTTTCAGATAAATCAAATATTCTAGATTGTCTGAAATTAATCGAGCTGGTATTGTATTGCCTTTATGACAGTTGCTCTTGATTTCTGTTGTTTGATGAATGGGATATTATTTTCTTGTTCCTGAAATGAAACTCCAGTGAATGTACAGGCCTACCTATTTCTGTTGTTTCATTGAGTTGCCTGTGAAGAACTGAACTGATGTCTTTCTTCCTTGTCAAAACAATACTTGATTCTAATCTTTTTTCTTTTCTTTTATTCCTTTCCTGAGTTGAAAGATATTTCAAATCAGACCATCATGTTCTCTGAATAAGGCATCAAGAGAACAACTTGATTTGCGGGGTTACGTAACAGAATGTACCCTATAGCACAGCAAAACAAAAGAAAATTTTCAACATCTAAGCATATTTCTAAGTCAGCCACCATCACCAGCAGATCCGAGACCTGTGACCTCCTAGGAAGAACTCAGATGGCTCACATTTATACTCTACACCTACAAGAAAGAAAGTGTGCTGCTGATTTTGATGTGAGAGCAAACAGATAAATTTGTGGATTCTTTTTTGAAACAATAAAGCAAACATGTTGACTTTCACCGACGTTTGACTGATTCCTTGCTGCTGCTGTTAATCTGCAAAAAGTTCGATACACCAGGATAGATCCCGGCGACGAACCCTCCGACGCTCAAGTCCGTAACCATGACGATTATGAAATAGTGTTTATATGGAAAAGTATTGATTATTTTTTTTATGATGGGGGGAGGGGTATTTATAGTTGCATTTAAAGACAGTTTGGAGATAATCATTTATTCTTATGTCCCGGTATTTTTGGATAAGATGTAGAGTTTAAATCGTTTCATGATAAGCGATTTGGTTTAAACCGTCTCTTATAGATAATCATGAATTTGAATTACTCTTTAAATATCTGAATTGGTTTGTACCGGGCTGCCATAGGGTTGGCAAACGGGTTGACTGGGCCAGGTCGGGTCGAACTCATCCGGGATGGAACCCAACTAGGGCGGTTCGGGTAGGGTCTGAGTGGAAACCAGGTCGGGCCGGGCCAGGTCGGAATTGCAAAAACTCGACCAGCCCAACACGCGAACCCATTCGGGTCCAACCCGGGTCGGGTCGCGGGTTGGCCCGTCTACTTTTTTTTAACTTAAAAAAAATGAAATTTTAATAATAATAAAAAATGTAATAATAAGAATAAGAATCAAATAGTGAAATTGCCAATAAAAAATGTATATATTATAAATATGATTTAAACTTATACATGTTTCCCAATTTGCAATAAGAACCAAGGATTTTCTACAAATTCGTTTTATACAATAACAAATTTTTTCGATACAATTTAAATTTTTTTCAATTATCCTAATTTTTTATAACAAACAAAGATTTTATACAATTTTTTATATATTTACAATTTTCTTCAATTTGTTGGTCTTCAATTTATTGTTGTTGTTGTTGGTTGCTATTGTTGTTGTTGTTCTTCTTCCGGTGAGTTGCTTCCACTTGTAGACGTGTCAAACCATTTTCCTTGAGTCCTATCCTTGGCCTTCATCCAGTCTTCCGTGCAGACGAGCATCTCCAACGATTTGGGCTTCAAGCGATTCCTGTAATCGGTTAGAACTCTGCCGCTTGTAGAAAATGCACTTTCTGAAGCAACTATAGAGCCATGAGGAGTTAGTAGATCTTTAGCCATATATTTAAGAATACTATAAGTATGTTCATGTTATTTCCACCATTGTAAATTATCAAGTGTAGAAGTAAAACTTTCAGAATCTTGTTAATTATACCAATGTAATTCATTTGGTTGATTAGTCCTGGATTTTTTGATTGAAGTTGTGCAAGTAAATTAAATGTGGCATCATCTAATTTATTCTTATCCTTACCTCTAGTAGTAGCAAAAGAAGACTTAACTAAAGTAGTAGTACTATTAGATGAAAAACTTCTATTATAAAAATCATACAAATTATTTAATGTCGCTTCAAATTTAGCTAAAAATGATTTCAAATCAATTTCAGAATCATCTTCCTCAAGTAAATTAAAAAATATTTCAATTAAATTCTTCATACCTTCTAATTTGATACGAGAATCCATCACAGTAGCAATACAATACAACATAGGAGGAGGATTAAAATACTTTAATAATTTGGTGTATGCAAGTTTCACAATATGACCAATAAAAGCATCATCGATCATTTCTTTGAAAGTTTGCATCATAGTAACTGTTGAAATAAAAATTCTACTAGAAGTAAATTAATAAGATTTTGAAAATTTGAAAGTTGCGGCTTTAAAAGGTTTTAAAATTTTTTAACAAAGATTCGATAAAAAACCAAGTTTGGGGAGTCATTTCAAAATTTGGCATAATTTTTGCCATACAAAAAACATTAATACATGCTTTATATTCAGTAACAACATGTAGCAAATCAAAAGTAGACTTCCATCGTTGTTTAACATCCTTTGGAAAATTTTCTAAAAGGTATATTTTTAAGCCTACACCAAACTTTCCATTCTTGAAATATAGGGCCACTTAATGCAATAAAATGTACACAATTTCTAATGTTAACTATATATGGTTCGACTATTTTTAATGCATATTAAACGCATAAATTTAAAATATGACATGCACATCTAATATGAAAAATATTGTGAGATGGACGGTTTAATGCGGTTTTAATACTAATTGATGCATTGTTGTTAGATGCATTATCAAAACTTATACACATAATTTTATTACGAATATGAAAAACATCACAAATTTTTAAAATACGATTTGCAATTTCATTACCACTATGGGGATAGGGCAACGCAGCAAGTGATATGATCCTTTTTTGAATAATCCAATCACCGTCGATCCAATGACAAGTTTTTTCCATAATTGGAATATTGTTGTAACCTGTCCAACAATCGGAAGTTAAAGAAACTCCACAAGTTAAACTTCATATAATGAAAATCAAAGCTTCTCGCATTTCATTGTACATTTTGAAACAATCAGACTTCAAAGTATTCCAAGGGATACTTTTAAAATGCGGGTTTAATACGGTTTGATTAAAAGTTTCGAAGTCCCTACTCTCGGAATAGGAAAATGATAAATTTTCCTTAATTACTAGTCGGGCCATTTCCCGACGATGAAGTTCAGGATCATAAGGGTGGCTATCAACTAAACCGGTCCTAGAGTGGATTTTTTGTTGGCCGGGTAAGTCTACAAAAAGTTCATTGTGTACATTTTGGATGTGTTGTTTTATTGTACCCGTCCCCTCACCTTTCTTCCATTTGTATGCTTTCGAACAAGTTTTACAAATTTTTATACCTGCACCCGGATTTTCTTCGTCGGAAACATAATCATAAAATTTGTGCCAATCACTAGTTTTCCCTCTAGTTTATACCCGGTTGTGTTGTTTCGATTGCTTGTGTTTGTTATTCTTCTTCTATGTCTATGTCTCCCACAAACACATTGTGTGTACCAATGTGTCCGGTCGTAGGATACTCTTCAGCGAGCTCATTTTGTGGGACAATAGGAGGCCTACGAGAAATGTCGGTGGAATATTGTCCACTTTGGCTACAGCCGCTACCTCGTGATCTAGACATATTGATATAGTAATGTATGTGAAAAAATTAAATACAATTTAGGCGAGATGAATTTAAAAAAAATCTAGAAAACAATAGGAGGGTTGTGAGAGAGAAGATCAAAAAACCAATAAACAAATATGATACAATAAATTTACACTACAAAAAAATATCAAGAGAATAAGAGGATTGTGAAATTTTGATACCGTACTTCACGGATACTCGTATATAGAATGAGAGCGAAAATAAAAGTAGAAGTAGAAGTAGAAATCCGGACTCGTATATAGAAAGAAAGAGGGTTTCTCTGTTGAAGCCTTGGAGGAGTTGAAGAATTGAAGTAGACGTAGTTAAATGTTGAATTCGATACGATCATAATTTGTCGCTTCTATGTTGCTAGCTTCTTTGTTGTCAAAATTTCAAAGAATTGAGATTGAATTGAGTAGTAGTAGTAGAGAGAGTGAGAGAATAAGGTGTGAAATATTTAGAGTGGTTTAAGGGGTATTTATAAGGGAAAAAGGAAAAAAAAAAAAAACAACGGCTAAAATAGCTGTTGCCTGATTTTTTCGCCGCGGGTCGAACGGTTCGAAACCCGCGAGTCGACCAGCAGGTTGGTGGGCGGGTTGTGTACTGTTCACCGGGTTGAAGGGCCGGTTTCGAAGGGTTGGAAACCCAATTTAGATGACTCGGGTCGACCCGTACCCGAATCGTATCTTAACGGGCCGGGTTTTGGCGAGCCGGTCGAGGGTCATCCCGGCCCGGTTGCCAACCCTATGCTGCCACCCATACCCAATCGGACAGGTTAGTTTTGGGGTTATTGAACTTTGACGAAATACTCAGTTCCCAATTCGGTCCCATTTGTAGGTAAAATTACCATATTACCCCTGAGAGCTTTAAGATTTGCACCCAATTTGAATGGTCTCTATTTAATATCATTTTTAGCCATATCAGAAAGGAAATGACCATCACATGTCAGGTAATTATCATCAAAACAATCTCTACTATTTTCATGGGAGAGTTGGGGTTGTAAATAAACAAACCCTAATTTTGTAGCTGAGTAAACCCGTGCAATATACGTTCAAATTAAATTCAATTAATAAAAATATTTATAGACAAACAAATTCGTGTATTGTTCGTGCATATCTAATCTAATATAGAAGAAGTATTAGATTTAAGGCTAGACTATATTGAAGTTTTTACTATTATTAATAAAAAATATATTTATTAAGACGTGCATCGCACGTGGAAATTACTAGTTACATAATATTGCATAGATGACCAAGTTACCAACAATACGATGCCCGATTTACACACCCCAAATACACTTGAAGATCATGTGCGTCTCTTCCATCTAGTGAGCAGAGGATCTGCATCCGGTAATGGTGGGTGTTTCTTCGACTGTGTGGGGCTCTATATATGTTTGTTATGTGCCATACGCGCAAATACAGGCGAGATTCACTGACTTAAAGGAACCAACCAGCATGTCACATGAAGATAGAGAGTTTGTCATGTGGAATAGACTGGAGTTGTACTTGTGAAATGTGTAAGTGGACCCCTTCTTTTTATGAATTTTTCCCCAAAACGACCCATTTTTGTAAAGTTTTTCTCAAACCGCCCTACTTTTTTTTTTTAATTCCCAAAGCGCCCCACTCGGTCTCTCAAAGACCGAGTCTAGTGCAAATAGACTCGGTCTTTGAAAGACCGAGTCTTGCGCTTTGAAAAATCAAAGTGCAAGACTCGGTCTTTCAAAGACCGAGTCTATTTGCACTAGACTCGGTCTTTGAGAGACCGAGTCTTGACTCTTTGCGTTTTTCAAAGCGCAGATCCTCTTTCTTCTTCTTCTTCTTCACTTTCGATTGTTTTTTCTTTTCGCTCTTTCCCTCAACGAATCCGTCGCACTCGCTACTTTTCCGTTCGATTACTCTCTTAATCGAATGTTGAACTTCCCAAAACCAATTACTCTCTAATTCATTTTCGATTTTACCAAATCCTATTCCCCAAAATCGATTCTTTCTTTAAACCCTAAACCCCGAATACCCATAATTGGAAGATTTCGGTTGTAGGATCTTGCACTTCTCGCCAATTTCGTCTTCGTCTTCGGATTCTCCTACTTGTTAGGTATATTTCTTAAGCTTTTCCTAAGCAAAATTTGTGTTAGTGTTGATGCTATTGTGAAGTTCATTAGTTGAATTTGACTAGGTTTTGTTGAGGGAAAGAGCGAGTGCGACGGATTCGTTGGGAAGTTCAACATTCGATTAAGAGAGTAATCGAACGGAAAAGTAGCGAGTGCGACGGATTCGTTGAGGGAAAGAGCGAAAAGAAAAAACAATCGAAAGTGAAGAAGAAGAAGAAAGAAAGGGGATCTGCGCTTTGAAAAACGCAAAGAGTCAAGACTCGGTCTCTCATAGACCGAGTCTAGTGCAAATAGACTCGGTCTTTGAAAGACCGAGTCTTGCTCTTTGATTTTTCAAAGCGCAAGACTCGGTCTTTCAAAGACCGAGTCTATTTGCACTAGACTCGGTCTTTGAGAGACCGAGTGAGGCGCTTTGGGAATTAAAAAAAAAAGTAGGGCGGTTTGGAAAAAACTTTGCAAAAATGGGTCGTTTTGGGAAAAAATTCTCTTTTTATCCACCCCACCTTCTAGTTGGATGCCACATGCCGCATTTCAACCTTATTAGGCTGATCTCGTTCTCGATCTCAATCTCGTTCTCGATCTCGTCTTGTGTTCCCCACCGCGTGGTTTGCTCCCATATTTTGAATGGTTTCACACCGGAGAATAGGGAATTCGTCGTGAACAATTAGATTTTAAAAAGGTATAGAATCGAATTAAGCTAAGCACAAGTCTAAACGTATATATGCCCCCACCTTCTCGTGTCGGTCCATCATACATACTACTACAACAAAGACGTGGTCCACATTGTACAAAGTAAAACATCATTATCCATTCTCATCTCTATCACTTCTTTTTTCTTTTTCTTTCTTTCTTTCTTTCTTTCGTTTATCCATCCATAATATGACCATATCTACGGTCAGAATCAACTGGACCTTAGTTACGCGATGTTGTGTGAGTTATGCATGCATGGTGTGTTGTTTTCTGATTTATATTCAAATTCGAATTGGAAAGCGTTGTTAGTTGTTTCCCAGTCAACGTACAGCTCATATAATTTTCACTACAGTCACAAATTTTTTTTTCCTTAATAAAACTTAGGTCTTTTAGTTATGATAATTGATGCCATACTGATCATAAAGAGTCAGGGCTGGCCCTAATCTTGAGGCATATGAGGCAGCCGTTTCAGGTCTCCGATTTTTTTGAAATTTTAACTGCTTTCAAATTTGTATTTTTCTTGTAAATATAAACACATATTTTACATGTAAAAAAAAATTTATTATCAGAGATCTTCAAAAATAATTATTTAGATATTTCGTCTAGGGCCACCGGGAAGTGAGGGCTGGCCCGGTAAAGAGTTATGATCTACCGATCAAAAGATATTCTGGTCTCTTCCGTGCCCGTGCCCGTGCCTGTGCCTGTGCCTAACTAGTTAGTGAAATTAATTGTGTGTGGATGTGAGTATTTTGATTTAAGAAAGATGATTATTAATTGATATTGTTGACATCATCAGGCGACGGTTGACCTAAACTAAATTTAAGTCCGCGTTCATCTAATATATATTTTTAATAGAAGTTGAACGAAAAGTTGGCAACTAAAACCAAGAAAAAGAACATATATTCACTGTATATATAGATGACAATTAAGTCTGGCCTGTGAGGATAGAATGGTAAAAATAGGAGGGATTGGCACGAAGGATTCCAACCCAAACAAAAGTAAACGTAACATACACTCATAATTAAAACAGAAAAAGCAGCTGGTAAGAAGTCGGTGGTTTTGTATATTTCAAAAATACCTGCATCCTTATCCACATCGCATACCGGTAGTTGACGAGTCGGTCCCTTCATTAGTTTTAGTACATGAAACTGAGAAGACATTGTCAGTAATTAAATCCATATACTATAATACTATAATAATAATAATATAATAATAATAATAATAACTCATACAATTGCTCTACTGCTTGTACGCATCCATATATACTTCCAGAACATACAAGTTTGTTACTATGACGACTAGTAACAGTGGATTCAAATTTAAGAATAAACGATGATTTGTTTTGTATAATACTCTCTACGAGTTTTTAGAAATAACATAGAATTATTTAAGAGTACTACACTTTTTTAAAATTAAAACTCTTCAATGATAGTGTTATCATACTAGTAATTTACATTGCATGTCTTAATAAATATATATTTTTTAAAGTAAAGATTTCGATATAGTCTGACTTCGAACATGAGACATCTTTTATGTTCGTTATACATGAACAATGCACATCTTAATATTTATTTTAATTTTAAATAAAAACTCTAACGCAGTGAGGATTTGAACTTGAAACCTGTTTCGTATTAGTTATGTACGTGCATCACACACGTTGATAGATTGACAAATGACACTAAAGTCTTCTCCGATTACAATATTAGAGATATAAAAAAAGATAAAATTGGAAATATCTTGAAATTTTAATTAGGACCTTCAATAATAACAATATATCTATATCAAAAATCTAAAGTGACCTATATTAAAAATCTAGAATAACTTATATTTTGAAATGGAGGGAGTGATAACTCATCGGCTAGGTCATCTATATAATAAAACACAAAGAAAGCTATCAAGTGGCTCTCCTTCAATCTCCCCAAAATCAAAGGCCTAGATCTAACATCACAAAACACATTTTTCTTCTATATAATAAAACACAAAGAAAGCTATCAAGTGGCTCTCCTTCAATCTCCCCAAAATCAAAGGCCTAGATCTAACCTCACAAAACACATTTTTCTTCCCAAAAGTTTCCACCCAAAACTCAAATTCAAATCTCCCCAAAACAACTATTTTATTTAAAAAATTAAGTATCTCTCTCTCCCCTATTCAAAAAAATTTAAAAAAAATTAAAGAACTTCAAAAAATAAAATTTTTAAAATTTTTAAAAAAATCTCAAAAATATAAAAATTATAAAAAAATATTAATTTTTTTAAAAAAATAAATAAATTAATAAAAAATTTTAAATTGCAAAAATGTTAAACAATTTAAAATTTTAAAAATTTTAAATTTTTTTAAACAAAATATAAAATATAAAATTTTATAATGTCAAATTTGAAATTTAAAATAAATTAAATTTAGAAAAATTTGAAAATCTCAAAGCAAATCCAAATTCAATGTCGAACCCCAATCAAGAGGTCGTCGCGGATATCAGATCCGCTGCTGATTCCGTACCGGTGACTCCCCTCAACCAAATCTAGCGTGAATATCAAGCGAATCCGTATCGGCGACTCCCCTCCACCGAATCAGGAGTCTCTGTATGCTATGCGACAATTATTCTAATTTTTAATTTTGTATGTGCAGAGGATTACTCAGTTTTTTTCTGACTAGAATTTTGTGTGTGCATGAGATCTAAGTTCAGAGAGGTATGATTGTTTTATTTTTGGGTTTAAAAAATTTTAATTTGGTAATTTATTTGATGAGTTTTTTATTGGTTTTGATTTAAGGTGTACGCAAGTGAGAGATGAATTATTTGGTGACCTCAAGTTGGGCTTCCAAACCATAGCAAGATAGCTAAGCTAGCCCGCAACCTAAAATAACTTGGCAAATATGCAACATTAATTTCTTTACTACAAGAGAAATACTATCGTGAAGTGTTCTCTTCACTGATTATTGGAAACCATGGATAACATAACATATATGAACCTTTAGTGTATGTTTGGATATATAGGAAGACTGGAGTTTACCAGTGGATGGTGCAAATTCTCCACTTAAGAAAGACAGCTAAATTATATTTGTTATTTATCCATTTTGAATTTTTTTTTTAATAAAGGTGCAATGAGAAGACAAAGTGGAGATAAAAGAAATGATTAGCTTGGATTAGAGTTTTGAGAACTTCATGTATTTTACTTTGGTTGAAATAATAATAAGAAGTATTTCAATTGCAAACTGAGTGTCAGACAAACAAATGTTTAGATTATTGGTATTGTAGAAACATTCACACCTGCATTTGCGTTACCATTGTATTTAGACTTGCTCATAGTACGTGGTTATAGAATTAGAGTAAACTCTATAAAACCTATATGCTAATGTTCTTGCATAACTATTACAAGCATCTAAAAGTGATGCTGAAGTTAAAAAAATCTTTATGTAGTGTTTCTAACAAACTATATGCATTCCAGATAAGTTCAAGCTAACGATCAAGAATGTGATAGTTGAGCTTAAAGGTAAATATACTACTTTCTCATATAATATATTTGCTACTTCAATTACTTTCCTGTATCTCCAAAACTATTTTATATAATCAAACTAGGCCCGCCGTTCCGAAGACGTGCCGTTCCGAAGACGTGCCATAGGCACGTGTCAACGGGCAAACCTAGTATGTATATATATATATATATATGTGTGTGTGTGTGTGTGTGTGTGTGTGTGTGTGTGTGTGTGTGTGTGTGTGGGGAAAAGGGGTATGAGCTACTTGCTCAATTAGTAAATAAGCAATTGATGATGTGGCATGCATGTGATTGGAAAATTCTTAAAAGGGTTAGTTGTCCCATGTATCACATGCATGCCATATAATCAATTGCGCATTTACTAAATGAGCAAGTTGCTCACATCCCTTTTACCCTATATATATATATATATATATATATATATATATATATATATATATATATATATATATATGGTCCTTCCGTTGTGCACTACCCTTCGTGTGCACTTTGTGTGAACTTTTTACACGGAGTGTATATGGATGATCCGAACCATTCACATTGATGTACATGTTTAAATTAGTCTAACTATATAAAACCAAGTCCTTTGGATTCATTTGCCCATCCATTGAAGTGTTACAAAATTGTATTGTTGAATATTGTTTGTTTTTATACTGACTTGATGGATGGCAAATGAAATCCAAATGACTTGATTTTATATATTTAGATTAATTTAGACGGTAGATCAATGTGAACGGTTTGGATCATCCATGTGCACTCCGTGTAAAAAGTTCACACGGTGCACACAAAGGGTAGTGCACAACGGAAGGGCCCTCTCTCTCTCTCTATATATATATGCAATATGAAAAGAAAAGAAAAACTATTAAGTGGCTATCCTTTAATCGAAACAAAATTAACGACTTAGAATGATCATTCCAAAAAATATTTTCTCCCAAAACGTAAATCATCCTCACTTTATTATAATCTCTCTCTCTCCTCTCTTCACTTTCTCATCTCTCTTTCTCTAATATCTCTTCATTTTCAGAAAAGAAGGAGATACAAAATTAGACATTCTTTAACAATTAGATGGTTAGTAGTATCATCTAACTTGCTGAATTTTTAAAACTTCTTTATGTGTTTGGTCTATAATTTTTTATTGTAATTTCCACTTGCTTACTTGCATTTTCTTTTTCTTTATGTGTTTATATAATTTTTTATATCTTGTATCCTTTACAAGTACGTACCACATGAACGTAACTACGGCTAAGTCTAAGATAAAGAAAAGAAGAATCCAGCAGTAGTAGAATATTTTGGATTCCACTCCGCGGGCAGCATTAAAGATGAGACTACGAGGAAGACGTGTCGGTTAGGTTTTGAATTTTCCTTCTTTTGGATAAGCTCTGCCTCTTTTCTCTAATTTTTTTTTTTTTTGACAATAAAATAAAATAAAATAAAGATATATGGCCGCCATACTCAATAGCCAATTGAGTTAGAGTTGGTTTGAATTCTAACTTTTTAACTTTCGGCTCTGCTTCCTTCCTTCCATAGTACCACTCGCATTCGTCTTTCTTAACTTCTCCCTCTCACCCACCCTCCCTCCCTATAAATATATGCTCCTCGACTCTTCTTCCTTATCAACCAATTCAATTCAAATAAATTCAATTAATCCCTGATAAACTCACAATAACTCTCAGACTCTTTCTCTTTATTATTATTATTATTATTATCCACAACAAAAGGATAATTCTACGTACCGAAAATGGGAGCAGACCTGCAACTGAAATCCACAATGGTAACCCCAACCAGATCCAATTCCAGACCACCAGTAGTACTAGTTTCACCTCCTCCTCGTCCTCATCAATCCAATACCAATACCAATAGCTGCAACCCTCCTCCTCCTCCTCCTCCTTTTTCTCCCTATTCGGCTGCTGTCCAAGACCCTTCTGCATCATCATCCATTATCCTCGCGTACGAGCACTACCTCCGCCTTCCCGCCCTCTCCACCCTTTGGACCACCAAAACCTTCCCTGAATGGAAAAACGAGTCCATTGTCAAACCCTCTCTCCAAGCTCTCGAAATCACCTTCCGCCTCATCTCCATCGCCCTCTCCGACCCCCGTCCCTACTCCAACCACCGCCAGTGGACCCTCCGCTTGGAATCTCTATCCTCTCGCCAGATCCAGATCATCGCCCTCCTTCTCTCCAACCACCACGACAACTCCGGCCTCCCCATCGCAAGTCCCAGCTCCCACACCGGAGTTATTCCGCGCGATAAGAGCTCCCAGGAGGTCTGGCATCTCAACCTAGTCAACAACAACAACACGACAACGACGACGACGACGACCACCACCACCTCAACTACCCTTGTCAGCCACACCAGCGAGGCTAGCCTCCTCCCTAGGCTGGCCGCATGGGACAAATCGGAAGACGTGGCATCCAAAATCCTCCTCCAAATCGAGTCACAGATGTATACATGCCCATTCACTCTGGGCTTAGGAGAGCCGAATCTGGCTGGAAAACAGAATAATCTGGAGTACGATCTCATCGTCCGGCCATCGGAACTGCACTCTTTGAAGAAGAGCCCGTTGTTGGATCATGATCAGCAGCAGTTGAAGAACAACCAGGAGAATCAGATTCTGTTCACCATCCATCAGATCATTGAGTCCTGGCTTTACACTGCTCAGCAGCTATTGAAACGAATCGGAGAGAGAATTGATGGGCAACAATTCGAGGAGGCAGCGAGCGATTGCTGGGTGTTGGAGATGATCTGGATGTTACTTTCGGACATAGAGGATCTGCACCTGCTGATGGATCCGGATGATTTTCTCCGCCTCACTACTCAGCTCGCTATTCGGTCAAGTCCTCCTCCGGGATCATCATCATCATCATCATCTTCATCCAATGCAGCAGCATCCGCCATCTGTTTCAGGTCGAGGGCACTCCTTTCTGTCACCAAGTCCTCCAAAGACTTGAAGCAGAGGGTGCCTCAGATTGTCGGGGTCGAAGCAGATCCTAATGGAGGGCCGAGGGTGCAGGAAGCGGCTATGAAACTCTTGCACAGTCGAACAAGAGGGGAGGCCGACAACTCTGGAAGAATACATTTGCTGCAGTCGTTTCAGGCTGTTGAAGGGGCGGTCAAGAGGTTTTTCTTTGCATACAGGCAGCTGGTAACGGCAGTGATGGGGAGTTTGGAGGCAACCGGAAACCGAGGGTTGGGGTTTGCATTGGAAACATCATCAGATTCCTTGTGTCAAATGTTCATGGATCCTCCGTACTTCCCAAGCTTGGATGCGGCCAAGACATTTCTCGGGGAGCTATGGCAGTGCGAGGCCAAATTCTCTGCATCTACTTCCAATATTAATCATAATTAGAGTTAATGGAATGCATAAAGCAGCGCCACCTGCAGCAAATACTACACAATTAATTCTTTGTTTTTGTTTAGATAAAGAGTACTACTACAACGGATAGATTTCTGGTGTACACTATTTTGTATTTCATTTTAAATATTAAGATTGAATTCTTATAAGTAATTCTCCTTTTTTATTATTTATTTTTTCAAGTGAAAATTTTGTTACAACTGCAGCAGCCCTGGCTGTAATCACTGTGATAATCACAATATATCTGATTGGTATTGTGGAGATAATTTGATAAACCATGATTATTCAATGTTTGAGTACTCTGTACATTACTTGGTGTTCGCAATGCTTCAACTTAATTATGGATTATTTTGCAACTCAAATCTTGCAACTGGTTGTTCGATACCACTTCTTACAAGTGTAAGATCATCTGCAGTCGTTGGCTATTTATCCATTTTCTAGATATTGTGGGAAAAAAAGCTCTATAGTCGTTGGCTATATACTCATTTTTTGGGTATAGGATGAATAGTAGACGTCTATATTTGGTAGACGAAATGGCAATATGCATATTTTAGAAATCGGAAGATCATTTACCGTCTTAATGTCGGATAATATATGATCTGCCGTCTGAGAAAATTTTTTGAGTGCAAAAGCTTAGGACGGAATATGATTATGCCGTTTGAAATTTTTTTTGATATAAAAAAAGACAAAGTTAACATAGATGCAGACATTTGAGGGAAAAAAAATTGCAGAGATGTTGGTGATCTCCCCGTCTTTTAATTTTTTTTCTTTTTTTTATAGATGAATTAAGAAAATAAAATAAAAAATTACATTTTTTTAAATTTGTTTGATGGCAAATGATATGCCGTTTGAGGGAAAAAAATTACTTTTGTTGTGTCAGACGGGAGATGATCTTCCGTCCTTCACAAATTTTTTGTTTTATTTTTCCATCAGACGATAGATGTTCTGCCGTCTATATTTTTTTTTTCCTTCTGCTTTCTACGAAAATTGTTCAAACGGTATATCATCTTCCATTTGATAAAAAAAAAGCCATTTTTTTAGTTTTGACAACTGCAGCGTTATCCTAAAAAGCTATTTCTATATTTTTCATATATCCATTTTTTAGCAAAACGACTACAGATGCTCTAAAGGAACTCTTTTTTAACTCCAAATTCACTGCTCGCCTACTATTTCACATAAAATTTTGTCTACTGTCTTTTGTGCAATTTCTTAGTTTTTCAAAGTGTAGCAAACAAACTACCCTTTTAATAAGTCATATTTGATATTTTTCTATCATATATATTTATATATTATAGAATATATAGAGAAATTCAAAATGTATATAGTTTTCCTTTATCTGTTTTTTATTTTAAGGAGTTGAACTATATGTGGGCATATATTCATTAATGTATCAATATCCTATCTTAATGAATTATAAAATTCATCATGAAAATTAGAATCTTATGGAATCAGAATATATAGGTTTGACATTAATTGGGACATAGATTGCAACATATTATCATCCACAAAGTGTTTTGAGATATGGCCGAGAAGGAGTGATTCCAATTGGCTTCAGCGTTTCCTCGACGTTTTCTCACCTTCCACTTGTACAGGAGAGGAGACCGAGAGAGGTCCAATTGAATTGGATAAGAGCATGGTCTTAGACTCTTAGTTATAGATATGCCTAGAATTCCATTCTACACTACATATATAAAGCTTGCAATTATAGACTCATGTTCGACGTTTGAAAGTTGAATGGGACAGTGCAGGGGCTAGAAAGTGAGATGGTCCAAATAATCTTCTCAATTCTCAAATAAGATGTCCATAACTGTTATGACATTCAATAGTCCAGCCTAGTTAGAAAAGAAGAAACATGGGCAAACAATTTGTAGAAAAGAAAAGAAAAACTTGTAGAACATAATAGCACGGCATGCATGGGGAAAATAATGTCATCGAGTACATTACTAAAAGTTATGCAATTTACCATGTCAAACTAAAAAACTTGTCCGCATGCTTTTGCCCAAATCTCTATATTTATTATTTGTATTGATTTTGAATATATCTACAAATTGGTCAAAGTCAAAATTATAAATTTGATATCTATATAATAAAATACAAAGAAAGCTATCAAGTGGCTCTCCTTCAATCTCCCAAAAACTCAAATTCAAATTCCCAACCCAAAACAACTCCTATATTTTTTTATTTCTGTCTCTCTCTCTCTTTCTCACTCCCTCCCTCTATTCAAAAAATTAAGAAAATAGAAATTTTAAAAATTTTAAAAAATAAAAAACCTAAAAAAATTACAAATTTAAAAACTTTAAAAATAATTTTAAAAAATAAAAAAAAGTCATATAATATGTTTTTTTGCTCTGTGTTTGCTACTTCAATTAATTTGCTGGACCTCCAAAACTATTGTATATAATGAAACAAGGTGTACCGTTTCGAAGAAGTGCCGCAGGCACGTGTTAACAGGCAAACCTAGTCTATATAATAAAACACAAAGAAAGCTATCAAGTGGCTCACCTTCAATCCCTTAAAAATTAAAGGCCCAGATTTAATCTCACAAAATATATTTTACCCCCAAAAGTTTACCCCCAAAACTCAAATTCAAATCCCCACCTAAAACAACTTCTATATTTATTTAATTATTTTTTTTTTCTCTCTCTCACATTCCCTTCTCTATTCAAAAAAATAAAAAAAAAATTTTTTAAAAAAATTAAAAATTTAAAAACGTTAAAAATAATTCAAAAAAACCATATAATATGTTTTTTTCTCTATGTTTGCTACTTCAATTAATTTGTTGGAATTTCAAAACTATTTTATATAATCAAATAAGGTACACCGTACCGAATACGTGCCATAGTCACGTGTCACAAGGCAAACCTAGTAAAACTACAAAGTTTATCTACATTTCATATCTACCATAAATTTTTAGTATTCTAATTTTAAATGTATGAAATTATGAATGTAGAGAGTATGCCATTATTGTGTTGACTAATCAAAGCAAAATCTCTGCTCTATGGGTTCTACCTCTCTTCGCAAACCAATCTGCAATCATGTTGTCTTTATGAAAAACTAGTATAATGTACGTGCAATGCACGTCTATAAAGGTGTGTAGGATTTTGAAAAAGGGATAGATCACCGGAGATTACATGCATGAATGCAGACAGGCATACACAATTTTTTCTTTTTGATATTTGCATGCCTGTGTTAGATCTACTGACTTTGATAGGAACAAACTTTCTTATGAATAAATTGTGCATGCAACTAAATGCAAATCTATATTATTAATTATTTTCTAAAATCTATGCAGAGAGGCATGCAAATCTATGCATGTTAATTATTTTTCAATACATGCAAATTACATTTTTGACATCCGATATTAACCATATATATTTTTTTAGCCTTTTATGTTTATGAGGGCATGATAGTAAAAAGCCATCAAAATAAGACTTTGCTTAGTAATAGTATAGATACGTGGAATACACACAATAAAGAATTCACCAATAAATCCCGTAATGTCTCGATATTGCATAGTATGTAAACCCCCTCCCCCCGCGGCGTTTTTTTTGGCTAGGTCGAAAGAGCAGTACAATACAAAATTAATTCATACTATCCAAAATTCGTGTTCTAGGATCATCTCGAAGCTCCCAATTCGAAACCGAGGTGCATAGTATGTGAGACTAACAAAAGCATCTTTTTTTTAATTTTTTTTTGATGATAACGGATAGAGTCAAATGACTCCAGCCACACCAAAACGATATATTAAAATCAGGAAAACTGTACATAAGAATGGCTTTACCAGAGGTTATCCTGAAAACATCTTTTTTTTAATTTTGATTGGTTGTTTGGGCCAAATACATTGCATCTAAATTCAGCTCAATTTGAAGGCCGAGGTTATCCTGAAACAAATAAATACAAATAGCCCAAAATAGGCCCGTCTCTAATTGGGCCAGATAGAAGCCCATCAAAATACGTCGATAAATTGTCCCCAAACAAATCCCGCCTTGATGCGCCCCCCCCCCCCCCCCCCCCCCCCCCCCCCCCCCCCCCCCTCCGCTTCTGACTGAATAATTTTTGATTAGCAAAAAAGTACCCACTTCCCTCCCAACCGAATCTAGGGTTTCGAATTTCTGGATTGATGATCGATAATTTCAGGTACTTGATTCGGCCTCAAAGTCGTAAATCGATGTTTTGGTTAATTTTACTCCTATTTGATGGAATGTATGAACCGATGATCAGTCTATACTATACTATGCATACTAATTTGATGCTTGCCCTTTTTTTTTCTGATCCCCCTTAAAATTTCTTGAAAAGTTACTGTTTACTGCTTTTATATAATAATGGAAACAATCAGAGATCATCAAGACCAAGTTACATTCAATTTTTATATATATAATATATATGCTTGCAGATTGTAGTTTTTAAATTCATTGATTCTTCTTGATATGTCAGTAGCGAATATGAATCCAATTAATATATAAAGGCAAGGCCATGTGCTTTGAAGACTCCAATTTCAAACAGGTAACTCATACTTTTTTTTTGTGAACTTAAAAGTGACTAATGTCACGGGTTTCATTAATCATGTGTTAACGAAACAAGAAGTACCAAATATTAGGGAAAGTGACTAATGTCATACTTTCCCTATCAATGTCTCTATATATTCCCATCATATTTCCTGTTTTTTTTTTTTTTTTTTTTTTGATTGTAAACGGTGGGTCGTGAACCCGCTGTGTTTCATTAAAAAACTTTTAACCAAACAAACAACCAAGCAATGGGTAATGATCTTTATGGATCCCAACACATAGGCAATGAGACTCATTACCCATCAAAAAATAGAGAAGCCATCCCATACAAGATAGTCCCTCCATCCCAAAAAGCGGAATAATTACAAATGAATCAAAAGAGTATCCAAAAAAGGAGACCGGTCAGGAGACCCACATTGCTTCAGAACCGCATGTTGATCACTCCTCTCCTAGTGTTCCCTCCCTTTCCTGTGAGTCAGCTTCGTAGGTTGAGGTATTGATATCTGCGTACATCTCCTTGATTTTCTTTGTAGACTCCGCACCTGCCGATCGAGACCAGAATTTGATATTAGATATAATCATAGATACCAGTTGTTGGTGCATGACATGTTTGGGAGTAGCTCAAAATATTCTATTATTCCTTTCTAGCCAAATCCCTCAGCAGACAGCTGCTACCCCAATACCATAAATGTCCCTATGGTACTTATGTAAATTAGCGTCCCTCCAATTCCCCCAGACCTCCCCCATCGTTTTCGGTTGTGGACTGTTGATTCGTAGCCTGTTCAATAGATTCCCCCATATTGGTCTTGCAAAGTTACATTGTACGAAGAGATGATCTACCGTCTCGTTATCGACTTGGCACATCACGCAATCTGCCGGACCCTGCCACATACGCTTTATCAAATTGCCCCTAGTGAGTATTTCCTGTGTTTCTATCTTCATTACGTTGACATTTTGTGCCCATATGATATACTAGCATGAATATTAGCCAGAACATTTCCAATTCATCTCTCTATCAAAATGCTGCATTGCCTGTCAGAACGATTTATGATATCCCACTTTGCCCAAACTTAGTACTACTATTTGTTGCACTATGGTGCATTAGATTGATTGAACAGTTTTTTTTAGAATGATTTTCATATGATATCCTTAGACTGCTTATCATATTTGATTCCTGGTCTTTGCTCGGGACATGCACCTAAGGGATTAAAATCCAAACAAATTTTAACCGGATTATATATGTATGTATATTTCATCAAGAGTGGACTATGCCCACCTAGTTCATCCAAGTGCAGTTAATGAAACAACTAGAGGGTACAACTTCCATCCCAGTCTTCTCTTTAATGAAACACGGTTATCTCCACCTTTCGCTTCCAAGTTTAAGATACACTTCCATCCCAGCCCAAAAGGATTTGATACTGCCACCTCTGCTTACTGCTTAGATCATTATATACCAAAACTCAGAGAAACCCAAAGTATAGCATGAGTGACAAGATGTGCTCTCTTCTCAAAAAAAGAGATGGAGAAAGAAACACACTCTGAAGGCATTCTTTAACTAGAAATTACAATTCTTGTATAGCACATAGAATTTTTTTCCCAACAAAAGAACTATCTATTCAGCTAGATCAATGTTTACAATAGTCAAAATGTATACCATATTTGGTAATATGAAATGATCAATACAACACAGGGCCATTCTTCTTTCTTTGAATGATAGCTAGTCTTTGAGGTATGAGAAGGCCCCATGGGCTTCTCCGCATGTCATCACAAGTTCATAACATAATGTTGAAATTTGGTTGGGTCACTCCTATGCGAGTTAGATTGCATGAAGTTTAGGGCTTGGAGCTTGTTCTTTAAAAAAGTCTGTTATGCTGAAATTTACAATCTTAGGTTTTCTCCAAGCAGTTGTCAGATAATTTTAATTGACTATTTTATATAAAAAAAAGAACTGCATGGCAAATTTTTCCATATGATCTATCATCTCTTTTTAAGGACATAGGCAGGCACATTTATCATAGATTTAGTGTATGGCTGATCATCTATCTTCACATGTGGAGGCTGGCTGCAAGTTATTATTAGTGTGCATTCCTAGAGTCTTTTTGAGTGCTAGTAGATTGTCCACGAGATACTCTTTTTCTTTCTATGGCAAGCAGCTAACTTGGGTGGTCATTATATGTCTAATGGATGCTAGGATTAAGAGGAACTTGAAGTAAGGGAAAAAGTTTAAAGTTACGGAAAAGGCTGAAAGTTTAGAACTTGCAATTATTGTAGGAAAATGGTAGCATTGTAGCATCAATAATGCAATATGGTGATTTATACAGGAGACACCATTTACAAAATGCATTGAGAATAGAGAAGGGTTTGTTCTCTTCCTCATGCTCCACATTTATTATAGGTGCGGTGCATTAGCATTGCTACACAGTATTATGACTTATGAGTAATGCTAGAGCCACTACCAATTTCACTACATTTCTCTTCACTATCTTAGGTGGCACACTCCAATAGGTAGGGGATGTTAGAGTAGGTGGGAGAACTCTCCAATAGGAGTATGCCACCTAAGGTAGTGAAGGAAATGGTAGTGAAATTGGTAGTGGCTAAAGCATTACTCATGACTTATTGGTTTGTACGAACGAAAAATTAATGCCAAACCTTCTGAATAATGAAGAAGATAGTTAGGGTGTAGTCGTCTAGTGGTAGGTGTGGCAGAAGAAGGATTCCATTGCGACACAGAGTAGGATGCCCGAGGCCCAACTCAACTTATTCACATCACATGGGTTAGGATGTCATTTCTTTCTTGGTTTGTTGGGGAGTTTCCTTACTGGTGTTCACTAACAAACAAGGACAATGGACATCTTGTTTGATGAAAAGAGAAGTAATATATCCTCCGCTGAATTGAGCTCACTGTGCAGAACAGAGGAGAATCCTCCACAAGTCCCTCTTCCTTCCCACGTTCATTCATCGTGCAATCATAATGCACAAGGGCTGGTGAGTTTGTACTTGTCCTCATGCTTTATGTTTGCATCCCTCTTTTGAACGGCCCCACATTTTGATGAGTGCTTATTATTGAAGCAGATCTGAGAAGCCTGCAGTTTAATAATCAAAATCCATTGATATGAATTGTCTATTTAAGGTTGGATTAGCGAGTTAGTACATGTCGTTATGCTTGTTGCCCTATAGTGCTGTTGTGTGTGGCCCCAAACTTTTTTAGCACTTCGATGTTTAGTGTCCCTGTTAGGCTTCCTCCTCTGGTGATGAACCTGACCGAGACCTTTAAATTCTCTATTTCATTCTATATGCTAAAAGGAATTTTCGTTTCATCCTTAGTCATACCGTCGTACAGTATAATTCTGGTGCGCCTAGTGCAAGTTTTGAGACTGAAATGTACCTTATGTAGTGACACTCAATCAAACTATGGAGACACAATATAGATCAGGTGTCAACCCCCTCTCCATATTCACACACAAAATGCCTACAGGAGGAATAAAACCAAACCAAAACAAGATCGGAATCAAAATAAATCACAGTTTTATAATTACAAAAGATGTGGAGACCCCGATGTTGCACCGACGCATATTGGGTAGTCGTATCGTGTTGCACACGCGTCAGACACCAAAAAACAACACCACTTGATATCTTAGGGTAGTTTTTCAATATCTTATTTGTCTCCGTGTATCCGTGTTGCACCGTGTCGGCATGGTCGAGTCCATGCTTCTTATTTGAACATATAAAGCCAACTACAGAATTTCTGTACTCAGATATTTCGTACTTTTTGGAAAAACTTCCTTCATTTGTTATTGCCACAAACAACATTTATCGTAATAGCCCTTGAGACTGTTTTAAGGAGTAGCTGTCGGGTTGAAAGTACCACGTTGGAGTAGATGTGCAGTTAGTGTTTTTTTTGGAAATAAAAGTGACCGAAGTCACCAGTTTCATTAATGAACAAATAACGAAACATAAAGTAGCCACAAATACAAATCTACTCTACTCGAGTTCGGTACATGTAGTACACCAAAATAAGATAACTCCAGTCTGTCATACATGGATTACATGAAAAGATCCCCAAAATATCCGACCCCTCCTGCACAGTCTCCCCAAGACAAGACTAGAAGGGTTCTTGAGCTGTCCTCCCCCTGCCCCTATTTTGCTCCCTCCGATCGTGGTTTCTTCCAAGACTAGATGTTGCGCTTTCTAAGATTCGTTTTGGAGAGGATAGCATTGTTCAATGCCCGCCATAGGAATGCCTTAACTTTTGGCTAAACTTTAGACTTCCAGATGGTGTTTGCAAGCGAGTTTCTAATTCCCCCGTCGTTCAAAAAGCCGTACATAGAACTGACTGAGAATATGCCAGTAGGACCTAACATCCAATCTCTCTTGTCCTCCTCTCCTCTATCCTGAATTCCATCCTCCTCTAGCAATGCTTTGAACTTCATTAATTGCTCCTGCTCCTCGTTAGACAGGCTTCCTTTAAGTTCAAATCTCAGTCTTGTATTCCTCCATACGTCTGCCACGAGGGCATCATCCCTAGTAATAGAATTTGCCAGCTCAGGGAACAGCGACTGTAGTGTGTTCTCACCACACCATTTGTCTTTCCAAAACCTGATATTATTCCCTTTACCTAGCTTACACCTCGTGTTTGCATGGTAGATATCCCCTACCTTAGAAATTTCCTTCCAAATGGATGAGACCTTTCCTTGCTTGCACATACTTTTGAATCTGACAATTTTCCTCCTTCGGTATCTCATGAACGAATTTCTCCACCACGTCTTGCGCTGTTTATGCATTTTCCACCACCATTTGGAAAGTAGTGCCTTGTTCATGTCTCTTAGGTTGACTATTCCCAATCCACCGAACTCTTTCTTCTTACACACTTTATCCCACCTTATCAGATTAATTCCCTTGTTGCCGTCCTGATTTCCTCTCCACAGGAATTTGCGCCTACACCTATCGATTCTTTCAATAGCCCAATTGGGGATCTCATAGATAGACATCAGGTATGTAGGTAGGCTACTGAGAACGGAATTGATCAGAGTAATTCTTCCACCCAGGGATAGAAACTTTCCTTTCTAGCTGGCCAATTTTTTCTCAATCTTTTCCACCAATGGGATCCAGTCTTCCTTCTTCAATTTTCCCGGTCTGATGGGCGTACCTAAGTATTTGAGAGGGTACTCTTTTATGTCGCAGTGAAGCATTGTTGAGGCCAACTCAATGGAGCTCACATTGTTGTTGCCGAGTGCAGTCACGCTACTCTTGTGCAGATTAACCGCCAGTCCTGACCAATATTCATAACATCGCAATAGGATACGCATAGCTATGATTTCTTCCACGTCCGCCATCCCAAATAATATAGTATCGTCCGCATATTGTAGGATTGACAATGGTGCTGAAATTCCTTTAACTATAACCCCCTTGTTAAGCCCTGCCTCTATTCCTCTCTTATTCATTTCAACCAGACCATCAGCAATAATTGCAAAGATAAGCGGCGAGAGCGGATCTCCTTGTCTCAAACCTCTCTGGCATTTGATTTCCCTTTGTATCGATCCGTTGACTAGGACGAAGGAATTGCCATTCCTAACACACATCTTCATCCCGAGCCTTCATTTTTCTCCAAAGCCTTTAAGTTTAAGCGCGCCTCATCCACACAGTCCCATTCCACCGTATCATAAGCTTTTTCAAAATCTAATTTTAGGAGGAACCCCTCTACTTTGTCTTTATGTCCTCTGAAGACCATTTCGTGAGCTGAAGCGATGATATCCAGGATATCTCTTCCCTTTATAAACCCGCTTTGCGACTCATCAACAATATCGTTTAAATTTGGGGACAATCTATTCGCCAAAACTTTCGTGATGATTTTGAAAGAGCCATTTAGCAGACTGATGGGTCTAAGGTCCTTAACTTTAAGGACCTCCGCTTTCTTCGGGATTAGGATACCATTCGCGTAGTTAAGTCTCTCTATTTGCGTCTCTCCCTTATAAAACCCATGAAAAATGTCTAAAAGATCTTTCCTAATGATAGACCAGTATTTATTGTAGAACATGATCGGGAACCCATCCGGTCCTGGCGCTTTGTCTTGACCCAACATCTTGATAGCCTTTAGTATCTCCTCCTCCGTGAATGACCCTTCCAGGCTCTCGCTTCCCTCAATAGACGAATTGGACCACATGTCTGTTCTCAATTCACATATGTGTGTTTTCTTCTTTCCCAATAGATCTCTAAAAGACCTGTCAATATGGTTTCTTATTTCTGACTCATCCTCTGTCCATACGTCCTCCACAAAGAGTCCCCCAATATGATTGTGCCGCCTTCTACCTTTGGCCACCTTATGGAAGAAAGCCGTGTTCGCATCTTCTTCTTTGACTCATTGTATCATCGATCTTTGTCTCCAATAACATTCTTCCATTTTTCCAATTCTATGAAGCTCTGATCTGATGGCTGCCAATTCATCGAACTCTGCCAATTGAAGACATCTATCTTCTTTGCTTTTTTCTAATTCTTGGATCCTCAGTCTTAACATCTCTTTTATTCTTTTGGCCTCCCCAAATTCCTCTTTTGCCCACCTCTTTAAGCGCTTCCGCAGTCGCCTCAGTTTGATGTTCCAGTTAGATACCGTATCTTTAGTATTGGTCGTCGTCTCCCATGACTCCTTAATAACTTTCGAAATGTTTGCACTTAATGTCCATGCTTTCTCAAATTTAAACTGACACGGGTGTGTACTTCTTTCATTCTCCCACTCAAGAATGAGTGGGATGTGGTCCGACGTAAATCTAGGAATAGATCTAACCGACGCCAATGGGAATAATTCCTCCCACTCCGTCGACACCAAAATTCTATCCAGTTAGCTAAAGTCGGGTTAGCCTGCATATTAGACCAGGAAAATCTCCTATCATTCGTCTGAATGTCAATGAGACGAAAGTCATTGATAATGCGGTTGAACTGTTGTCTGTCCCTGTCGTTAGAGCCCCTACCCCTGTGTTCGTCAATGAATCTAGTGATGTTAAAGTTTCCCCCAATGTGCAGTTAGTGTTATATGCAAATAATACATTACCTTGACAATGTACTAAACATTTTTTCTTTTTTTCAGTTAAAAAAGTAGAATTGGATGCCTTTGATTGGTAATGAATCATCATCCTTTGTTTCATGACAATTTTGCAAGGCAAGCGAATTCATCTTCAATTTGATTGAGAATCCATGTGTAATAGGCTCCTTCACTGATCATGACCGCATAACAAGTTTTGTCATGGCATGAGCCTATTGCATTATGTATAATCCAGGGATGCGGAAACAACCTTCTGTTTAGCGTTGCATCTATAAACCACTCGCCATCTTGCCTCCCTCTTCTCATTATGGTGGCAGGATTTTTGAGCCAATTCATTCTCTCTCAGAAAAGGTAAGTGCCAATTTATTCTACTCTGGCAGCTTACTTTTGAATATCGATCCTGATTGTACTGGATGGTTCTTGTGAGCGATCAAAGTATACTCAAAATCATGATTCTCTGTGTCTCTGATTCTACCTAGGGAAATTATATTTACCTTAGAATAGTTGAGTGTAGATTGTTTCTATCCCATCTTTAACTCAAAACTCCTTCAATTATTATCTACTGTTTTAGTGTTTCTCAGCCTGGATTATCTACTTGGGTTTTTCCATCTAGTGTCGGGTATTTTTTTTTTTTTTTTTTGAAAATAAAGTGACCATCTAGTGTCGGGTATTGTCATAGTCTTCCCAGCTATTCAGATTTAGTTTAATTTCCTTCTTAATAACGGTTTAAGTTAATGTCGGCTACATAAGCTCCAACTATTGGTGTATTATGGCCTAAATCCAGATTAAAGTTACTACACACTTCAAGCTAGGCTTCCATCTGCACTCCCCTTCCTTCGTCACGTTTATACACTATGTAAACATCCATCTGCGTTGAACCAGCATGCGTTTCGAAACTCCAACCATGTGCTCCTTCCATACCATACCCGACGATCCCTCCACCCCACACGGGCAAGCTAATGCCATTGCTTGTCATTTTGCTTACCAAAGTTCAGAGTGAGTTTTGTGGGGGACGGTGCCCAAACCCCCCCCCCCCCCCCCCCCCTTTCATATTTAAATGTTGATTTATCACACATATCATAAACTAGTTATGTCCAGATCCAAGAAATTATAAAACTACGCAAAAAAATTAAACTGAGTGAAACTCCAAAAATATGCCACTTGTTTAATTCATTATTGCTAAATACAATGAACTGCCTCTATTGTATCCAAAGTTTTATTATATATTCATAAATACTCGTAAATCTATCATATAACTCAAGTCTGTTGTGCACTTAGCAAGCATCAGTTCCACTGCCATCGAGTGGGTAGCACGTGTCCTCACCCCCAGTATTCCACAAGAAATGTGCGTAGTTGGCGGCATAGTAGCTGTTGCTTGGGTCCGCAGCAATGGCTTCCAAATACGCCTCCTCCGCCGCCCCCAAATCTTCCCTCACCATCCACAAGAAGCCTGCGTATCTATTCCATGCCTCTGCATCTGCCGGTTTGATCCCTACTGCCCGCTTGAAGTAGTACTCCGCTCTGTATAAATATATATACAATTTTTGAATCACTTCAGAAAATAAATATATGAACAAGTTGAACGTGAACTTAACTATATATATGGATATATTATCTACCTGTCGTGATCATGAAGGACGACGTAGAGGAACTGTGCGAAATTAGAGAGGAGCAATACGTTCTCAGGGTCTTGAGACAGTGCCTGATGGTACATCAGCTCTGTTTGTGAATATTGGACTAAATTCTCTGCTTCCAGTTCAACCTTGACCGGTGACACTGCTGTATCAGTGTAACTTCTTGACTGCATGCTCGAAGCTTCTTCTGATACCTTTCTCCATATAACTTCTTCTTCTTCTTCTTCTTCAGGCATCACCATCTCTGTTTTTCCTTCTTCTTCCATTCCAGTACTGGTTATTCCTTCAGGAATAATTGTACTGCTGCTGTACGAGCCAGAGCCAGAGCCATCACCATTGCCATCAGTGGCTCCAGCCACTGGTTTCACATTCCCTCCATTGCCGCCGTTTCCCCCAATGGCTGCTGTTCTTCCGAGTGAGAATGATTTGATGGAGGATGCATCGAATCTGGTGTTCGGCTGCGTTTGGTGGTGGTAGTTGTGTTCAACTGAAACAGTTGCAGACGGTGAATTGTCGGGAGAAGAAACAGTAGCAGAAATGGCAGGGTTAGTGCCGATGGAGTAGACCGTGAAGTTGGCAAGGAGGAGCATGACATACAGCATGAGAGTGGGAGTGCACGAGAAGATTTTCTGGAATAGCCAGACGAAGGATGCATTCATCTCTCCCTGCACCCTTGCTAAAATCCCTTGAAGGTTCTCATAGAAGAGAATCTCTCTCATTTGGAGAGTGTAACTCTGGAGCTCGCGGACTATGAAAACCATGGAAGAAAAGGCCTTCTTGATGGAACAGTAAGCCGATTCGCTTGCTTCGAGAAATCCACTTTCCCACCTCTTCTTCTTCTTCTTCTTTATGATCCGCAAAGAAAGAGGCATATCCACACTGTTCGCCTTCATCTCTACGTTGAAATTGTTCTCTGTTTCTTCTTCTTCTTCTTCCTTTTCTTGCTTCCTCAAGGAGGGGGAATCAGGAAGGTTTCCAAAACCAGCACAACCTTCTCTGAGATTGAAGGCTAATTCTTCAAGTCGTGCTATGAATTCCTCTTCGTTCTCCTCAGAGAAACTGTCTAAACTTGCACTTAAAGTAGTTGTTCGCAGACCTTGGTTTACCATTCTTCTTATTCTTTGTCTTCCTTCTCCACTGATATCATCTGAAGATCGCCGTCCTGAGATGAGCTTGGTGGAGGTGGCTCCAAGGAATGGGGAGTGGAGGGAGATCTGACAAGAGAGGGTGTTCCTCCTATTAGAGGGTGAGGAGGATGAAATACAAGAGAAAATGGAGGTTAAGGTTTGGTGGTGAGAGGGGGCATGGGGAAGCAATGGCTGCCGCCATTGCAAACAGTTGCCGGCAGCAACTTTCACACCCATTTCGCTACTCTTCACCGTCTACTTTTTCTTCTTAAAGAGATGAGATGAGATGAAATGAGAGAGTCAAATGTTAAGAAGAGACCAGGTGCAGTTGTAACTCGTTGGGAACTCACGGGAAGTCAAGTTCAGGAAGTAGAAAGGGAGATTGAAAGTGGATGGCAGTCACGGGAATCAGATGATCTCTCAGCTCTAGTATATGCTGACTCTTTGATCCCACCATGCATCTTCTCACTTCTCAGAATGAAGTGAAATCTCAGAAGCCAAGAATGGCAGAGGAAGAGAAATGGAGATAGAGGTGACTCTAAGGAGAAGAGGGCACCGCTTTAAGAAGTACAGCTTTAAGCAGTAGTTCAAGTACAAATTTGTGCAACCAACCTTTCCATAGGGACCACTTTCTTTTATACATTCATGTATCTGTCTGTATATTTGTATAGATAAACTAGTTAGACATTGTTGGCACGTATGTTTTTTTAAAAAAAATAATAATGAACGGTGGTTCTAAAGTCACCCCACGTTCCATTAATAAGGCGTCTAACGAAACAAAAAATTAACAAAATGGAGTATGAAGTTAATTTAACCCAATAGACTGGGACATAATACTCATTCTCTGTCAAAAAAAAAGAGACCCCCCCCCCCCTCCCCCCCCCCCCCCATACAAGAGTTTCTCATCCTGAAAATCTACCTATACGTGCAACCAAAAAGACTGGAACAAAACCGTCCCAAGCCAGCAAAAAAGACCACACACCCGTGTATGCGGCCATGAACTCCCCGCATGCTGATCATTCGCCATCATGTGTCCTCACCTTGTCCTCCTAATCTCCCACGAGTGTAGAAATATTAACATCAGCGAACATCTCCTTGGCTTTTTTCTGGCTTCAGTACTTGCCGTTTGAGCCCAAAAGATAGTATTAGCTTTAATTATGTGTAGTAGTTGTTGATGCATGAGATGTCTGTGTATGAGTCTAAATATTCTATTGAATCTTTCTAGCCAAATGACCCAACAAGTAGCTACTATCCCAACCCCCCCAAATCTCAATGTTGTGCTTAAAAGTGTTGAGCTCCCTCCACGCTCCCCAAACGGTCTGAATGAAGTCTGGCAGAGGAGCAAATATATAGAATCTGCGCAGGAAATCCTCTCATAACGGTAGTTACGGTATAGTATATTGAAATGTCATGAACATATGATCCACCGTTTTCATGTCATGATCGCACATGATGCACGTATGTTGCACTCCTTTTTTGGCCTTTTCCTCTCTCATTTTCTTTCTTCTTCTTTTACCGTCTGTCTATTTCTATTGACTCTGTTATATACATTATGGTAAATGACGAAAAACACCGAAGATCTATGAGCCAAAGGCCTTTAACCCCCAAAACTAATGGTTAAAGCGATAAACCTCCCAAACTACGAATTGCAGTCAAATATCGTACGAAGATCCTAAAACCCTATATGAAATGTCCAAATTACCTCCTATAACACAACATTTTTAAACAGATAAAAAAACCCAAAAAATTCTATCTCTCTCTCTCTCCCAAAATCAACAGCCCAATCTCCTACCATCGTCAGCCCCGACACCCCCGACGATCACCACCATCATCATCTTCGACTTCATCAAAATCAAAATCAGAATCAAAATCCAAAATCCAAATCAAAACCCTATGGGCTTGATGATGGGTTTAATAAGAAGAGTTTGATTTTGATTTTGATTTGATGAATTTTGATTTTGATTTGTGTGAAAATTTTTGGTTTTTTTTTTGTGAGTTTTTTTAATGGATTTCCTTCCTTTTTTTGGAGGATAAAGAGAGACATTGAAAAATATGGGTAATTTGGACATCTCACATCGTTTCCGTACGGGTTTTGACTGCAATTCGTAGTTTGGAGGGTTTATTGCTCTGACCAATAGTTTAGGGGTTAAAGACTTTTGGCTCATACATCACGGTGTTTTTCGCCATTTACTCTATACATAAATACATAATAATTATTATTCTTTATCTTGCTGTTCATCCAATGGGCATGAAAATGTATTTTTTTAATTTCTTTTAATTTTTGACATTCGGCCCTAGCCACTCTAAACATAGAGACTAATTTTTATCATAATATCTCTAATACTTTACTCATTGGAGAAAGAAATTAAGGACTTTGGTTGTGTAGCTTCACACAAGTATGTACCCAAGTACAAAGTATATGTATACAAGCATAAATGAATCTGCAATACTTTATCCTACTGTATGCATTTGTCGACTATTAGCTGAAAAAAGGTATAAAAGGTTTTCAAGTCTCATTTTAAATGAACGCAGGAGCAGCTTGCCAGCAACTTGAAGCACACGTCCTTCTCTCAGATGATTCGACCTGCAACTGGAATAGAGAGGTACAGTCTATCATCAAATCTTATTGCGACATTAAATAAATTATGCTTAACTCAACTGGTTGTGGTTGTTTAATAGCCTAACGAATCATTTCTGACGAATCTGATCAAACTTGTGATTATTTAGTGATTTATGTGGCTACTGATTTCATCTCTGCCTTGCGGTGCATCACTGCGGTGATGCAAGCTATTGCATGCACACCACGTATCAATCTTATTCAGACAAATAAAGAATAGATAAATTTTTACCTTTATACCTCCTTCTTGTACTAGTAGTATATAGCAGCTAGGATACCTTTCATTCCTTCTGTAACAGCTTTGCTGCATGCTACCTGGGTTTAATTTCTTTCGTTTTCCCAGTAAAACAGACTGAATAGTGATAAGAGGTGTAATAAAAAATATCTGCAACTGGTTTGGGCTCATGGACCAACAACAGTTGTTGGCAGGTGAAAAAATATCAGCTGGTTTGGTTTAGGATCAAGAATCAACATTGAATGAACGGTGCGTGTTCAAGTCTTGAAGATAAGAGCCGGCTAAAAACCAAACGGAGCTGTTCACGTCACACGATTCTCTCTACTCAAATGTGGAACATACGACAACTAGTCAAACAACAGATCATGGAGATATAATGGACGGTCCCTAATTCCTATTAGCTCTAACAAATCTAATTAAGGGAGACGATTTATTTTGGTTAATCATGAAAGGAAAAGGAGAAACTAGCAGTACAAGACGAGATTAGTCTTTCACATCAGCAAAAAGATGTTTTGCATGGAACTTAGTGGCAACTATTTTAGTTATTTATTTTATCATGATGCTTGAATTCGGAAAAAAACAATATTAATGATCAGGATAAGGCATTACAAGTAGAACCCATGTGCCAAGTACCCTACTAGTATTCTATTGATTATATTATATACTTGAACTTTTGATTACGTTCGAGGTTTGTATTCCATCCCTTCCCAAGTAGATTTCATGTGTCAACTGTTTGCTATGAATTTTTTTTTTGATAAAAGATGACATCGTCATCGTTTCATTAATGCAATATTAACGAGACAAAGTAGTACTATATACAAAGATCTAACTGAACATAGTCTATCCAGTAGACAAAACACCAAAAGATCAACATCGACGATACTATCAGTAATAAACGACAAGATCAACATACACACAATCTCGAAAGCGAAAAGATACAAACTGATACACAGCCCTACTGAAGCGAAGCGACGATGAGACACTTCCCTTGGTATCAGCCAACCTGCCACAAACATGCAATCCCGGAGCAACGGATATGTGGCATGAAGATAGCCCGTTACCCACATTGCCTCCTATTCCTCTTCTTCCATCCGCAGACGTTTCATAGCGCCCCTGTTACCTGTCCAATCAAGTGAGAAGTTTAGAATTCTGTGTGTAAGCCCTGACAAGGTACATTTGGAGTTACGAAAGCATAAGTCATTCCGCATCAGCCAAATACCCCACATAGTAGCTGACGCGGCTATCCCCCAATCATCTCTAACTTTCTTGCTCCCTATGTCTACCCAGCAGCGTCCCCAGACCTCTGCGCTGAATCTAGGACTTTGTACTACCCCAAACCGACGACATATGAATTCCCACGCTAATTTGGACTTAGGACACTCGAAGAAAAGGTGTTCGCAATCTTCGTCCGCACTCTCACACTCCCCACATAACGCTGCGATATGCACCTTCCTTTTCTGCAGGTTGGACTTAGTTAAGATCGCGTTATGCGAAACTAACCATATATAAATCTTCACCCTATGAGGAATGGACAGTTTCCAGATAACGTTGGCATCCCTGCATCGCATGCCACCGTCGTTAATGCGCTTGTACATCGAAGAAACCGTAAACTCCCCCTTAGGCTCCAGCAACCATTCTCTACTATCTTCGAATTCATCATTATATCGCCCCTCCTCGAGCACGTACTTGTTAAGATTAGTGAACTCCACCATTTGACCCTGTGAAACCTGTCCCCTAACTTCCAGCGAAAGTCTCTTGTTACTACTCACCTCCACAACTACCGTATCCGTATTAATCGTTGCCGCAGCTGCCTCTGGAAAAAGGCAACTCAGACTAGCGTCACCGCACCACTTGTCGTGCCAAAATCTTATATCCTTCCCTTTCCCTACCCGACATCTAGTATGTGCGTGAAACATCAGACCTACCTTAGCAACCCCTTTCCATAACGCGGAATATTTCCCGAACTTGCTTCTTCCACCAAACCGAAAGACCTTCCTCCCTCTATACCGTGCGAAGGAATTGCACCACCAATAATTTCGTCTCCTCCTCATCGTCCACCACCACTTGCAAAGCAAAGCCTTGTTCATATCTCTTAGATTTAGAATCCCTAATCCGCCGTATTCTTTTCTTTTGCATACTCTACCCCATTTTACCAGTGGCATTCCTTTGCTAGATTCGTCCGTACCTTTCCATAAAAACCTTCTTCTACTTTTATCTATCCTCTGGATCACCCACTGTGGAATCTCGTAGATGGACATGAGATACGTTGGAAGACTACTCAGCACTGAATTTAACAACGTGACTCTACCGCCTAGCGTTAGCATTCGATCCTTCCAACCGGCTAACTTCTTATCTATCTTTTCGATGAGAGGAGCCCAGTCTTCTCTTTGTAGAGCTCCTGGCCTAATTGGTACCCCTAGATAAATTAGTGGAAAGCATCCACTTTCGCATCTGAAATAACTCTGGATATCCACGATCGGAATAGACAACTGCTCGCTGATTGGGATCTCGGCATTCTTAGCAAGGTTGACTTTCAGCCCTGACCACGCCCCGAAACATTGCAAAGCCAGATTGATAGCGTACATCTCGTCTTCCTTTGCGGCTCCAAACAACAGCGTGTCGTCAGCGTAATGAAGAATTGAGATTGATTGGGTAATACCTTTAGCGCTAATCCCCTTAATAATACCACGGTCCCGCCCCCTACTGATCATTTCTGCCAATCCATCAGCAACTGTAGCGAAAAGCATGGAGGACAGCGGGTCTCCCTGCCTAAGGCCTCGCTTACATTTAATTTCTTTCCCCAATTTGCCATTCACCTGAATGAATGACTTCCCCCCATGGATGCATCTCATAATCCACGTAATCCACTTGCGCCCAAACCCTTTAAGACTAAGGGCTTCCTCCACACACTCCCAGTCTAGCGAATCGTAAGCCTTTTCGAAATCTATTTTCAACAGAAAGCCGTCCACCTTGTCCTTATAGCCTCTAAACACGATCCCATGAGCCGATGCCACACTATCCATTATATCTCTCCCCTTGATAAAGCCACTTTGGGATTCGCCCACCACGTCGTTCAGATGAGGTGACAACCTAATAGCTAGTACTTTTGTGATGATCTTGAAGGAACTGTTAAGAAGGCTAATGGGCCTGAAATCGTCAACCTTGTTAGCCTCCTTCTTTTTCGGGATCAATATAACGTTCGCATAATTAATCCTATCCAGCTCCAGATTCCCATTGTGGAACTCGTAGAGGATGTTCATCAAGTCTACCTTGATAATCTCCCAATAAACATTATAGAAAAAGATTGAAAATCCGTCTGGCCCCGGTGCTTTTTCCTGACCCAATGTTTTAATCGCGTGTCGCACCTCTTCCTCAGAGAAGGTGCCCTCTAGTCCCTCGCTACCCTGAATTCTTGACGATTCCCACATGTCCTGCACAAGACGACACCTTCCAGTGTTGCTAACCCCGAATAGCTTCTTAAATCTACTGTCGAATTCCTGTCTGATAATTCCTTCGTTCTCTGTCCAGGATTCGCCAATGAACAGTCCCCCTATACGGTTTTGTCTTCTCCTACCGCTAGCGACTTTGCGAAAGAATTTTGTATTCGCATCTCCCTCTCTTAGCCATTGAACTCTAGCTCTTTGCTTCCAATATTGTTCCTCCACGTCTGCAATCAACTTAACCTGTGCTCGGAAACTGCTGAGATCCTCGAGCTCGTCCCCCAATAATTCCCTCACCTCTTGATAAGTTTCAAGCTCTGCAATCTTAGATCCTAACTCTTGAAGTCTATCTCTGTTACCCCCGAATTCTCTCCTTGCCCAATCCTTCAGCCGCTTTCGAAGTCTCCTCGTTTTTTCTATCCAGATCCCTATCGTCGATACCTCCCTGGTATTGGCCTCCCAAGATTCCTGAATAGTGGAACGCGCGTTTGGTGATAAGGTCCAGGCCTTCTCGAACCGAAAAGGTGCCGGGCTCTTAATGTAATCCGCCCCACATTCCAGCAATAAGGGTAGATGATCTGATGTGAACCTGATAATTGACCTCACCGTTGCTAATGGAAAGACGTCATCCCAATCTGTGGAAACCAAGATCCTGTCCAACTTGGCTAGAATTGGCTTCGCTTGCATATTAGACCACGTGAACCTTCTATCTAACTGCGCCATCTCCATTAATTCTAGCTCATCTATTATAGCGTTGAAACCGTCCTGATCGTTTCGGCTTGGTCCCCTTCCCCCATGTTCGTGATCGTATCTGGTAATGTTGAAATCTCCCCCCACGACCCACAGATCTGCCCAAGCCTGCTTGATATCTCTAATCTCTTTCCAAAATCGATCTCTCCTCCTAGAATCATATGGTCCATATACTGTGGTGACCACGTGAATCCAATCGTCACTTCTCCTTCTCACCCTCAAGGACACCGTAAATTATGAGCATGCAAAGTGTTTGCTGTTTACTATGAATTATGAGCATGCAAAGTGTCTTGCGCAGAGGATTTCCTCCTCCATGATCTATTCATAATATAGAGAAATCATTTTGGAGACAATTGAATGATCGAATATTGAGGAAAGGACCCTACAGAAATCCTGCATAGCAGGACTATAAGATTTGATTTTACTCAAGTAAAGGTCCCAATCTCGATTGAGGTTTAAGCAAATTGTATACACTTGAGACTAGTCAAACAATAATCACGGGTAGGTTTTTAGTTTAAAATAAAGGGCAAAAGCCAAAATACCCCCCCAACGTTTGACCCGAGTACAAAATGCCCATACAACGTTTGAAAAAGTACAATAAACCCATTATTCCGTTAATTTAACCATTTCCGTTAAGTTATAATTATTGAATTACTTTTTTACCCTTACCCTTTCATATTTAATCTCTTTCTTTCCTTTCTCCATTTCTTTATATCTTTAACTTGTACAACTGTATGAACTAATTAATAAGAGTTATTTGGAATAGATGGTAAGTAGCTTAGGCTATAGGTGAAGAAACCGTGAAATAATTGAGCCTCTTAGATCCATAATGAATTGGCATCTGCCATAATGAATACTACACTAACTGCACATATAACGTTTGAAAAAGTACAATAAATCCAACCATATGAATACCATAGCTGCTCTAATCTCAGGATTTTTCTCATACAGGTTGAGGTCCTCTTTCATATTAGTGAACGTGATGGAAGTCCCTATGCAGTTGACACTTGACACTGCCACCTATACCTCATGCTCATGAACATACACTAAAGCTTTGCCCAAGCAACAAGTTAAAGATAAAAATTGTAGACATCACCAAAATCATATATGTAGAAAGTTTCAGGCTTGCACAGCACTGAACTTTATAGCATTGATTTATTTCTAAATCCACATTCAAATACTAAAAGAATATATATTGCAGTAAAGAACATGCATCGCGAACTGAGCTAAATGATGGGGTTTGGTGGAAATGAGCATTATAAAGGAATTTGGAACATAACCATATATACCAACTACAAAAACATCGTGAAACAAACTGTTATTGAATGCTAGAAAAGTATCAGAACTAATTGGCTGATATGATAAAGTCCATGAGATCAATCAGCTCTATCATACACAGTACTACATGACAAATTCATAAAATCACAGATTTTTAATACACAGGTTTTATAACATTAGTTTTTTTCTTTTCCTTTTTACACCCGGTAAGGTTTTCGTGGGGTTGGTGCCCTGCTCTCAAATGTTTGCAACCTTTGCCTGAGATGGAAAACTTCGACCTGCAAAATTTCATTTAACGAACATGATAAACTGATTGCTTACTTTGTGATAAGTCACAACTTAACAAAATATTCCGTGAAAAGTTCACATGAAAACAAATTCCCCCTCAACTTTATTTTCCTAACTTCTGTATCCCTAAGTTAGAAGAAATTAGCTTTAAATAACTCTTATTAATTAGTTCATACAGTTATACAAGTTAAAGATATAAAGGAATGAAGAAAGAAAAAAAAGAGATTGAATATGAAAGGATAAGGATAAAAAAGTAATTTAATAATTATAACTTAACGGAAAGGGTTAAGTTAACGGAAGAATGAGTTTAATGTACTTTTTCAAACGTTGTATGGGCATTTTGTACTCGGGCCAAGCGTTTGGGGGGTACTTTGGCTTTTGCCCTAAATAAATTCATGGACTAATCTAGAAAGGAAACTTGCAGTGGAACCCATATTATACTCTCTCTCTCTCTCTCTCTCTCTCTCTCTCTCTCTCTTCAATTAATGTCTCCCTAATGCTAAAGTATCAAGATAGCATGAAAAGGAAATATAAGAGGAAATGCATTTTTTTTCCTCCAATTCGCTAAATTCATTTCAAAGACATTGGCGATGAAGGAAACAAATGAGTTTCTTTTCACTGAGGAATGTATGGTGGAAACTCCTGGGGGCTACTCATCTTATTCTCCATCCACAATTCTGATCACAAGATATTTTGATGATTGACCGAATCTGAATGAAATTGTTTACCAGTTACCAGTATCTGAACTTTCCCAACATTTGAAGGAAAGTTTATGTCTGGTTGCTGGCGAATACTTTCATACAGACATTGAGAAGACCTATGAATTGTGACTGATTATTTGGAGGGAACGAAAGCTTGCAGAAAATATCTACTGGGTGGGACCTTTTAAAGGGAAATTAGTTCTCCTTCATTTTTTGAAAGTAAAAGGAAAATCAATTGTTAATAGCACCAGAGTATATTAGTGAGAGGGTGTTAGGGACCATTTAGTCCCATATCTGTTATATGGGTAGCCAATGTGAGATTGAAATAAACTTGGGTTTCCTCCCCTTAACAGCTAGCTTTTTAAAAGTGAGTTCTCCTGGGTTCGTTTCAATTGATATCAGAGCGGATCCCATGCTCTTGATCTGCATTTCTACTGTAGTATGTATGATTTCCAATGTGTATATATATCATCTAGTTTGTTTATTTGTCGCATCAAGTAAGCAGTTATAGGGCATGATTTCTTTTTTTGTTCATTATTTTTTTTTCTTCTTTATTTTCTTTCGAGTGTTTTAAGGCATATTACACATTCTTTAGCATTTTATCATTCATTTGTCAAATCTGAGCATATTGTGTCATTTTTAGGATCAGATGAAACTATATTATGTAATTTGTGTCAAATCTTAGTCCTAGAACCCATGTTTGATTTCATTGTCAATAACATGCCAATTAGTGTTCTGGCAGATGTTACTGTTTTTCTTTTCAGCAACTAGATGTGGACTGGATTTAGTTTGGTTTGTAATATTTTGTACTCTTGGTTTCGTTAACTATTCATTAATGAAACAGGTGACTAGGGTCACTTTTATTATAAAAAAAAAGAAAAGAAAACATGTCAATTAGTGTAGCTTTCTGCATTGGAAAATGTTACATTCATCTTTACTTGTTGCCTAAAAATTTCAAATTCTGTACTGCTTTGTTACCTGCTATAAATTGTGTGCTTACTTAAGATTCACATATTCCTGAATATGTAATTATACAAAATTTGTGCAACTTTCGTAGTATAACAGGCATTTTAGACTTATAATATACACTTAGAAAGCCACACGATGGGTATGAAATTGCTAATAATGTCAGGCAGACTTCACAAATTAAGTTTGTCAGCTAGCACTGAGCAAGTATGTTGGCTATCAGTAAGTGTTTCGAGTGTATACTGATAATGCCAACACAAGGAATGTTATAGTGCCTGGACATGGCATGTGGCCCATGAATGCGAATCAGTGAGATAATTGACGTCCTCACCACCCAAGGAATCCTCCTTAAATTAGATTAATGGAAGGGTCTCCTTCAAAAAGGATACATGCAGAATACTTGCAAGAGAAACATTAGTGTTTGGTGATATAAGGACTTGATGTGATAGAAACATAGCCACTACGATGACTGAACAAATGCAAACGAGTAGATGAGTGTAAATACAAAGAGTAGTTGTACAAAACACGCAGAGGAAAGGTTCAGTTTGTGCCCTAAATAACAACCAGTATACAGCTAGTGCATGCTTAAAAATGACAAAATAGAAAAAGCAATTTCTTGGTTTGCTGCAGTAGTGAATTGCCAAAAAATAGCAAAGAATGGATGCTAAAAAATGGCAAAATAGAAATAGCAATTTCTTGGTTTGCTGCAGTGGTGAATTGCTAAAAAAAATTGCAGAAAAATTGAGGGTGAATTGCTAAACAAAAATGCAGAAAAATTGAACCGATTTTAAAATAATTTTTTGGTCTTGAATTTATTTATTTATTTATTTATTATTATTATTTTTTTGCGTAGACGAAAGATCATATTTCGTCGGAGTGGAGAGGGAAAAAAAATCCGACGGACGAATCTGGCAAGGTGAAAGTTGTTTTTTTTCTTCTTTCTATAGTTTAGTGACCGATAAAAAATCATGAGTCAATTAATACATAGAAAATCAAATGGTCCTAGTTAATAATGTATGAAAAATTATATGCAATCCAACCCATAGAATCCCAAAATAATCAAAAAATTTGCAGTCCAGAACTCTGGACTAAACACGATGTTTCGTCCCAGGTTTTTTTTTTTTTTTTTTTTTTTTTTTTTTTTTTTTTTTTTTTTTTTTTTGGGAGGTGGGAGGTTTATTTATAAAAAAATTCTAATTTTATTGGACGAAACATCATTTTTCATCCAATCTCTTAAAAATATTATAAAATATTTGGGACGAAATATGATACTTCATCCGCTATATTATGCATTTTGCCAAATCCACTGTCAAATATAGCAAGCGACTCTGTAGCTAGAAATGGATAAAATGGCAAAATAGCAAACCATTGTAGTGCATTGATTGCTAAAAAATGGCAAAAATAATAATATAGCAAACCACTGTAGATGCTCATTTACAAGTGGAAAGAACAAAACTGTAGCCATTTGCCAATCGTGGGTTGTAGGAACGTCTATACAACCAATTTATTTATGTATGTTTTAATAAAAGCTTGTATATAGCTAGCTACAGGCGAATACCAAACTACAGTAATTAGTGAGTGATATGTTATATGGACCTTCCTCCATAAAAGTAGTACATGTGGACCGCACATGCTGAATCCCCAATAACTAAGAAAATCGAAAGCAGCAGCTGCAGTTTTGTACATGTTAGGCGTATAGCCGTATTCCGATCTTTCATCTCCATGATCACCAAATTGTCGAATCCAGCTAAACAGATTACAGAGCATGTTTGCCAGCCAATCCCTTGCCAGAAAATCTAGAGAGAGCTAGGCATGTAAGCGTGAATGTTTTCCATACAGTAGTAGGCTCACTCTAAGACAGAAGAATAAGCACAAGGTCATCGGGCCCCGTAGTAATTCGCTTTTTTTCTGATCTAAACTGATTGGAAAGAAGCTACACTATTGATTTAGAGAAGAAGAAGAAGCAGAAGCAGCTCCTTTAATAAAGCTGAATATTCTTCAACAACTATGTATAGTGGGTATGGTCACATATACGTACCAAGGGAGATACGGACAATTAGAGTCATTAGACAAAAAAATCTTGTCGGAAACTTAAACGGTGATAATGTTGTAAGAAACCATAGATCCGTGAATTACGGGTAGTGTTGTGTAAATGGGATGGCTAGTACTTGAGTGAATAGTGTCTATTTTATGCTTTGGTGAATGGAATGCAGCAGCTGTGGTGGTATCTGAATGCTATCATCATCATCATCATCATCATCTACTATTCTATTGTCATCTGTTGAATAGTGAAACTAAACTTGTAGTCATTTGAAAGGGCTTTGCCTTTTTTATTTTTAATTTATTATTCCTGCTGCTTCTTTTTTATTGTTAAACTGTGGGTTGGAAAGCCCCTGCGTTTCATTAAAAAAGATTTAGTAAAACATACAACAAAAAATAAAACTTATGCAGTTCAGAAAATTTAACATGGGTTCTGGAACTCACACCCTAGCCAACAAACAAAAAATACAACAAAACCTAATCCTACTGGTCGACCGACCTCGCCAGAACAAGTTTATCGTGCCAATTTGAGTTCATTCTCTTGTTTGTACTCTGTTTGTCCTTGTCGCACCCCGCAACTGCCTCGCTGTCACCTTCAGCGGTGTCTTATACGTCAACTTCATGCATCGTATGTGAGACATCGCAGGTATCCACCAATCTGACATACTCATGTCCAGATTGTGCCCATTCCCTCTCATCCCCATTCCCTCGCAATGCTTCTTATTTTTCCCACTGCTTCTTATGGGAACAACTCCGGTGATTATGGTACTCCTTTAAGGACAACGGATCTTGAGTAGAATGAGAGAGGCTAAGATCTTATGACATACTGTACTTAATTATTTGGCTGATTGGGCAGATGATTTTTTATTTTTTCCCTTGATTTTCATATTTCCATTTTTTATGAATTTGAAGTATAGCGGACAGGCTTATATAATTGAATGATAAGGGTGGAATGAATGAATGTGACAAAGTTGGGCTTATTAAATGATTCCTCCCAGCCCATTGGGCTTATTTGGTAGTAGGGAAGCATTCACATGTGCGAACTTTGATCTTTTCTGCCTGCGGAACTTATGCCATAATAGGCCACTTTTTTGAAAATATTTGCGATTACGAGCCAGCTTCAAAATTATTAGCACTCTTTGTGCCCTGTCAGCAGCGGCCGCTTTTCTTATTAGCGATCTCTTCATTTTGAAAGTCGCTAATGAAAATAGCGATCTATTTAAAATATTTGGATTTTTTTTTGTTGTCACTATTCTCACTAGCAACCTTAGTATATATGAGGTCGCTTAAATGAATGTATTGATATATTTAGCAATTTCTAGAGAGCTTTTACTCTCTTGGAATTTTTTAAAAAAAACTGTCAGTATGAAACTCAATTTCTATATTCTTTATAAAATTTGCAAAATAGTCACACAACTAAGGTCTATATTCGGAATAATGACCTTAGTACAAGAAAGATCTCTATTCCGAATAGCGACCTTTGTACAACTAAGGTCGCTATTCGGAATAGTGACTTCAATTCCAAAAATAAATTGACCGAGTCTCTAGATTTTGCTAAGTGTTAGAATACAGTTCATTAAAGGTCGGTAATACCATTAGAGCATCCACTGTCGTTGGCTAAAAACGTAAAAATTAGAAATGGCTTTAGAAAAACACAATGCAGTCGTTTGCTAAAAACTCAAAATTTAGGATAGGAACGCACAACAGCTTGCTAAAGTTAGGAGAGGCTTTAGACAATTGCTAAATTTAGGAGACGGAATATGTTCATTAGTTTGACGAAAGGGACGGATGAAGATCATACGTCTAGTTGAATAAAAATTAGGGCAAAAGCCAAACTACCCCCCAACGTTTGGCCCAAGTACAAAATACCCATACAACGTTTGAAAAAATACAATAAACCCATTATTCCGTTAACTTAACCCTTTCCGTTAAGTTATAATTATTAAATTACTTTTTTACCCTTACCCTTTCATATTCAATATCTTTCTTCCATTTCTTCATTCCTTTTTTCTTCCTTAATTTTTTCTTGTTCTTCCCTTTCTTCCTTAATTTTTGGCAAGATATATCCTACCAATATAAAGTAGTTATTATGACCTATTACTTCCAGTTGTAACAACTGAACAAAATTCGGCTTGTGTGCATGAGAGAAAAATTATGAACATAAAAGAATTTTTGACTGCCATGAGAATCAAATTAAAAATTTTGGTACTGGAGATTTTTCATTTTTACATCATCGAGTAAGATGAATGGTTTTCTCCCTATTAGGAAGCAACCCATAATAGGAAAGCACCAGTATACAACCTAGCGCGATAAAATTATATAAAGTCAGGTAACAGTAACGCTATTTATTATTATGCTAACTTAGTTGATTTAGTTGGCTCATAAACTAAATGCCTATTTCCATTGAAATGAGTAGTAACTCATGGAGCACGAAATTGAGTATAGTACAAAACCCATACAAAATTAGGAAAGAAAAAAGGAACGAAGAAAGGAAAGAAAGAGATTGAATATGAAAGGGTAAGGGTAAAAAAGTAATCTAATAATTATAACTTAACGGAAAGGGTTAAGTTAACGGAATAATGGGTTTATTGTATTTTTTCAAACGTTGTATGGGCATTTTGTACTCGGACCAAACGTTGGGGGGGTACTTTGGCTTTTGCCCTAAAAATTAAAAAAACTGAGAGACGGATGAAGATCCTCCATCTCTCGTCGAAAACAATTTTTTTTAAAAAAAAAATCACTGAAAAAAACCCAAACGGATGATGTTCATTCGTTTGGTGTTTTTTTAATGATTTTTTTAATTTTAAACCAAAAAAATTAAAAAAAAGTCAAAACCCACCAAACGGATGAACATTGGGAGGTTTTTGACTTTTTTTTATTTTTTTATTTTTTTCAGTTTAAAATCACCAAATACCCATACAAAAAAAATAAAATAAAATTACAAAGACGGATGATGTTCATCCATCAGTCGCTTCTATTTTTAAGATTTGAATGACTGCAGCATGGTCCTTCTATTGCTATTTCTAAATACTATATTTAGCAATGACTTTAGAAAACGATAGTGGATGCACTTAGCGATCTCAAATATACTAAAGTCGCTAGTGGAAATACCGACAGCAAACAAAAAAATTCTAAATATTTAAAATTTAGACCGCTATTCTCATTAACGATTTTAAAATGAAAAGATCACTACTAAGAATAGCGTGACACAAAATAGCCAAGGAGTGCTAATACTAATAGTTTAAAAAGTGGTCCTTAAATATATATATTTTCAAAAAATTGGCCTAGTAGGCAAAAAAATAAAAATCTCTGCCTGCGTTGGCTCTTTTCGGTCGCCCTCTGTATTTTTCTTCCACACGTCAGACTCAGACTCAGATAGTAACAAAAGAAAGCTCAGCCAAAATAAAAATGGGCGACGCCGACGATTCCACCGCCCCTTCCTCCTCCTCCTCGGCCCAACCAAACCACATACTCAAACTCAACGTCGGCGGCAAGCTCTTCCAAACCACCCTCTCCACCCTCCAATCCGCCGCCGCCCCCGACTCCTTCCTCGCTGCCCTCTCCACTCGCCCTCCATCCGACTCCCACGACAACGACGACCCCATCTTCATCGACCGAGACCCGGACATCTTCTCCGTCCTCCTCTCCCTCCTCCGCTCCGGTCATCTCCCCTCCACCTACCGCCGCTTCCCCATCCCCTCCCTCCTCGAAGAATCCATCTACTACGGCCTCGAACCCCTCCTCAAATCCGCCCTCTCCCCTCCCCCTCTCCTCGCCATCGACGCCTCCCTCCTCTCCACCATCCGCCCCACCGCTGACCCCATCCCCTCCGCCATCTCTGCCTCCCACCACGACGGTTCCCTCTGGATCGCCCACGCCGGTCAGATCTCCTCCTACGACTGGACCCTCTCCCACTCCTCCACCCTCCGCACCCACCTCGACAACATCACCTCCCTCCGCCGCGTCTGGCCCCACATCTCCGCCATCGGTTCCCTCGATTCCCCGGGCCTACACTTCTACGACGTCTCCAGCGGCCGCCATGTTGGATCCGCTCACTGGTCCGACCCCACCGATCCCCGCGTCTATAAGGCCCGTATCACCGCGGTCGCCGCCGATCCCAACCCCAGCTTCCCGGTCCTCGCCGCATTCGAGTGCCCTCACCGCGAGAACTGCATATTATCAATTGACCGCTCCACTTTGAAGATTGTATCGGAGATTGGACGGCAGAATGGGAGCTCCATCAAGGCTGCTGCGCCGGGGAAGATTGTGGACCTGCCTGAGAGTGGACTGATATTTGCATCGTCCGTGAATTCGGGCGCGTTTGGGTATAGTGGGTATATGAAGCTGTGGGATCCTAGATCGGGGCATGGGGTTTGGGAGACAAGCGAGCCGGGGGGAGGTGGGAGGAGTAGTAGGTTTGGTGATTCCTTTGCAAGTGTGGATGTGGATAGGGAGGAGATGAAGATATATAAAGTTTGCTCAAAATCCGGGGATGTGGGGATGGCAGATATGAGGAAGTTGGGGGAGGACCCGTGGGTTTATATGGAGGAGAGGAGCGTGGGGTTGAGGAGTGCGGGAGGGGGTGGGGATAATATTGTGCATTGTTATAAGAAGCAGGTGTTTGTGAGTAGAGAGAGCGGTTTGGAGGTTTGGTCGCAAGTGGAGGAGGAAGAAGAAGAACAAGAAGAGGAGGGACCGAGGGAAGGGACTGTGGAGGGGAGGACGTATAGAAGGAACTATGTGGATAGGGAAGAGGATGCCAAGAGAGGAGTGATCAAGGGGATGGAAGGGGGAGGGGATCGGTTGTTTGTGTGCAGAGAAGGTTTGGACGGAGTGGAGGTCTGGGAGAGCTCTGATTTGTCAGGTGCCATTTCCCTCTTGTAGTATCATATAGCTTCTTCCAAAGAAAGGAACTATACCAAAAGAGCTAGACGGAATTTAGCGTTGTACATCTTAAAGAGTTAAGCAAAAATGGGATCAGTTTCTTCATCAATTGCTATGATTCTTGTAGCTTTCTTCTGGATATCGACATTGTAACAATGTGTTTGTTATCTTGAACAATTTGTGCATAAAATCTTGAACAAGGGAACTGTTTCCTTGTTCACTTCTTGTTCCCATGCTGTGTATTCTGAATTGCTAGTGCTTGTGGTTGTAGCAGGCGTTGCCATGAATTTGGGAGTTGCCTGTTCATTCTACTAAGCTAGTCCAACATCGTGTTCTTGTCTGATTATGTTTCCCAAGATTCTTGAAGAAATCTGGGATGTATTTCCTTAATGAAGGAATCATCTTTCGTAGACAAAAAGGAGGATTAGTGATTTATAACTTCTTGATGTACTTTAATTCAAAAAAACTTCTTGATGTACTTAACGATAAATGATTTATAAAACAATATCAGTTGGAAGTTGTATCTAAGCCTGTGTTACTTATTGACATTTGTTAATTGTTCTACTTGTATGTAATTAACAGATCGGAGAAGACACTTGCATCAGTGATATAAGAGGATTCTATGAGGTATGAATTTATTTCTTTAGTCAGGTTAAACCCTTGCTGAAAAGTTTGCCTGAATTGAAATGGTAGAGTATTTCGGTCAATTATCATATTCCAAGTTGAATACTTTTTCCATTCACCAATTGCAGAATAAGCTCTTTAATTCTGTTGGCATGCCCCTGTTTCTGTGGAATTTTTTGCAATACTAGGCTACTTTTTGAAACTTTTTGCGATTTTAGGCTACATTCCAAACTATTAGCAATTTTGGCTAGCAAGTGTCACGTCAGTAGCGGCCGCTATTCCCAATAGCCGCCTCTTCATAGCGACCAACACATCCACACTTGACAGATTTGTATAATTGCAAACCACCTGGAGTAACGGAGGTCGCTATTGTCAATAGCGACCTCGTATAACTAAGGTCGCTATTTCCAATAGCGATCACAGGTTGACCCAATCGCTTTTAGGCACACCTGAGGTCGCTATTGGGAATAGCGACCTATTCCCAATAGCGACCTCCGTTACTCCAAGTAGTTTGCAATTATACAAATTTGTCAAGTATGGGAGTCCGATGTGTTGGTGGCTATGAAGAGGCCGCTATTTTCAATAGTGGTTGCTGCTGACGTGGCACTTGCTAGCCAAAAGTGCTAATAGTTTGTCAACTGGTCTAAAATCACAAAAAGTTTCAAAAAGTAGCCCAGTTAATGCAAAAAATTCGTTTCTGTGAGGGGTGGCAGTGGCAAGACTATAGAGTGGTTTAGAGTTTGATTCTATGTGACACAATTGTATAGTGTTTGCACCTATAAGTTATTTTGTTATTGAATCCTGCCGTCATGAATCATGCCATATCACCATTCACCAACGACCTCATATTTCAATTCCTAATGACGAAGCTACATGGAACCCTATAACAGCTTTCTTGATTGATTTCAAATGCAATGGACGATTTAAATATATATTCACTGGGGTAAATTTCAACCTCTAAAGTTATACTGAAAATAACAAATATCTCATCAAAAATTAAATTTCATCATTTTCTTCCCTCAAAGTTCTATGAAGTTGGATTTTACACCCCATTTATAATTATTCAAATATTAATTATTCAAATATGGACTTTTATTTACAACTAATAGTTGTCGTACTATTCAAACTTGAGCTACATAAACCCCATGATGGAAGTTTCAGATTCATGCATCCGGAATGCTGAAGAGTAAATGTATCCAGTATTATACATGAACATTATTATAGTGTAAATCTTAGAAAGTATATTAACATCTGATAGTAGAATACAATGAGAATACCAAAGTTAATCGTCAAATATTTTTCATTCTTGATATACCGAGCAAGTTCTTCATTAGAACTAAACAACATCTGTCTGGTTTCTCACTGCTTTTTGCATTGGATAACATCACTATATACGGCCATGTAAGATTCTTTTTTTTGTATGACATCTACAACTCTTTCATATTAGATCAATTAATTCTTTCTTTTATATTCCTGACATTATAATGCTTACTTTCATATGTTGCATCTTTCCGAAGATGTGCTGTAGGCGTGTGCCCTATATATATATAGTTTAATATTTATTTTTATGCAGTAAATTTAGATTGTGTTTGGAGAGTGCAAAATATAATTTCTATCATCTAAGGGCTTATCTATAGTAATGCTCATTAAATTCTCTTTCGAATGAAAAGAAAAGCCACTATACTTCACATATCATTGCCAACAAAAAGGAGGAAAAAAGAAGTCTTCACATCACATTTCACTGTGTGAAATACAAAGTGCCAACTTCCAGACTTCCAAAATGTTAAGAGAGATGGGCTAAGTTATTAGGTGGTTCAAGACAAGTCCTCAATCTTGCATTTAAATTACACAGCCACACAAGGCAAATGATAGTACAGAACTATAGTGATACCAAGTTCCTTAAAACATTACATCAAAGCAAAATGCAGGATAAAGATGGACGGATGGATAGTTGATGGATGGTCGGAGCCTTTTTATAGTTTAGTTGTCGGCAAAGAGGCCTCCGAATCCACCAAATTTCTTCTTGTTGGGAACAGAAACAGTACTGGAGCCGGTGGTCTTCCTCACCCCAACAGTTGAGCTGCTCCTTCCCTCCACCTTGTTGAGTACTGAGTCAGTTTCCAACAACTGTTCCTCTTTCTGTAGCGCTCCGAGTATCCAATCCAACAGCCCTTTCTCTTCACCATTGCCACCACTCCCACTACTCTTTGCTGCCTTCACTACAAAAAATCTCCCTTTTGCTGCTGCAACTCCAAAAGCCATGTTCATTGAAGCCATCTCTCTCTCTCTCTCTCTGTTTTCTTTCTCTTTGGTTGTCTGGTGTTAATGAGAGTACTGGATAAGTTGAGCCATCAGAAATCTACAATGAATTTGTTAATATTATTTATCCTGGTCCATTTGTTTCTCCATTCGTTCTGGACCGTTGAATTGGGGAATCTGATTATTGTATTGGTTTGTATGTAATGGCCTGTAGTGTTTCTGAATGAGAGGTATTGGCAGCACGAGCTATCCACAAGCTTCTTATCTTCATTTTGGTGATACTTCATGCTCTTACCATACTATTTATAATTGGATGGTGAGGCTTCAATTTAACACATTACTGAAATTTACGTTTAGGACTTTGTAAAAAAATTCCCCACTGTTTTCTGGACCAGAAAATTTGGTTATAATGTGTTACAAAATCTTTGCAGTAAAACCAAATATGATTGAGAGGCACAAATACAAAATCTTTGCAGTAAAACTAAATATGATTGAGAGGCACAAAATCGAAGAAGAAGAAGAAGAAGAAGAAGAAGAAGAAGAAGAAGAAGAAAACTAACAAATAAAAGAAAAAGGAAAGAAATAACAAAATTACAATCCAAAGTTGGTTACGTCGAGGCTTGCGTACTACATAATCTCCTTAAAACAGATTTCGCCTCTTTCCGGATGCTGGAATTTGTGTAGGCATCTGTCTCCCAAGATGCAACGACAGAAGAGTTGACGTAGGCACCACGTCACGCTCTCGAACCAGACAACGTTTGAAGACTATCACCGTACGACCGACGAATAGAACAAGACTATAAGCACAGAACAGATTGTTTGGGAAGAAAGAAGAGCTTCTGGTATGTTGATTCAGGGGAGAGGGGCCTCTATTTATAGAGCCATGGTGAGAATTGTAATAGCAGACAATGCATTGACTGTATCCACTGTAACGACAGACAACTCCTTCAATGCATTAGCTATAACGACAGACAAAAGCTTGAATGCACTACTGCAGCAAAAAGTGGCTCTACACGGGGTGGGTTTACGTCGGTCCGATATTCGTGTCCGCAGGACGTGTGGGCGCATGCAAACCAGTTCGAGATTTGCACCTTCTCTCTGCGTGCGAGAGAGAGAGCCTCTTGGCTTGCTATCTTACAATGCCAGGAAAGAGGTTATTATATATCCTCTTTTAGTTTCTTTGTCTTTTTCCGATGTAGGACTAAAATCTCTCAACTTATTTTCAAAGAAGAAATCGCCTCATTTTGGGAGACAAATTTTCATTTACCTGATGACCGTTTTCAGCAGGTAAATATATGATTTTGATCTACTCACGAAGGAGAACACAAATTCATCAAGATCTCTCACTAATTCATTGAGGATCTTACTAAAAAAATTGCTCAAAAACTGGTTCATAAATGGTGTATAAAATACCCATTTTCTAACATAATGTAGAGTATAATCTAGGTTGACGGAGTCTTATCACGAAATCTTGTAAATTGTTCATGACGTAGCTGACCACAACTTCATGTGAAAATCATAGAATATGGTCATAGCAACTTCCAAATGAAGCATTTTGGAAAGTTTTATGCCTTTTCTTGTCTCTATTTTTTGGAATAGGTTTTTTCCCCTTTTCTTTGAATAGGTAATTGATACAATTAAAAGACAATAGAGTTTCTAGCCGGTCGTTGGTGGATCTGTGACATATGAACAACAAGGATTTGAGGTCACATTTTTGGCTCATTTCCAACATTAGCCGGCAGCTGTTAGGAGGCATTACACGAAAAACCCATAAAAAACGAAACCTGGCGACTAGATCCAAACTCAGTTAATTTCCTTGCTACCCCTGCTTTGAAACAAACATATGATTATACATACTCAGTTTCTATTTTATACCCTTATTATAGCTAGATTAACCGAGCAGAATGGAAAACCAGGATTCATGTAGCCGACCCCAACTAGTTGGGAAAAAGGCTTTGTTGTTTTGTTGTTTTTATATAGCAAGATTAACATAAAAATCACACATTTATATCAAACTGCGATATACAACTTATTCATGTCATTGTTGTCTTGAATCTCCTGAGTTTGCTACAAAAACATATGAAAACAATATGAATTCAGAAAATGGAGGTATATCACGACTTTTAACTTTTTTTTGTTAGGGAATCACAAATTTGTAACAAAGTGGATATTACACAAATATTTATTTCATAATAGGGTTATGGAAGGGATTTCCCCCTATTTCTTAGCTTTAACTTCTGATATACCGTGTTGCTTCTGGGATACATCGGCCGTGGAAATCATGCATTTTGGCTTTATAGGAGCTGTTCTGCAGCTATTGTCTCTTCTCCTGTGTACGATTACAAATATATTATATATAGAGGGAAAAGAGCAAGTTGAAGAATGAAATATTGGATATTGAAAATCAAAGCATGCTTATTGTTTACAAAAGCCTCAAAAAAGTATAGAAGGAGAAGAAAAAGTAAGGGAAAGAGAACAAAAAGGAAGGAAAATAATGGGTGCAGGTTCTTCGAAGTGGTCTTCTGGGTTTTGCAGCTGCGGAGGGAGTTGTAGTACATGTAAGATATATATTACTTCCGTTGCTTTTCCTCCCTACTTCTACCATATCCCCAGTCATGGTTTGAAATTGACTGATAACGAGACATGTTGGATGATAATGAGACATGTTAGTTGTATTTAGATCGGTATATTGCTTACTGGTATCACTGAAATTATCAAAAAACGACAGGGCAAAACTCAACCCCAATACTGAATTTTTCAGCGATACTTCCAACCCAACAGCTAACAATTCAATCCACTAATGTTTTGATAGATTTAATTTTAGTCTTTTATTGTTTAAGATGTTTACCCCAATATAACAGTCTGCATGGAACACAAACAGTATTACAATATTTTTTTCTGCTTTTTAAATTGTTAAGGGATATATGTTACTGACTGACTCCATGTTATCTTTCATTCACTGCAGTTTGCATGACATGTTGGTTCCCTTGCGTCACATTTGGACGTACTGCAGAAATACTGGATGAAGGCCACACTTGTGAGTAAATGTAAACCACCATTTTAATTTTTTTTTTGGTTCAGTTGCCTTAAATTGCTTAAAACTAGTTATTCCTCAAGAAAAAAATGAAAAAAAAACAACTGATTAAAAAAATCTTTAGAAAATGAATCATGAACAGATAGCAGGTTTACAAATGGCTTAATTGGGCTGTTTTACCCTAAATAATGAACAGATAGTAGGAAAGCAGCAAGAGGGGGGGGGGGGGGGGGGGGGGGAAACAATGAAAGTGCAAGTAATTTCTCATAAGCATAGATTTTTTTTTTTGCAATAATATTTTCCTCAAAAGAAAAATAAAATAAAATAAAAACAATTCTGGAGTGTTGGCAAGACAAGTGTCCAATAATGTATATATATGTTGTTTCGTTCACATTACTTACCTAGCCATTGCAAGTCGCCAGTCTTTTCTTCTTTTTAGCATGGATAATCCATGACAATACAAAACTCTTTTGTGTATTATTAATCAAAGATTTTATGAAATACTAGAATTTTCAACTTGATATCTGATTTCATATTCTAATGATAAAGATCAGTTTTAGGCGGCAATCGGCATCCCTATAATAATTATGCACTTAATTAACTCCAAACTGCTTTTAAAAATAATCAACCGAAATTGTGTTATGTTAATAATTATGTGACTTACCTCCAAATAAGTGGTAGACTGGTGAGTGTGTTAATAATAAGCATATGGTTTCAAATATGACATAAGTTTGTTTTGTGCAGCGTGTTGTACTCACTGTTGTGTGTATGTACTCCTACAATCCGTCCAATGTCATTGGATCTACTCATGCATATACAGGGAGAAGATGCGCTCTAAGTATAATTTACCAGCTGAACCATGTTGTGATTGCTGTGTTCATTTTTGTTGTGAACCTTTAGCACTCTGCCAAGAGCATGCAGAACTTGAAAGTAGAGGCTTTGACGTTTCAAAAGGTCTGTTATTTTTTTTTATCAGGATTATATATAGTCTAAATGTTTGATCCTACTATTTGAACTTAGGCTTGGATCAAATGCTCTTTTTTTTTTTTTCCTTTTGGTTGAGGTTGTAAATAATACATATTTTGGCTTGAATATTGTTAAAAAATCTATATACTTGATGACAATTTTGTTTTTTCTTTCTGCAATGTAATTCTTCTTATGCACTGAATTTAAAAGTTTATATCTAACTAAATTTGCATTTAATTGGTATGAAATCAGGTTGGGCAGGCCGGCCTATAATTCCTCCGGTGCGGATCTCCATGTTCAAATAATAATTCAGGCTGAAAACAGGAATCTTGATGGTGGACTTACTGATGAAACTAAATAAATGGATTGTTGTTCTTCCTAGTTCCTTCCTCCTATTGTCTTACTAATTTTTTTTTTGTTTTTTTTGGTTTTTTTTTATGTGATGAACTTTGTTGTGTGAAAAGTGTCAAATTTGTTTGTATGAGTGACAAATAATTCCCATGTGGAAACGTGTTGATTGTTGTTGTATGACACTAATTTGGGGTGTAATAAGTGAAATCTCAATGAAACCTAATTTATCTTGAACTAAAAATTTTCAGTACGACTACTTTAAACCACGTTGTCTTATCGTCAGCCGTCGGTCAGTCGTCTTTCTCAGTCTCAATCTGAACTTGAAGTTGTGCAATTATAACGTTAAAAACTTGTATTATTTTCTCTAACAAGAGGTAACTTCAGAAGTGTGTGTGTGTATATATAGTCATATGACTCATATATTTATATCGATCATGGGACTGCATATAAGAAGGTGAATGTGTACAAGTGTTGTAACTTGCAACTGCTCCTATTGTTGTTTCATTAATCTACAGCTCACACATAATCCGCTTAGCATGGATGGCGAATCTGGAAATGTTTTTTTATTCCATCACTTATTAATACATGTATGTATGTATGTATGTATACTGGATGTAAATACAGAAATACAGTATTACTAAACTAATCTAACAATTTATTAATTACATACACCGTTTAAAAAATTTTTTTTTTTTTTTGAGGTAAAAGGTGGAATAAGGCCATCCTGTTTCATTAATAAGCCGTTAACAAAACAACCCCGGCGTACTGGGAGAAAACAACAGAATAGAACGAGAGTACAATGCAGGAAAGAAAGCAAGAAAACAAAAAACATACCCCCCAACAAACCCTGGGGGATGGGTCTAACTACTCATCTATCCAGCAACCCGAGAGTACAGAAGGCAGAAACAAACACCAGCTGGTACCAGCCCTGTCCTGACTGGTGTAGCCAGTCCCTCAGTCCAGCGTTGGCCCGAACTCTACCTCCTCATCGTCAAACTCCTCAACCTGGAAAACTTTGGCTATCCTCCCTCTTGCCCCCGTGGCCGTAGCTGTAGCCCAAAAAGAGATAAGATGCATAATATGAGTCAGGTTACCAGAAAATACTATTACATGAAGCACGAAAATAAAAATTATTTCTGTCAAGCCATAACACCCAAGTTGTAGCTGCAATTGCGATGTACCACGCCTCCTTCATATCATGGCGACACTTTGCAAATTTGGGTCCAATCCACAAATCCTCATATACGCAGGGGTAGTCACCTGTTCCTAAGGCTCGGAGTACCTCAACCATCGTTGCCTTACTTCTAGGGCAGTGAATAAAAAGGTGATTTAGGTCTTCCACCTGTGTGTCACAGAATCTACAATTGGTCGCGACCTGTGGTTGCCTTTTGGCAAGGTTTTGCCTAGTGAGGATAGCATTATTGAGCACTAGCCATAGGAAAACTCTGACTTTAAGGGGGGTTTTCGCCTTCCACAACACCTGTGCCCAGCTGGGTCTACATCCTCGAAAGTGAATCCGATGGTACAAGGATCTCACCGAGAAAGCTCCCTTGCTCTCGAGTCCCCATCGTTTCTGGTCTGGGCCTTGAGTGCACGTTGTGCCTGCCCGTGAGATGTGTGGTTGCATGTCAAGCAACTGCTGTTGAAGATCTGGAGTGAGCGTTCCACTTAGCGCCGGTCTCCAACCTCCCCTTTTCCAGCCTTCGGCCACAGACATATTCGGTCGACTCGACCTGTCATACAGCTCTGGAAACGTTTCCTTCAGGGAATGGGCTCCACACCACCTATTCCACCAGAATCTGGTGGACCGTCCATTGCCGATATTCGACGTGACTACCGAGTTGAAGGGACCGCTAGCCTTGGCAATTCCTTTCCAGAGTCGCGAAACTTTAGCTCCAACTCAGAACCCAAGGTTTCTCGTGCCTTTACCCCTAAGATAAGGTTGAATGAAGTCCTGTCAACCTTTCCCGCTGTTGTGGAATACCTTTCACCACCATTTTTTCAGTAGGGCCAGGTTCATATCTCTGAGGTCTATGATGCCTAGCCCACCATGCCTCTTCTTCATGCAAGCGATATTCCATTTGATGAGGTGGTAGCCTCCTTTATCCGAATCTGCCTCCTTCCAAAGGAATCGTTTTCGAATCCTGTCAATCCTCTGAATCACCCATTTCGGAAGCTTGAAAAAAGACATGTAGTAGATTGGCAGGTTAGACAACACTGAGTTGATGAGAACCACTCTGTCCCCGAGAGAGAAAGATTTTCCTTTCCAACCAGGTAAATTGTCTTACACCGTTGATAAGTTGTTGTAGTAGTTGTTGCTGAATATGCAAAAAGGTAAATTTGTTTGGGCGTATATGCACTTTATATGGGTCCCACCCACTCCCCAAATATTGATAGCCGCCTCTTTCTCTCTCTTTCTCCCCTCTAGGTGTCTTGTGTAGTGTTGAGAGAGAGATTCGACGATGATGGAGGCGGCGTCACTCTCCTCTATCTCTTCGTCTTCTTCGTCGACGGTCTCTCAGCTTCTTGTTCTTCGTCGTCGGCCATCTCCCAATCGTTTCAAACTATCATCTCAATCCCTAGCTCCTGCTAATTGGAACCCTAGAAACCCCAATTCGCAATCCAAGAACCATATCCCCATTCGAGCCGTTTCCGCCTCTGCCTCTTCTTCTTCTTCAGATTCAGCGATTACTCTTCTGGATTACGGCGCTGGAAATGTGAGGAGCGTGCGGAATGCGATCAAGTACCTTGGCTTCGACATCAAAGAAGTAAGCGCTTCTACTTGCCTCATTTGATTTGCTAATTAATCAATCAATAGTTATTAAACTGGAATTGTTTGTTTGGAAAATGCAGTTGATAATGGTTATCCACCAATCTGTAGTGCATTTCCTGATATCTCTAAATACAGGGAAATTGATGATGATGATGATGATGATGTTTTCTTTTGCTATGAACGAATTAACCATGTTATTGTTTACCACTTTATGATTCAAAACTCACTGATCGATTAAGGATTATCATTTTAAGTGCATTGAGATTACTTTAATAAGGAAGAGTATTTGGTTAATCAACTCTTTTGCTAGGTGCATACTCCAGCAGACATTCTTGATGCAAATCGCCTCGTTTTCCCTGGGGTTGGGGCCTTTGCTGCAGCTATGGATGTGTTAAATCAGAAAGGGTAAGGATAAATCATCTCACTATTAGTAGCTGCTACTGTAGCTGTTTTCCCATTATTTTCAGAAAATTATCCTGATAACCATTATTATGTATTTGATTCTAGGTTGCTCGGAGTTTTAAGTTAAAATAAAGCTTATAGGCATTCAGTTTTCATTCTCTCTTATAGTTATCAAGGAAGATTAGGCTTGTTTCTTTGTGTTTGCTAAATTTATTATCTTTTTTGTTCTAGCTTCAAATTCCACTCGGCCCATCTCTTCCCTAATTTGCTCCCAATGCGAGAACACCGTCTCTATCAGGAACCTTTGCTGTTTCTCAGTATAAATATTTTAGTTATTTCTTTTTCTTACTGAGAATTTCTTTTCAAATAGAAAAAGAGGTAGAAAGTTGTTTTAAGTCTCAGGAATACCTTTCCAATTTATTTTCGATGGTACATAGCTTCCTATCTGTAGCTTTATTTACTGTCTGATATGCTCCTGCATTTCAATACTGTTTACAGTTTCAGATATCTTTATGTGATATTGCCATGTGGTCCAAATTCTCTTTAATGATATACTCTTTCTCCCCTGATATGATATCGGTATCTTGTTTAATATATATGTACTTACTGTAGTTAACCTCTGTTGCAGGATGGCTGAAGCATTGCTTGCATACTTGGAGCAAGATCGCCCCTTTTTAGGCATTTGTCTTGGTCTCCAGTTGCTTTTTGAATCTAGTGAGGAGAATGGACCAGGTGATTAATGTTGTTGCAGTAATTGCTTGTTTATAATATTCTTTTTCTGGTAATATTGTGTTTTAAAGCATCATCATGAATAGGAAATTAAAATTAAATTGCATCAGAATATTGCCGACTATGTTCACCTAGTGTGGAGAAATCATAGATATTCCATATGCATAAGATCATATAACTTGCATCGTTATTGATTTCCATAACATGCCTAAACCATTTTTACTCGGTCTCCCTTATTTTAAGCTCAAACAATAACAAATTTGACCTTTAGCTTCTCCCATTCACTACACTCCCCGTTCTCGATTTTCTGTTATCCTTGGATATTTTCACTTCATTATTTGTCGACAATGTCTATTGTCATTAACTTTTAACCATATTCAGTTTTCCTTTTACAAAGATTGAGCATTTATCTTGTTTTCCTTTCTACTGTGTTCTACAAACCTAAATTTCTATTCTTGACATTTGTATTTCAACTTTCACAGTCAAAGGCCTTGGAGTGATACCTGGTATTGTTGGGCGGTTTGATTCATCAGATGGCCTTAGGGTACCTCATATTGGCTGGAATTCTCTACAAATTTCCAAGGATTCTGGAATACTAGATGATATTGGTGGCCGCCATGTTTACTTTGTTCATTCATACCGTGCGATGCCTGTACGTGTCTCATTCCATCAAAATTCCTTTTTAGTGGAATATAATTATATTTATTGAAGTCTTTTTTTTAATGTTTTGCTGTAGTCAGATGCTAATAAAGACTGGATATCATCAACATGCAATTATGGTGATAGTTTTATTTCTTCTATTAATAAGGGGAATATACATGCAGTCCAGTTTCACCCTGAAAAAAGTGGAGGTAAACATTAATTGTTTGTGTTCTTTAGATTCTTAATGCACATGATCTACCTACCTTACTCCAATAAGCTGAATTTGGACTCACCATCAGCATAATGATTGTTATGTAGTCAAGATTTCTATTGCTTATCTAAATCATAAGTAGGTTTATAGTTTGTTAGATTCAATTTTGATTAATATTATTTTCTTAAAATAATTAAGCCTATGCTGGTGACTTTTTTGGGGGGTACTCAGCTCCATGTAAGAGGGACTAATGTTTGGATGGACCTGGAGAAGTGGATAAATTTGATAGTCATTGTGCTCATCTAATATATTCTTGTAATATCACCTAATTGACGATGCTTAGGGTGTTATAGTTAGTGTTTGTCTATGTTAGAGGATCTTTTTGGAAGTCAAGACAAATGTTGTGGGTTATTAGTTGGATGCACACACTCAGAAGTCATTCCCTCCCCTCCACCCCTTCCTCTCTCAAGGGATCTCTATGTGGAAGGCAATTAATTTTAAGCTTCTTTTTTCTTCTATTAATTTCCAGCCAGTTATACTCTAATCCTCATTGTTTTCTAGGTGTTGGCCTCTCAATATTGAAAAGGTTTCTTGACCAATCTTCAAGTTCAATGACAAAGGTAGTTTTTTTATGTTTGAACATGATTATATATACATGTTTGAATATGAGCTGTATACTTAAATCATTCTTCTATACAGAAATCTTCTAGTGGGAGGGCATCGAAACTTGCAAAAAGGGTATGTCATCTTCCATTGATTTATCAAGATCTATCCATTACAATGTTTGTTTCTTTGCTTATTACTCAGTATGAGCTAGTGTTCTTTCTGTTCATTGGCACTTTCATTTCCAGGTAATAGCATGCTTGGATGTGAGGTCAAATGATAATGGAGATCTTGTAGTAACCAAAGGTGATCAATATGACGTGAGGGAACATTCCAACAAAAATGAGGTAGCTATAGCTTACATTTTTGCAGCAGCATTTCTTATTTTCTACCTGAAGTAGTCTCGGGAGTTCTGTTGGCTTCCCAGTGTCGAGAACTATTGTTTCCTTTTCTTCTTTTTGTTGTGCTAACTTGAAAGAGAGTATATTACAAGATCAACACATTATTCAGTTAACTATTCATGATGTCCTGTTTAATTCACAAGTTACTCTCTGGTTTTATGAGGTTTGCCTTCACACTTTAGTAAAAGATGCATTTTAATATTGTATGTTAGGCTGCTAATTGATTGTACTTATTTGCTGTTAGTTCATGCTTGATGAAATTTCTATCCTAGTGCTTCTGATGGTCAATGATGCAGAACTACGGATGAACATTAGTGTGAACTCGATCTCTAAAGCAACAAGGAATTTAATATTTTACTCTAAAGTATCGTGTATGCCATATAAGCTAATATCCATTGCTTTAGGTTTTTGCGTGTATTACTGACCTTTGTTTTCGTAATGAAAACTTCAAATTTGTTAGACTAAGGGTCTGGTCATTTTAGTCACTGATCAGTCTAATGTAGTTTCATTTTACTTGTCTAATTTATGCTTTCTAGATGTGGGTGTGGGCTACAATGGAAGGTATCTGCAGAAGTGCTTAGTAGAGAGGTGAACGTTAAGATGGATATTATGGAATATAACTCGGGATGAATTTTCATGAAACTCACGAGTGTGTAGTTATGTGTACAATAGCTGTTGTTAAATGTCATGGTTTGATTTGCGTTGTGATAGGTGGTTGGTTCATTTTGAGAGTTCAGTATGATGGGCAGCTAAGATAGACTTTGTATTTCCGCAAATTGAGCTTCAAAAGATAGAAACACTGAACTTTCTGATTTGTCAGGAGAATATCTTTTCAAAGAAATTGTCCCTATAAGATAATTAAATCGTCACCTAATATGCTGTATGCATACTGTAAACTATTAATAGTAGAATTTAATCTGTAGTGACTACCTTTAGTGGCTATTACAAGGTCTATTGTAACTTTTTCTTGACTTTTTTCGTTTCTTTGACAGTTTTTCTTTGTCCCGGCAGGTGAGAAACCTTGGGAAGCCAGTGGATCTTGCAGGTCAATATTATGAAGATGGTGCCGATGAAGTATAATTCTTACTTTCATTTCATAAAAGTGCTTCATACGGTTATACAATCTTGTGATAATTCAAACATACAAATTTTCTTTCAGGTCAGTTTTTTGAACATAACTGGCTTCCGTGACTTTCCTTTGGGTGATCTTCCAATGTTACAGGTCTGATATAGACATCGCTGATCATCTTATAATGTAGTTTCTGTTCCATATGATATGGAATATCAGTATTGTTAATTGACAACTGTGGTACTTATTTCTTTGCAACGTCAAGGTGAATTTGTACTTATGCTTAACTTATCATGGAAATGATTTTAATGTACAGATCCTGCGTCACACATCAGAACATGTTTTTGTACCATTAACAGTAGGAGGTGGCATAAGAGACTTCACAGATGGAAATGGAAGGTAAGTATCAGTGCTCATTTACGAAATAATATATTTATACTTATAATACAATATGACTTAATACAACAAAGAAACATGTCCAAAAAATGAGTGTAGCGGAGATGAGGATGCTAAGATGGATGTGTGGTAAAACAAGGAATCATAGAATTAGAAACGAGCATATATGAGACATGCTAAAGGTAGTTCCAATTCAAGATAAGTTAATCGTCTCAGGTGGTTTGGACATGTCACACGTCGATCTAGTAGTGTCCCCGTTAGAAAGAGAGATTTGATAAGTATTGAAGGTAGAGTTAGGGGTAGAGAAAGACCTAAACTAACTTGGGTGGAAAGAGTGAGAAAAGTGAGAAAATATATGATAGCTTGTGACCTTACAGGAGATATTGCGCTGCGCTAAACGAGCAGGATGGAAAATCAAGATTTATGTAGCCGACCCCAACTAGTTGGGAAAAAGGCTTTGTTGTTGTTGTATAATACAATATGACTTCTTTTCTTTTAAGCAAGTTATTTTGGGCACATCACTATGTTTATAGGCTGATGATGTTATACTTTTCAATACTTTTGTAGGTACTATTCCAGTTTGGAGGTGGCATCAGAATACTTCCGGTCTGGTGCAGATAAAGTCTCGATTGGAAGTGATGCAGTTTTTGCCGCAGAAGAGTTTTTAAGGACTGGAGTATGCCATCACATTTCAGCACTTCCCTTAATTATTAGTTTATCACTTGGCTTCCTTTTTAATTATTGATTTTTTTTAATAACAAAATATATTTTTTGTGTGTTCAATCCAGGTAAAGACTGGAAAAAGCAGCATAGAACAAATTTCTCGACGCTATGGAAATCAGGTAAAATATATTTGCTTAACTGATGATATTACAAATCTTAGCTTTAGATTACTTGAAGGCAGCTGTTATGTGACAATATACAATGTACATATTTCTTCTTTGTTCTATATTACTTATTTAAATTAATTATTTGAAGAATCGAGCATGTTAACTCCTTTTTTAATTATCGTATACTACTAGAACTCTAGGACTGAAGGAGATGAGGCTCATCTCCTGGGGAGGATGACCTCTGATCATCATTGAAAATTGTGATCATCAGTGAAAATTGTCATCATGCTGATGTGATATTCCTGTTGGTTATCCATCAGTTCTTTATTTCTTTTGCCATTTACCTGTCACTACTCACATCACTTATGTGCATGTTTGATGTTAAATCAATGTTATGATCTATTTACTCGAGCATCTATATTATGTTAAATCATTACGTGATTAGCTTGTTTAGAATTTTACAATATTTTGTTATATTAATCTCTATTAGCTTTTATATGTAATAAGATTAACAGATTACCACATCATATAAGATCTTATGTTCTCTGCACTGTATTACAGATTTTAAATTTCTAATACTTGTGGTATACAAGCTGGTTTAGTATTGCATGTAGATAGAACCGTTGAAAGTGACAGGAGAGGTCTAGAAGGATAAACTATTGACACTCAATCTGCAAGTATGCTCACTGAAATCTTTTATGATAGCTTGTAGTGGAAGCAACGATGGCAAATAGTAGAACTATTTAGCCTCTTAAAGACATGCAATTACATTCAACCATCCGATGGTTCAGTGTACTATTTAGTCTCTTAAATATGACTGTTAATCAGCTACTGTTTAAGAATGGGTTCCACTAGGTTAAGCATTTAAGTGTGAGAGACTTGCATATCAGATGCTTCCTCTTCAAGATAGAGTATCTTATTGGGGTTCTCCTCAACTTTTAATTAAATTTTGTATTTCTTTCCCTAACTTGTATTAACCGGAAATTGGATGACACTCTTAAATTTTCTTGTTCTGAAGTTGTATTGGTTTGAGATGTCTCGATTCCTAATAACTAACACTAAAAATAAAGGCTTCATTCCAGAATCTTTGGGGTAAAATATCTTGATTCCTGATGACAATATATAAAATCTATTATTTGTTTGAAATCTTTGTCCCTTTATACATAAACTTTTCTATAATGATCAGACAACAACTACAAATATGGAGTGTGATTGATCACGTTTATAAATGTGTTTCTCCATGAGTCTGCATCAAAACCGAAGTTCTAATGTACAGTTACATATTCTTCATTTTAGGCAGTAGTTGTAAGCGTTGATCCTCGCAGAGTCTACCTTCGGAGTCCTAATGAGGTGCAATTCAAGGCTGTAAAACTTGCTACTCCAGGTGCTATTATAATGCAAACAAGGGGTTCCTTTTAGCTTTTTCATTATTTTTGTCTAATATTGATTCCTCCATTAATAAGCATCTTACTTTGCTGACTTCAGGTCCACTAGGAGAAGAATACGCATGGTACCAGTGCACGGTGAGCTTCTGTGTAGAATATTTTTCTTTTGTAGTCTACAATGAGCTTAGGTGGCTTGGTTTTCAGTCCATAAATTTCATTTTAGAATCTTCTTGGGGTAGTTATAAGGGACATTACAGTTAATTTGTAACCGGAGATGACCCTAAACAGAGGTGAATGGAGTCGAAGAATTTTCTATCTAGCTGACACTAAAGAGTTTGGTTAGGGCATTAAATGCTTAGGCTTTGTTGTTGTTGTTGTTCTTGTTGACGTTGGTGTTATTTATGCTTAGTCATATATCTACGTACATTATGTGTAATTTGAAAATTTTGCACCTACATGAGGCATTCTTATTATTTGGAAACAGGTAAGTGGTGGCCGTGAGGGTCGACCAATTGGAGCTTATGAGCTTGCAAAAGCTGTTGAGCAGCTTGGGGCCGGGGAAATTTTACTCAATTGCATTGACTGCGATGGTATGTTGATTGTAATATAGTATAATACTACCTAGATTACCCTTCAAAATATATGAGCTTGAGGGCTAGATGTCTTTTTGTATTGGCAACACCTATCCACGTGAGTGTTTCTTAAATTGTTTATTAGATTGTGTTTAATTTCACAACATTAACTCTTAAGGGTCTGTATTAGCAAAAAAAAAAACAAGGGTCTGTACATTGTTTGACTGGTTGAAAATAAGCTAACAGGTATTGTTGGTTTGACAGGTCAAGGGCAGGGATTTGACATAGACTTGATTAAGCTTATCTCTGATGCTGTTACGATACCTGTGATTGCAAGCAGTGGTGCTGGTTCAGTAGAACATTTCTCTGAGGTCTTTGAGAAAACTAATGCTTCAGCTGCCCTTGCCGCTGGCATTTTTCACCGCAAGGAGGTACTTGTCATGTTAACTTCATTCCATACATGGGTTTATTATAAGAGTAGACCAGTGATTTATAGATTACCATCAAATGCTCAGAATTTTTATTCTTCATTATACATTCTCTTTTTCTAAATGGCTATTCTGCCTATTTAATAATTTTCCTTGTTGCATTGGTTTTGGTTCAGCTATTTTGGTCTCTATGACTTCCCATCCTAGTTTAGTTGAAACATTATTACCAGTTGTTTGGCATGTTTCTATTTATCCATTACTTGCAATAAATATTGTGTATAAATTGTTATTATCTGGTGTACATGAGGTGCGTGCAACTATCTTTCATGTATTGTTTGATTTTCTTGTTTGAGTGATGAAGAAACCATATTTCAATTTTTGCAAACCATATATTGATTTCAGGCTAAATGTAAGGAGTACAAACTGTAAGAATCGTAATTTTGCCGGTCCTTTTGTCTTTGCAATGAATGCAGGTCCCCATTCTAGCTGTGAAAGAGCACTTGCTACAAGAAGGTATAGAGGTCAGGTTGTGATGATGTTGGTGATGCCGAGTATTATCATCATTTCATTAAGGATATACTAGATTCTCACATAGGATTGACGTGCGCTTCCCAATTGCAATTGCGATTCAAGTTGAGTTTGGAGATTATGAAAGAAGTTGCAAGTGCAGATATAATGTTGTTTATCGAAATTTTGTATTCCTTGTGCTGCATTATCCAAATTCTATAGGACTCGTGTTTTTTTTTCCCTTGGGACAGTTGTAGTAGAGAGAACCTTGAAGATATTTATCTGCTGTATTAGGGATTACCTGAATTGTGCTGTATGTTTTTTTTTTTTTTTGAATATGGCTAAACATTTTTTGTATTAATAATGGTGGCATATAGTTGGCAAATACCCTTTCTTAGAAGTTAGAAACAAAGATGCAATTCGATTTATGTGCTTGCGAGGTTGTGCCCTTTTTCATTCTGTCTATAGCTGATCTGGTGTCCAGAATGATGATAGGCATTTAAAAATGCAAGTCCTGTATCAGAATTGGCTCGCATCTCATCATAGCTCGATGAGATGGGTTTTTTTTTTCCTTTCCTGTCCTTAAAATCAGGCTGGCATTGCTATCGTATCTATACAATATATTATGCTAAATTATTTTTGTCTAAGATTTTTCTCCTTTTTAAAAAAAATAAATAAAAAATGACTCTTTGTTTCATCTAAATTTTGAATTTGAATCATCTCTTAATTAAACCTAAAAAAATTGTGTAATAATGTATACATGCTATTAGATGAATTTTTTTAAAATAGTTTTATTATTTTCTAAATTTTAAATGCTATTAGATGAATTTTTTTAAAATAGTTTTATTATTTTCTAAATTTTAAAAGTTATGTACAATATTGTACAATGTTATACTATCTACAGAATATATTATGCTAAGACCACTTTTGATCCTAAGGTTTTTTTTTCTTTAAACTTTCTTTTTTAAAAATCACAAATGTAGAGGTAACTATCACAAAAATTCGATACCCAGAGCCGACATGGACACAACATTGGACCGGAAATTGACCTGGTCTATTGCTTGTAAGGATTTGAGTCCTAAAATATGACTCATTCATATTTTCGGATCGGGTCTGAGTCCGCTAAAAATTGACTCAACCCATACCCGGATGCGGATTTGGTCTATTGCGAGTAGGGTTCGGGTCCTAAGATAGGACCCCCTTCATATTTTTCGGTTCAGGTTTAGTTCAGCTCAAAATGGACCCTGCCAAAAATAATAATAATAATAACAATAACTTCCCAATTAAACTCAACTTTAAAACAAAAAACCTGATGGCTAGCATCTTTTTAATGAGGCTTGGACCCAGTTGTCACAGATCGGATTTGGGTCATATTTGGACCAGTAGAGAAGCAAGTTCGGGTTCGGTAGTGCAAAACCCGACCCAACTGATTCAATAACAGTGCTAGCGGTAAATTTCCCACTTGCTCTTTATCTTTATAAATTTAAACTAGAATTATATCCGTAAAAAAGCGATAACAAAGCGGTAAAATTTTTTTTGTTATCTTCTCATTTTTTAAAAATTATGTGAAATATTGGACATGATTATACTAGTTATTATATATGGTAATAAGGGATGGAAAGGATATCAGAATTAATGAAAATAAAATTTAAAAAAGTAATAATAAGTTTGGAAAAAAGGTAATGGGGTGAGAGAGGCTCGAACTCTCGACCTCAGGATCACTCAAACGTTTTGCTATGAGACCTACGCGCTAGCCAACTGCGCCACCACCCCAAGATGTTTAAAAATGATGACAAAATTACTTAAATAGATAACTAAGTTTTAAGTTGGTAATGGGCCGGAGATTGAATAGAGACCGCCAGCCCAGTTACTCGCGAAGACAGTCGTCCGCCCCCCTACTCTCTCTCTCTCTCTCTCTCTCCCTCTGTGGAAAATCAAGACCAAAATCAAAATACTTGATCAAAGTGATTCTCATCGTACCCTTGCGCTTCTCGTTCAAATACGATATGGGGAAGGCTTCTAAAGACAAGAGGGTGAGCTAGTTAGTTAGTTAGTTAGTTAGTTAGTTAGTAGGGTTTATTATCTCTTCTTCATCTCTTTGAATTCCTTTTTGATCTTTCCCTAATTGTGAATTAACAAATTGATTGATTGAGTTTGGTATGTGATGTTGTGATTGATTGTTGCAGGACATATACTATAGGAAGGCGAAAGAAGAGGGATGGAGGGCAAGGAGTGCTTTCAAACTCCTCCAGATCGATGAGGAGTTCAACATCTTCCATGGTCTCCCTTCCCTTCCCTTCATCTTTTTTTTTTTTTTTTAATTTTTAATTTTTAATTTTTTTTTAAAATTCAAATCATTTCGTTGAAATTTGCAGGTGTGAAGCGCGTGGTTGATTTATGCGCAGCCCCAGGTAGCTGGAGTCAGGTACACTTTCTCTCTATACTATAGTTTTTTTTTTTTTTTAATACTTGTAAATATATATAATGTGTTCGACATTATGAGATTATAACAATAGAAATTAGGGTTAATATCCTCTATACTAAGGTGTTTGAGATATTTATCAACGGTATCAAAATTGGAATACCTAGACTACTATCACAAGCCAGTATTTATAGAATAAATTCTGATTTGGGTACTGGGTTCTCAACCCACTCAATCCGCTTTCCGATATCCATACAATTAGTACGTGTAACACACGTGTTACCCATAGAATAATATTACCCATAATATTATTCATATAGTGAGAATATATATATATATATATATATATATATATATATATATATATCCAACATAATGTACTTACTAGATGTGGTATAATGTCTGCGTGCAGGTTCTTAGTCGAAAATTATATCTTCCAGCTAAGTTGGCACCAACTGAATGTGGGTAAGCCAATTAATCCCTTCCTCCTATTAGTTAGTAAGATTGAAGGAACACATTGATGTCGGAGTGCCTCAAGTGTTTCTTTAAAGGATTAATTAATTTGTTGATGGATGCTATTGCTGACCCATTCATGTATCTCCTGTTATATACTACTGATTCTTTTTTTTTTTTTCCTTCAAAAATTTCTGTCTTGTTTTCCTTTAGGGATGGCGATCTGCTGCCTCTTATTGTTGCAATTGATTTGCAGCCCATGGCTCCAATAGATGGTGTTATTCAAGTTCAGGGCGATATTACTAACGCCCAAACTGCTCAAGTGGTAAAATGATGATACTACTGAAACTCGCTCACTCTCTCTCTCTGCTTATTTTTTTAATCTTCATCTCTTAATTATTCTACCATTGATATGTGTTATTTTTTAATCTTCCTCCTTTAGAATGTTTAACATTACAAGCTTACATTATTAGCATCACGGTTCCTTTGGTTAGACTTAGACTGCCTTTTACGATCAGATTTATATTCCCATTCTACTTTCTACTAGTTGGATCATGCTTATCCTTATATTAAACTTTATTCTCAATTTAATCATATCTAGGAATGCAAAACTACATATATATATATATATATATTATTGTACATATTGATTAGTTTTTTTGTTTTTTGTTGCCCTCTAACAGGTCATCAAACATTTTGATGGATGCAAAGCCGACTTGGTTGTTTGTGATGGCGCTCCTGATGGTAAGAGGTGGTGATTGGTTTTATGTTTAATTTCCTTCTTTTTAAAAATTTTAGTAGCATTTTATGTGATTAATTAATCAAACAATTGCAGTTACCGGACTCCATGATATGGATGAATTTGTTCAGTCGCAGCTTATTTTGGCAGTGAGTGCTACTTTATTATTTGAATATTCTGGTTCTGTGCAAGTGTTGTTAATAGATCGGGTTGGTTGTTGCTCTTCATAAATATGGTTTAGTCCATTCATCTGATGGTAAACCTTTTTTTTTTTTTTTTACATCAAGGCGTTGACCATTGTTACCCATGTGCTTCGAGGGGGTGGTAAGTTTATCGCTAAGATCTTCCGGGGTAAAGATACAAGTCTTCTCTATTGCCAAGTAAGATTCATTTTTAATTCTACATTCTATATCCATCTCTCTAGTTATCTTCTTAATATTGCACCCAACCGGCACCATCACAAGGTTTTGAGGTCCATTTTTCTGAATCATGTAAATGCCAATGAGAAAGATATGTCCATTTTGTATCTGGTAGTATCATGTATTAGTATGTACTTTCAGTAGATTAGATTATGTTGTAATGATGTAATGGGTTACTGAAATTAGGGTTCTTTGTTAACTCTGAAATTCAGTTGTGTTTCATTAATTGATCATTAATGAAGTGGTGATGAGGTCACCTTTTTATTCAAAAAAAAGAAAAAGAAAAAGATATGTCCATTTTCTCCAAATTTAGCTCAAAATGACTAGTTTTGAATCTTATACCAATTACCATTTTCATTGTATTTTACTTCTTTTTTATGTGAAATGTTTGTTGTATTTATTTAGGCAATGTACCTTTACCAACTTGGTACAAAAGGCCTTCTCTACAATTATATGATACATATGTTAGCACATTGTCTTGTTTCTGTTGATATATTTTACCCTGATTACATTTATATTTAACAAGCTAACACAATATATTATTTACACGTATGATGTATCCTTTAGTAAGTAGGATGGAAAATGTTAAGCTATCTAAATGACAAGTTTAAGAGATTCATGCACAAGGTACTTCAATCAAAGTTGGTTTCATATGCCTCATTTATAGTTTGTCAAATAAAATTTTGGAAAATCTCTCAAAGAATGTATATTTACTTTATTATTAAGCTATTCACTTATGGTTGTCAATGTATCTCATTATAAAATTCTAATTTCCCATGCCAAGGCTTAATACACTATACATCTTTGGTATTTTTTGGGAGCATTTTTTGGGTCATAACTGATTTTACTTGAAATGAATTAGGGTAATTGGGTAATGACCTTCAGTCTCTCATGACCTCTAGTCTCTCATGACCTCTGGCTGACTCAATGTTCAATTAATTGTGTACCATTTTTGTTCTTTATAAGGAACGTGCAAATGCAGTTGCATTTGCTTGTAGTATTACAGTAACAGGTATTTGTTCTAGACTTTTGGTGTCAGCTGCATAAATGTTTTTTCTCCATTCAGCTCTCTGTATTTAAATTAGCAATCCTACCTTTTCTATTCTGGTGTTCCATAAATCTTGAAATGATACACTTTATGTTTATATAAAAGAATTGTGAATTACAAGTAAACCAATGTTTCTAGTCCATTAAGGGATGTCTACATTCTCTACTACGTATGATCAATCAAATTGTTATATTTGTCTGCTCTTTCCATGAGAAGTTTCTTGCACAGTCTCACTGTTAGGTTAATATAACTTTGTAAAAGGATTTTTGTCGCTATGAGTTCATCAGCATCTTTTCTCCTTCATGCAGCTAAAATTATTCTTCTCACATGTCACATTTGCAAAACCTAAAAGCAGCCGAAACTCAAGCATTGGTAAGGCCTCCAATCTCCATATTTGCAGTAATAGAATAATATTCGATTGAGCCAAAGTTAGTGAATGTGCAAACACCTTAGGTGTTCTTCAAATACATGTTCATGCCTTCTTGTATGCACTTCTAAATTAATTTAAGGATTTTACGACTGCACTCAGCTCGGAGATAAAGTACTCAGAGCCAAATGGAGAAATTCATCTCCAAGGTAAATGTACATACACACATGCAACAATAATTTTGCTACACTCTGTATAACCACTGGTGCTTTGTACACCTAAGGCAATTCTTTAAAAACTTGTACGCAAATTTCTTCATTTGGGCATTTTCAAGATATTGTTGTTATCTTTCCATGTCTACTCTGCCGTAAGATTTACACTGACTTCTTATGGTGTTATCTGCAGAGGCATTTGTTGTTTGTGAGAATTACTCCCCTCCCGAAGGATTTAATGAGAAAGACTTGTATCACCTTCTGGAAAAAGTAGGAACTCCTTCAGGGGATGGCGATTTAGGTAATACCTGTCACTCTGTCACAACCTTTTTGCTATATTTTCCGGCTTGACTGTTATATACAAATTGATTATGCTGAAGACTCCCAATGATTAAGCTAAAGACCCCCTCTGATTAAGCGGAAGACTTTGGCGTTGTTGTTGATGTATTCTAACTCTCATGACGTCTCGCAGACTGCAGCAGCGGATGGTTGGAGGGTCCAAATAAAGTGTATATTCCATTTTTGGCTTGTGGTGACCTCAGTGGCTATGACTCAGATCGCTCGTATCCTCTCCCAAATAGTGCAGAAGGCGGGTCTTACAAGAGTTTGGATCCGGTTCAACCCCCAATCGCCCCTCCGTATAAAAGAGCCTTGGAACTGAAGAAAGCTTCAAGTCATGGGATAGTTGACATCGATAAGCTCTCCCTCAACCCTTGACTACTTTTTTGGTATCCCTTTGGGACCAAACTTATTCTCTATGTACCGTTCAATTATCAAGACATTTTATTTTATTTTATTTTATTTTTTGGGGGGGGAGATGTGGTCATGTAATTTCAACAATTGAACTTAATCAGGTTTACGATTTTTTTTATTCTAAACTTCACTCTTGAGTTATATCCAGATCTGTATGCTTATCGAAGTATAGTTTCTTCATCAGTTATTATTTCCGTTAATAATTCCGATTATTTGATGTTCTTCGTGTTTATGCATATACGTTCTATAATGGAGATCAGTAAGATTAATGTACTAGAGCTACAATGAGATATAAGTGAGGTGCAATGTGAAAGTCTTCTCAAATGGAATCAAACAAAGATGTATCAGAAGGTAGTAAATAGTAAGAGCTTAGAAACAACATTTTCTAACTTGTATCAGAAGGTAATGAAATATTTTTTCCTAACAAAATTTCCTCTGGTTTTCTCTTTTGTCAAATAGATTTTCTGTAAGAAGAGTTGATGAACTCCATGCAGTCTTCAAAGGCCTCAGAATGGTGCGACTCTCGTGGTGGAATAAACTGCTGAGGAACTACCATGTTTGATGAGGCTTTCGATGAAGTTTGTCTCTTGGAGGAAGTGATCAACCGTATGGCACGGGCTACACCGGTCTTCACCAAACGAATGATGCCTCTACCAGGAATTTTCCTGTAGTTTCTTGGCCAAGGGGTTATCTTCGCTTTTGCGGTGATGAAGCTGGACCTGAGATGGATTGTTGGCTCCTCATTGATATCAGGACTGAAGCATACTCTCTTGCTCCCAATCCTCTGCATTTTGAGGGGTTGTGAGGTAAGACAAAGGTTGGTATATGATTATTTGGGTACCCAGTAGGGTGATATTTATATGCATTTGGAAGGGAATAGTTTTGAGGCTCCTCATTTGACCATGCTTTTCCAGTGGCCCCTCCGATTATTCTTTTTGTTTACTTCGACCCCCACCAACATTCAATGCATTTTGGAAAGAAGAAAAAAACGCTCTTGCTTTGAAGATCAATGAAATAAAACATTTTCGAAATGAAAATCCTCAGTTGAATTGCAATGTACTGTGTTTTGTTAAAATGTCACTATTGTATCACACTGAAAGTGGTACTGTTTCTGTAACAAGTATACCTTTCCTCAATATATATAAGTAATGTTGTTTATATTAATTGTGAATTGGGGGCAGGGGGGATATTTTTTTGGGAAACAAAACTGATGTTAATCGCTCATCGCAAATGTTTAGGGTTTGAACTTTGCAGTACATTACTTTATAAAGCGCCAAATATGTAATACGAAATGAAATGATGGTGAAATGAAGGAAGGGGCTTGGAAGAAAATGTTAGCACTAAAGTTGAAAAGTTGGTCTGGTCTGGTTGTTGATCTGATCAGAATAGGCGTGAAAGAAGATGGTTTCCAAGACGAGAAGAAAGCAAAGCAAAGCAAAGCAACAACAAACAAGGGTTACTACAATGGGGAGTGTGGTTTGTTCATCTCATATCTTTTGACTGAGAGAGAGAGAGAGAGAGAGAGAGAGAGAGAGAGAGAGAGAGAGAGAGAGCATTGGGGAGTGAGAGAATCTGACTGAGAGAGAGATCATATTGGTGTTTGTTTGGAGTGTTGCTGTGGGGACGTAGTAGTTGAAGAAGAATCTCCGGCATTGAAGCAAAACCAATGATCAGCAAAAGCAGTGAAGAAGAGAGACTGGGTGAGATAACAAAAAGCATGCAGTGCAGCGCAGTGCAGTGCAGGGAATTTTGAAGAAGCGTTTCTTTTGATGATGGATAGTTATTTGGAATTGGAGCTCTCTTCTCTCAATCTCATTACTTACTGCTTTCCTGTTTTCTTTTGAGGATTCACAAGAGTCGTACCAAGTATGAGGGAAGAATAAGGGGACAGAGATTCTAATGCTAGCTGTCTTTAAAGATGCTCAATGCTGACTAGTTCAAACTTCAAACTGTCTAAAAGAGCTACCATGCCAATTTTCCATGTTAACTACCGACTACTCTAATAATGATTTGAAGCTGAATTGAACAGTTTTTTTTTTTTTTTTTTTTTTTTTTTTTTTTTTTTTTTTTATTATTTTAAAGGCCGCCCAGTAATCTTGATTATATACGAATTAGAGATTTTTGGGTGTAAGTGGGACTTATAACCACACTGACACTTAGAAGTGAAAACTTGGTATAGCGTGATTTGGGTAGTTTGGCTTTATATAAATTCTAGCCATTATGAATCATGAGATACATGCTCATCTTATGATTGGTTAGAATGCATCAGAAATGCTTACCTTTGGAGTTGTATTTTATAGATAAATTTTGGTGGAGAATCATAGAAATACTGATACAATCTAATTCATTTCTAATCAAAACAGCATCAACATACAAGCCTCCACAAAAGAGGTGAAACCTTTAAATTTTATGCTCACTTCACCTTTAAATTTTATGCTCACTCGTCAAATTGGGTAATGTAATGACCACATAGTACCTTCATATACAATGTGCTCTACCATCTAATATAGTGAGCAAGGCATTACTAATCAATTTAATCGCATAATTACAAATACATGAAGGTTAATCAATCTTCAACAAAGTCGTTGTAGTATAGTGGTGAGTATTCATGCCTGTCACGCGGGTGACCCGGGTTCGATCCCCGGCAACGGCGACCCTTTTTTCTTAAACAAAAAAATTTAAAAGATAATTTCATTTTCCAGATGGACCCCTCTTTGAAGAACATCAAAGCCATGTTATGAGGGAGGAGGTATCACCAATAATCTCCACAAGAACACTCCCCATCTCTGAAATGATGAAACCGGCTAACATCCCTAACAACAATCTCTCGGCCCACAATCTTAGATATGATCTTAATTGCAACATGGCAATCCTCACAAACTCGCAAGTTCTTCATAACTCGAATGGGAGCTCCAGACGGTAGGCTGACAATCGCAAACGCTATGGCTAGCTTCTCGCTATGGTGAGCTAAACTGCTTTCTTTCTCCTCGTCTTCCATATCATGACAAACCAAGCTAGTATTAGCCACGTACCCATATTCCCTAATCTTACCCATCAGTTCTCTCAAATACTCATCAATCACTCTATTCCTAGGATGCGAACTGTCCCCCATTCTGAACTGATGCACTTGGCCTTTCACCTCCACCCAACTCACCCCTGGCTCCTTCCTCACACCCTTTTCCTTCATGCTCTTCCTTAACTCAGAAACATCGTCCCACTTCTCCATCGATGCCCGTATATTTGAAAGCAGAACATAAGAAGCCGAATCCTCTGGGTTAAATCTTAACACACTCTCTGCTACTCTTTCTGCCATTTTCACATTTCGGTGAGTTTTACATGCTGATAGCAATGTCTTCCATATGATTCCATCGGCTCTCATGGGCATAGAATTGATGAGACCCTCAGCTTCATCTAAGCATCCTGACCGACCGAGGAGATCTACAATGCAAGTATAATGCTGCAGCGAAGGAACCAACTTGTACCTGTCTTTCATGAGACTGAAATATTCCAAACCCTCGTCTTTTAATCCACTATGGCTGCAGGCATAGAGAAGGCTTAAGAAAGTAATTTCTGTTGGTTGAGTTCCCTCCTTCACCATTTTTTCAAACAACTGGATGGCTTCGTGCCCTTGCCCGTGAAACCCATAAGCTGCAATCATCGCGCTCCACAGGATGAAGTCAGAATCACTGGCTTCAGAGAACAGTTGGGCTGAGTCATACAGACACCCGCATCTTGAGTACATGCTAACTAGTGAACTTGTCAGTGGCAGTGAAGAATGAACTCCAGTTTTTATAGCATGGCAATGGATTTGCTGACCCATCCCAAATGCTGCCAAATCCGAACAAGCGCTTATAACACTAACAAAAGTAACCTCATCAGGTGCCAATCCAGCTGCCTTCATTAAAACAAAGTGGTCAAGAGCACCCTCAGCATCCCCATTCTGCACTCTCCCAGCAATCATTGTATTTGACGAAACAAGATTGAGCACCGGCATCCCTTTCAACGCCTTCTCCCCTTCTCTTAACCATCCGCATTTCATGTACATATGCGCCAGCGAGCTCCCAACGCACAAATCATACTCAAAACCCGACCGTACCACAAAAGAATGAATCTGCCTGCCCGAACCGAAATCTTTCAACCCAGCGCAACATCTCAAAGCACTAGCCAAACTGAACTCATCAGGCCGAAACCCTTGTCTCCCCATTTCCAAAAACAACTCCAACCCTTGTTCGTTAAGCCCAAAGTGAGCCAACCCGGTAACCATGGCATTCCATGAAGCAAGGTTTCTGACAGGCATTTGATCGAACATGTTACGGGCATTGCAAATATCGCCGTTGCGGATGAGGCCACTGATGTGGATGTTGTATGACATGACGTTCTTTCGGGGCATAGTGGAGAATAGGAGGGAGGCAGTGCGGAGGTGGCCGAGTTTGGAGTAGGTGTTGAGGAGGTGGTTGGATGTGAAGCGATCGGATGCGGCGCCGGATGTGATGATCAAGGCATGAAGCTGCTGGGTTTTGCAAAGCGCGGATGACTGGTCGTCGTTGGTAATAGATTTGACTCCTAGGAGGTGGGAGAAGAGGTTTGGGTGTGAGTGTAAGGTTGAGGTTGGGATTGGGAGGAGAGCTTGTTTCAGTGATCCTCTCATCTTTAGATTTGGAGCTGGAGCTGGAGCTGGAGTTGGAGAGACATAATCATGGACCTTAGATTGATAAATTAATTTTGTCTGTCAAAAAAACAAAAAATTTGAAATCAGTAGTAATAGAAATCTGCTAATAGTTTCTATTAAGGAATGTAGTAGTTCTATTGCTAATCTCAATCAACTTTTAATATAGTGCTTAATGAAAAATACTATAAAGATAACGTTTTTTTTTAAGGGGTCCGAGGATGAAACAGCTAAAAATGGACATCTACTATTACTTGATGATTCAGAGTTGCAAGTTACTGATTTTATTTAGATTTCTCCTTCTTCTTCTTCTTCTTCTTCTTCTTCTTCTCACCGAACCATTTGGTCATCTCCAACATCCTGTCACCTCCTCACTCATGAAATTGTCAGATGTGCAAACAATTTCAACTTTCGCCCAATTAATGTCTGATCCTATTGTGCACATTCCAATGATTGGTGTTTACTCCTCAGGCCAGGGATACCTCCTAAGTGCAGGACCTGCCATAACCACCTCTCCTCTCTAGCTTAGTCTACCATTCTAATGGTTGCAGTCAGGGCCGGCACAAGGGTAAAGCAACTAAAGCTAGGGCTTTAGAGTTTGGCCCGCAAAAAAAAATTATCTAAAGAATAAAGATCTCCTCGCATATCAAAAAGTCCAAAATAGACCTCCTCACATACCAAAAAGTCCGAGATTGATTACAATAATATAGTAAATAATTTTGCATCTCAAAACGGACGAAAGATCACATTTAAATAAAAAAATATTAATTTTAACAAAATATTATTATAAGCTTTTAAAAGGCCTCATTTCGGTGTTCGCTTTAGGTCTCAATAAGTATTAGACCGGCCCTGGTTGCAATAGAGATGACCATTCTAATGCAACTATTTACATTCTTATCTGTCTACTTCCTTAACTATCCCGCTATCAGTTGGAACTTGGACGAATCGCTGAACAATCATTCTTCTCATACAACTGATGATAAATTTGTTATACCTTTAACTCATTCGCCAGTGTATTTTGCCTCTCAGTCCCCTGTTAAACTTTTAATCTGAATACTAACTTTAATTCTCGGTAATTAGAAGCTAAGTTTGATACTGTCCTATATATGTATGTATTAATGCATTCGTCTTCACTGTTGAGCTTACACTGCAACTAGTATTAGTTATATATATACACTTCTTTCACCACTTAGCTCGAAGCACCTACCTGATATCGGTTGGGAGCTTTTGTTATCAGTTGCGAAAATTAATTAAGTAGTTTCCTTTCATGTTATTTGTCTGTTTCTTTATCACTTAACTTATTACCTAACTGATCAAACACAGTCGTAAGGTATAATTTGTTGCAGAATCTACCACAACTTCTACTTTTAATAGCGAAAATGTCCCACAAGCAATAGAAATTATCAAGACCTAGATAAACCAAGAACAAGCCACCACAATATATACAAGATCTCACAAGAACACAATCAATATAGTGCAGAGATAACCAATAATTTTATTCCCTAAAAAATACAAATATTACAAAGAGATTACAACTCTCAATCTCTCTCCATTACCTTTAATACTGTAGAACCCCGTATTTTCAAATATTATTTTATTATTTGAAAATGAATTTAAATGAGTTTTGAGGATTTAATTGATATTTTCCTAGAAGGTTTATCTTTCGTACACGTGCAAAACACGTGCAAATGACTTTTGAGATGTTTGAAAAATTAAGATTCCTTTATGAAAAATCATTATTTATTATTTGGGATTTATTTAGTATTTTTCCAGATTTTTCTGAAATTAATTAGTACTATTTGCAAATTTTAAGAAAAGAAGGATCTTTTTGTAAAATTGACATTTTTAAGGGCTAAAGTGCAAAATTGGCATTCTGGACATTTTGAACAGTATTAGTTAGGATTTAGAAGTATATTTTCATATAAATCCTAATTTTAATGAATTATGAGATGAATTTCCAAAAGAAGATATATATATATAATTGTATTTGGATGGATTGTTTTGCAAATGTATTTCCTAAACCCTAATACTTGATCCCGGCCTATATAAGAGAGTTGCAGCCGTCATTCGCTGCACAACTCAGATCTTATTATATTTCTATTCTCTTGGTGATTGAAGAAGGAGTTCTTGGATCTAGCAAGAGGAAGGCTTGTGGATTCTTCTTGATTCTAAAAGGTGAGTGATATAGACTTGTTTGTTTATGTGTATGATTGCATGTTGTTTTGTTTGATGATTTCGTATCTTGTATGAAATCGATGCCATGGTTGTTATTCGTAATATACATGTGAAATCCATGATAGATTAGTAGATCTCGATTGACAATTCTTGATTGCTTGAAACATGTTAAGATTCGATTATGATTATTGAAGATAAGAAATTGGATGGAGGAATCTCTAGACATTGTTATTTACGAGTTGGATTAGATATGAGTAGAGGAAGAGATTTGGTATTTGAGATTGACTCCAGTATTGATTATTGATTTCAGACCTAAATTGTGAGATCTGTAGGCCGACAGTCGACTGGGACTAGGTATCAGTCGACTGGTACGACCCTAATATTGTATCTTTAGTTTTACTCGAAATTCTCTCGGGTAAGTCGACTTATGTTCTTATAAGTCGACTTATGTTCTTATAAGTCGACTTATGTCCCCTTTTAAGTCATCTTATACTTTTGATAAGTCTTCTTATGATCTTTATAAGTCATCTTATACTTTTGATAAGTCTACTTATGATTTTTATAAGTCATCTTATACTGTTGATAAGTCTACTTATGATTTCTATAAGTCACCTTATATTATTGATAAGTCTACTTATGATTTTTATAAGTCATCTTATACTGTTAGCACTTGGATTGTTTCTTGAGAATTATTGATAATTATCTCGGGTAAGTCGACTGATGGTTGGTTAAGTCGACTTACTGCACTTGTTATAATCTTGACTATTAGTTCTCGAGGCAGTCGACTTATTACGGCATAAGTCGACTGATTCTGATGAGTTTTCATGATCTTGAAGGTTCTTGTTATCGTTAGTTTACTTGTAGATGAATATGTTCGTCGGTGTAATAGTCACCATTGGTGATGCATGCCGGGTTCGTATTCTATCTATACCCTCTTAGTTTGTTTGTAGATGAATATGTTCGTCGGTGTAATAGTCACCATTGGTGATGCATGCCGGGTTCGTATTCTATCTATACCCTCTTTAGTTTGTTTGTAGATGAACATGTTCGTCGGTGTAATAGTCACTATTGGTGATGCATGCCGGGTTCGTATTCTATCTATACCCTCTTAGTTTGTTTGTAGATGAATATGTTCGTCGGTGTAATAGTCACTATTGGTGATGCATGCCGGGTTTGTATTCTATCTATACCCTCTTTAGTTTTGTAGATGGATATATGGGTATCCGATCTATGGTATTATTGGAGATCGATTGTTGGACATACATCGTGGTATTGAGATTTATTGATAGTTGAGTATGATCAGAGAGGTGAGGATTATTGTTGTTCTGATCAGTCGACTGGTCCTTTGAACAGTCGACTGTACCGTACAGTTGAACTGTACATATTTTGAGAGAGATTGATTGATGGATACTTGATCGTTGGTATTGTTTCTCGACTTGGTTCACTCATGTACTGGCCTATCGTTCTTGTTTCAGATTACATGTTCAGTTTATGTATTTTTTGTTCAGTACATGTTGATTGAGAATTTATGTTTATTTGTTATTTATGTTTGTTGTTTATATCACTCACACCAGTTATGGCTGACCCCGTAGTTTTGGGGGTTAGGGTTCAACTCTAGCCTCACATGTTGCAGGTTATTGCTTAGAATTGGAGGCTTGGATGCTTGGGTTAGCTTTAGAGAGTATGAGTGAGATGATAGAGCCATGTGTAATTTTGTAAAGAATAGTGTTGTAAAAGAATTATTGTAATGTAAGGTGTTTGTATTTCCGCTGCTATTTGAAAGAAGTTGTTGTAATAAAGATTTGGAATAAAATGACTTGAGTTTTTGGCTATGTATGTTGTTACATTGAAGTGGATCGCTGGGAAAGTGCCACGTATTTTCTAAAGTTTCGTATTTAGAAATTCGGGGCGCTACAGTTTGGTATCAGAGCGTGCTTCAATAGTAATAATAGACATAGTATGAAAACCAACCTAGGTGTGGACACTAGAGAGTGAGTACCTAGGTGTGGACATTAGAAGTGTGAGTATCACATAGAGTTAAACATGATGTCTTGGTTTGTGGTATTGTTATGGTTTTGCCATAGGATATTGATGTGAGTTTGAATTGTGTGTGTGATGCTCTAACTTTACCCTCGTTTTGCAGTATTCGAAATGGTTGCACCCAGGGGCAGGAATGGAGGCAACAATGAGGATGGGTCTGGTAGTTCCCAAGGAAATGGGATCGACCTTGAAGCTGAGTTTGCCAAAGTATATCAGACGTTGAATACGCTGATGGCACTCAATGTGGCGCAGCAGCAAGCGCAGCAGCAGAATCCGCCGCCAAATCATGGAGCTGGTCATGGATTGGTGAATGCCGACCCCATAAAGCAGATCGAATCCTTTAAGAGGATGAGGCCGCCAGTCTTTGAGGGGCAAGCTGATCCAACAGCGGCAGATGACTGGATTAGGAAGATGCAGACGATCTTCGAAGTGTCGGAGACTCCTGAAGCTAGCAAGGTGAAGTTAGCTTCGATGCAGCTGGAGAAAGATGCAGGTATCTGGTGGGAGTCGCTGAAGAGAAATTTGGGAGATCAGCAGCTGACATGGGAAGCTTTTCTGGAGGAGTTCAGAGATCGCTTCTTTCCTCTTGATGTACAGGAGAAGAAGGCGACTGAGTTCTTGAACCTTCAGCAGGGTAGCATGACCGTGCGGGAGTATGAGACTAAATTTGCTCAGCTTTCGCGGTATGCGCCAGAGTTAGTTGTCGACGAGGCAAAGAAGGCCAAAAAGTTTGAGCAGGGCTTGAGGCCAAACTTGAGGTCAAGGATGGTTCCGTTGGGCATCAGAAGGTTCGACAAGCTTGTCAGGAGAGCAGCTATGACCGAGGAAGATATGGATCAGTCCCGGGCTAAGCAAGAGACTTGGAACAAGAAGAAGAGGCCAGCAGAAGATCAGGAAGGGAAGGAGTTCCCAGTGAAGCAGAGCAAGCCCAGTGATCCAGTGCAGAAGGCACCGGCAACTCGGGAGGTGACTTGTTATTTCTGTAGGCAGACAGGACATTTCAGGTCAGAATGTCCGAAGTTGGCAAAGCAGACTTGTTTTCAATGTGGTCAAGTAGGGCACATTCGACAACAATGTCCACAGCTGAAGAAAGAGAATGCAGAGAAAGACAAGGATCCGAAGCAGGGACGAGTGTTCGCGTTGACCGAAGAGGATGCGGGCAATCCAGAAATATGATCTGTGTGTGCAGGAATTTATTCTTTTGTATTAAGTAAAACTTTATTTTGGAATAATTGAAGATTGAGTATTTTCTTCATGTAACAATTTATTTGGATTAACGGAATAAAGACAGAGTTTTATTTAATACTATTTTCTTGCATACGATTGTATCGCCCATTTATTGCTAGTCTTAGTGTGGATCTTGAGGTGTTCCCAAGCAAGGTCTTGAGGTGGCTATCCTTAGTCATGTCCTTTCTAAGGAGGGAGTGGCCACTGATTCTTGGAAGGACGAAGCAGTTGTGGAAGGTCAGAGTTGGATGCAGAAGTTCAGTAGTTGTTGCAGCGTGGCTTCCGATGGCAAGTTATCAGAGTCGCGCAGCGGAAGTTTGATTTTCTGAATTCCTTGTATGATTGTGATTATTTGGTGTGATGTATTTATTTTATTGGAATGCATTCTATGATGTGATTATATTTCCTAAAGTTATAATTCTATCTATGAGTTTTCAATCATTGTTAGTGGGTTGTTCGGACCTCATTAGCCGTAGTTCTGAGGACAGAACTCTTCTAAGGAGGGAGTGATGTAGAACCCCGTATTTTCAAATATTATTTTATTATTTGAAAATGAATTTAAATGAGTTTTGAGGATTTAATTGATATTTTCCTAGAAGGTTTATCTTTCGTACACGTGCAAAACACGTGCAAATGACTTTTGAGATGTTTGAAAAATTAAGATTCCTTTATGAAAAATCATTATTTATTATTTGGGATTTATTTAGTATTTTTCCAGATTTTTCTGAAATTAATTAGTACTATTTGCAAATTTTAAGAAAAGAAGGACCTTTTTGTAAAATTGACATTTTTAAGGGCTAAAGTGCAAAATTGGCATTCTGGACATTTTGAACAGTATTAGTTAGGATTTAGAAGTATATTTTCATATAAATCCTAATTTTAATGAATTATGAGATGAATTTCCAAAAGAAGATATATATATATAATTGTATTTGGATGGATTGTTTTGCAAATGTATTTCCTAAACCCTAATACTTGATCCCGGCCTATATAAGAGAGTTGCAGCCATCATTCGCTGCACAACTCAGATCTTATTATATTTCTATTCTCTTGGTGATTGAAGAAGGAGTTCTTGGATCTAGCAAGAGGAAGGCTTGTGGATTCTTCTTGATTCTAAAAGGTGAGTGATATAGACTTGTTTGTTTATGTGTATGATTGCATGTTGTTTTGTTTGATGATTTCGTATCTTGTATGAAATCGATGCCATGGTTGTTATTCGTAATATACATGTGAAATCCATGATAGATTAGTAGATCTCGATTGACAATTCTTGATTGCTTGAAACATGTTAAGATTCGATTATGATTATTGAAGATAAGAAATTGGATGGAGGAATCTCTAGACATTGTTATTTACGAGTTGGATTAGATATGAGTAGAGGAAGAGATTTGGTATTTGAGATTGACTCCAGTATTGATTATTGATTTCAGACCTAAATTGTGAGATCTGTAGGCCGACAGTCGACTGGGACTAGGTATCAGTCGACTGGTACGACCCTAATATTGTATCTTTAGTTTTACTCGAAATTCTCTCGGGTAAGTCGACTTATGTTCTTATAAGTCGACTTATGTTCTTATAAGTCGACTTATGTCCCCTTTTAAGTCATCTTATACTTTTGATAAGTCTTCTTATGATCTTTATAAGTCATCTTATACTTTTGATAAGTCTACTTATGATTTTTATAAGTCATCTTATACTGTTGATAAGTCTACTTATGATTTCTATAAGTCACCTTATATTATTGATAAGTCTACTTATGATTTTTATAAGTCATCTTATACTGTTAGCACTTGGATTGTTTCTTGAGAATTATTGATAATTATCTCGGGTAAGTCGACTGATGGTTGGTTAAGTCGACTTACTGCACTTGTTATAATCTTGACTATTAGTTCTCGAGGCAGTCGACTTATTACGGCATAAGTCGACTGATTCTGATGAGTTTTCATGATCTTGAAGGTTCTTGTTATCGTTAGTTTACTTGTAGATGAATATGTTCGTCGGTGTAATAGTCACCATTGGTGATGCATGCCGGGTTCGTATTCTATCTATACCCTCTTAGTTTGTTTGTAGATGAATATGTTCGTCGGTGTAATAGTCACCATTGGTGATGCATGCCGGGTTCGTATTCTATCTATACCCTCTTTAGTTTGTTTGTAGATGAACATGTTCGTCGGTGTAATAGTCACTATTGGTGATGCATGCCGGGTTCGTATTCTATCTATACCCTCTTAGTTTGTTTGTAGATGAATATGTTCGTCGGTGTAATAGTCACTATTGGTGATGCATGCCGGGTTTGTATTCTATCTATACCCTCTTTAGTTTTGTAGATGGATATATGGGTATCCGATCTATGGTATTATTGGAGATCGATTGTTGGACATACATCGTGGTATTGAGATTTATTGATAGTTGAGTATGATCAGAGAGGTGAGGATTATTGTTGTTCTGATCAGTCGACTGGTCCTTTGAACAGTCGACTGTACCGTACAGTTGAACTGTACATATTTTGAGAGAGATTGATTGATGGATACTTGATCGTTGGTATTGTTTCTCGACTTGGTTCACTCATGTACTGGCCTATCGTTCTTGTTTCAGATTACATGTTCAGTTTATGTATTTTTTGTTCAGTACATGTTGATTGAGAATTTATGTTTATTTGTTATTTATGTTTGTTGTTTATATCACTCACACCAGTTATGGCTGACCCCGTAGTTTTGGGGGTTAGGGTTCAACTCTAGCCTCACATGTTGCAGGTTATTGCTTAGAATTGGAGGCTTGGATGCTTGGGTTAGCTTTAGAGAGTATGAGTGAGATGATAGAGCCATGTGTAATTTTGTAAAGAATAGTGTTGTAAAAGAATTATTGTAATGTAAGGTGTTTGTATTTCCGCTGCTATTTGAAAGAAGTTGTTGTAATAAAGATTTGGAATAAAATGACTTGAGTTTTTGGCTATGTATGTTGTTACATTGAAGTGGATCGCTGGGAAAGTGCCACGTATTTTCTAAAGTTTCGTATTTAGAAATTCGGGGCGCTACAAATACACTCGACACAATTCCCTCCTAAAGTTGAACAATGATAATGGCTCACCAAATCTCTCATCAATCTTAATGTATAAACCCTAGAGTCTACAGCCATATATATAGCCACCAAATAACCTTAAAAGATAAACACAAATTTAGCTTATTGGGTCTGGAACCCGTCAACCCAAATAACACACAGCGCCGCTGACAGTCGACTGCAACATGTAAAGAACACACTCAAGACATGATCGGTCGACTACACCGTCGATCGTACCCATCTCTGTTGAACCATGTACACTCGAAGAACTCTCAACAGCTTGGGCCAGTCGACTGCAACTCTTCAGCCGCACTTCTTCTACTTCTTGTTGTCTTTCTCTTGTTATCTTCGTCTCCTCCTCTTCTTCTTTAGGGTCTGTTTGGTTCAAAGGAGGGGAATGGAGAGGAGGAATTTTAATGGAGGGGAGGGAAGGGGAGGGAAAGGGAGGGGAGAGATTTAATGAGAACTCTGTTTGGTTCAAAGGAGGGGAGGGGAGGGAAAATAATAATTTTCTTGTTTGGTTCACAAGGGGAGGGAATGGATTTTATAATAAGATTACTTTTATACCCTTTTGCATATAATAAGAAATTCATACAACCACTTCATACAATAAGAATTGAAACAACAACGAATTAGAGAAATTTTATACAAGCATTATCTTTTCTCTTTAGAATAGATACAAGCAAATTATGCAAGCATAAAGGACTTATTCTTCCTTGTGAGGTTAGCACATAGCAACAATTGTCAATTTGCAACTTGCTACTCAAACAATGCTTGTGGATGAAGATCAAACTGTTGTTAATCTTCGAGTTTGTGGTTAATTGATCTATACATCAAGTTATGCCCCGTATAATATTTAGTCATTTTTAAGTTGCCGACGCTGTAGATGGATGGAGTCACATTGGTAATAACACAATAACACAAACAGGCATGAAAACATTCCTCACAACTTTTTGTTTAAGTGTTTTTCATCTTTTTCTGTACCTTGTAATTTTATAACAAGTATAGAGTGATGCATATAAGTAAGTTGTACTCAAGTTTTTGAGTTAGATAAAAAAGTCTGTCTCACTTTTAGTTTAAAAAGTATGTATCACTTTTAGTATCGTCATTTTTTTTTGATAGAAGATGACCTCCGTCATCGTTTCATTAACGATAATTAAAGAAACAAAGTAGTACAATAATACAACCACGATAGGGTCCACCCGACCCTTAACCAAAACATCATGACCTAACAACATCTAGATCTGATACAGGTACTACCTGCGATCAAGTGATCAAAACAAACTACATCCTAAAGATAAAACATCAAAAGTAGTACAATCTATGCATCCCCAATCCTCTCCATAGACTTGCACTGTCCTCAATACTGTGTGCCTCTACTCCTCCTCGCTAAGCCTCAATTTTTTCTTTGCTCCCACGTAGCCTGCCCAATCATGAATCAAAAGAAAAATGTTATGCATAGAAGTATTAAATTTGTAGCTGGAATTTCTAAAACATATGTCGTTACGATCTAGCCATAGTCTCCATAGGGTTGCCCCTACTGCAATTTCCCATGCCCTCTTATTCTCTATACTTATAAGCTCTTCTCTCCAAAGACCCCACACATCTGAGGAGGAGGAAGGAAAACGTACACACCCAAACCCTCTACAGATAATTTCCCATGTAAGCCTGGCCTTAGGGCAAGTGAAAAATAAGTGTTTCACGTCTTCATCTGCTTGTAAGCAAGTCTCGCATCTAACATCAATTTGCATATTTCTTTTCTTTAGATTTAGTTTTGTAAGGATGGCATCGTTATGCACTAGCCAACTGAACACTTTAACTTTCAACGGAGCTTGAATGGCCCAAATGACGTTCTCTTCTTTGCCTCTGATCCCTCCATCATTGATCCATCTGTACATCGATGCTACAGAGAAGGATTTCGACTCTTCTAAGTTCCACCATCTATCATCCGGTTCGTTATTTATATGACCTCCTTCCTCCTGGATGACCTTGTTTAACTCTTCGAATTGTCTTGTAGACTCCGGCGTTACTCTGTTGGAAACTGTGAATGTGAAGGTACCTCTTTTCCACACATCTGCTACTAAGACTTTGTTACTCACAACCGCCTCTGCAGCTTGTGGGAATCTGTTCTCCAACGAAACATTCCCGCACCATTTGTCCTTCCAGAATCTCGTATTCTTCCCGTTTCCAATTCTGCACCTTGTATTTGTATTAAATATCTCTCCTTGCTTGGCTATCCCTTTCCAGAGAGTCGATACCCTCCCTCTTGCACTCCGTCCACCGAAACGATATTTTTTCCTTCTTCGATTGAGATCGAACGAGTAAGACCACCACCCTTCCTTTCTTTTGTGGATCTTCCACCACCACTTACTGAGCAATGCCCGGTTCATATCATGGAGATTCAGGATTCCTAGCCCTCCGAATTCTCTTTTCTTACATACCCTGCTCCATTTGACAAGGTGGAACCCTTTGTTGCCCTCCTCGGTGCCCCTCCATAAGAATCTTCTTCGCATCTTGTCTATTTTATGAATAACCCACTTCGGCAGTTCGAACATTGACATAAGGTACAGCGGGATAGCATTAAGGACTGAGTTAAGCAATGTAATCCTACCTCCTAATGAAAGGAATCTGCTCTTCCAACCCGCCAGCTTTTTCGCAATCTTTTCAATTAATGGCGTCCAGTCCTCTCTTGTTAGTGGACCTGGTCTTATTGGCGTCCCCAGGTATTTGAATGGGAAATCTCCTTTCTCGCATCCTAGAATCGCAGTGATCGTGTTAACTGGGGTAGACAGCTGGTCGAAGATTGGTATGACGCAGCTCTTCCGTAGATTAACCTTAAGACCAGACCATCCCTGGAAGCATGCCAAAGCAGCTTTTATAGCTATAATTTCATCTACCTGGGCCCCCCCAAATAGCATAGTATCGTCGGCATATTGCATAATGTTCATTGACTGGTCGATTCCTTTAATCTGAATTCCTTTGATGATGTTGTTATCCTTTGCCCTTTGAATCATTTCTGCCAATCCGTCTGCTATAATTGCGAATAAGAGCGATGACAAAGGGTCCCCTTGCTTGAGCCCTCTTTTGCATCGGATCTCCTTGCCTTGCCATCCATTCACCTGAATAAACGATTTCCCTCCCTGCACGCACCGTTGCATCGTCATTGACAACACTAATATGATGGATTGATTCATGCAAACCACATAAGTTTCAATGTAAGTTTATATAAATCATAAAATAAAGTAGATGTACTGTTGTTAATTTTTAGTCATTTTTAATTTTGTACAGGAAAAAGAAAGGAGTCGAGAGAGCACTGTAATGGTTGTTTAATAGCAGACTGTTTTATTTATTTGAGTAGGGAGAAAAAGAGAGTTTTTTTATTAGATTAGGATTTAGATTTTAAAGGGCAATTTAGTCATGCCACTTTAAAAAAATTGTCATATTTTCTCTTCCCTCCAAATCCCCCCACTTTTGGAGGGGAGTCAAAATTGGCTCAGGAGGGGTGTTGCACCCTCCCCCCCCCCCATTTCCCTCCCCTCCCCTCCTAAAAATTGAACCAAACAAGAAAAGTAATAAAAAACCCCTTCCCTCCCCTCCCCTTATATATATATATATATATATATATATATATATATATATATATATATTAAAATTTTCGATGTAATCTGGCTTCGAACGTGAAACGTCTTTTATATTAGATTTATATATATAGTAAAATTTTCGATGTAATCTGTCTTCGAACGTGAAACGTCTTTTATATTAGTTATACACAGACAATGCACGTATTAATATATATATATAATTATAAACAAAATTCTGACGTAGTGAGGGCTCGAACCTGAAATGTCTTTCATGTTAGTTATGTATGTGCGTCACACGCATTGATAGATTGACAAATGACGCTAAGGCCCTTCTCCTATTATAATATTAGAGATTATTTCAAATGGGGATTGGGGGCCATTAAAATAAGTGAATGGCTGATGTGGCTTCAACCAGAAAAAGAAAAAAGAAAAAAATATTGTCAAATGGGGACATAATGCGATCACTTTCTCCTCATAAGGTGGCAACTTGTAGCTTCATTAACTTTTTAAACAAATATATCTCTATCCAATGCTCAAGTGCATATGGTAACATATATATAATTCCATATATGGAAGTTGAACTCAGTTACAGATAATTTAAGTGATTACAGCTAACATTCATTACTATAATTCACATCAAAGTTCAAAAGTATCCAGCTACTTTCAATAACCCACCCCAGAAAGCAAAACAGGTTTGGATGTTGTTGAAAACAGAACCTGCTCTGCTCAATTTGTACATGTAATTAATTATTTATACTGTACATGTTTTCTACATTAGAAATATTAATAACTGTGATGAAGTAAATATATGTGTATTGTCTATGTTGAACATAAGATCACACTACAACTAGCAGTGTATTGCAATTATAGCCGCATTCATTTGGTAGTTCCCCACTTCATTGTATGCCAAGTAATGAATGGTTGCCCCTCAAGAGTTCAAGGGATGACAATCTCAAAATCCCAATCTTTTATATATATATATATATATATATATATATATATATATATATATATATATATATATATATATATATATATATATATATAATGGGAAAAAGGGGTATGAGCAAATTGCTCATTTAATAAATGAGCAATTGATGATGTGGCAAACATGTGATTGGATTATCCTTAAAGGGTTAGTTGTCCAATGTATCACATGCATGCCACATAATCAATTGCTCATTTACTAAATGAGCAAATTGCTCATATCCCTTTTACCCATATAATATATATATATATATATATATATATATATATATATATATATATATATATATATGGCTATGGTGGAGTGAGAACTCTTTTAGTAAAAATCACTTGAAAATTTTTGTTTGGGGCATTAGTTGAAAAATTCGAATTGTGCATTTTGATCTACATAATTAAATTAGTTTATGGATGAGAAATCAAGTCGTTTGAGATTCGTTAGCTCTGCATTGAAGTGTTACAAATTGCATGACTGAAAAATTGTTGTTTTTTATAATGGCATGATGCATGGGCAAATGAATTTCCAATGACTTAATTTTATATTTTTAGACTAATTGGTCATGATAAACAATGTGAACGGTTCGGATCATCCAAATGATCGATAGGCGTGGAGTTCTCACGAAGCTTATCATGATAAGAGTTCTCACCCGATCGCTATCCACACACACACATATATAGAGAGAGAGAAATCTTCGGTTGCACACTACTTTGGTGAGCACTCCGTGAACACTCACGAAATAGATACCCTATGAAAAATCCGAACTGCTCATATTGTTCTATATGCCTAAGATAGCCTAACAATAAAAAATCAAGTAATTTGGAGTTCATTTGCCCATGATTTACATCATCACAAAATTGTACGGCTGAAAATTATAACAGCATGATGGATGGGCAAATGAACTTCAAATTACTTAATTTTTTATTGTTTGGCTATCTTAGGCATATAGAACAATATGAGCGGTTCGGATTTTTCATAGGGTCTCTAGTTCGTGAGTGTTCACGGAGTGCTCACCAAAAGTAGTGTGCAACCGAAGGAGACTATAATATATATATATATATATATATATATATATATATATATATATAATAAAACACAAAGGAAGCTATCAAGTGGCTTTCATTCAATATGATTGAAATCAATGGTTCAGATCTAACCTCACAAAACATATTTTTCCGCCCAAAAGTTTCCTCCAAAACAACTCATTTATTTATTTATTTATTTATTTCTCTTTCTCTCTTTCTCATATATTTTCAGATTTCAGGTTTGTAAATTGTCAGATTTTTTATGCATTTTTTTATTACTCATGTTACATTGAAAGTAGCAAATATCTCATCAACAGTTAAATTTCATTATTTTTCATATTTAAAGTTCTAATAAGTTGGATGTTACACCCTCATTTATGATTATTTTTCAACATATAATAATGGAAATATAGTCTATTATTTACAACTAATTATTGTTTTGATATTCGAACTTAAGCTACATAATTATTGTTTTACTGTTTATAATACTTCATATATTGTATCGTTTCGAAGACGTGCCGTAGGCACGTACCCACAGGCAAATCTAGTATATATATAAACAACGAGAAACTGATCTGTACTACTTTGTCAAAGCACAAAAATCACACAGTTTATTGATTAGCGTATAAAACTGTCTAAGGTTGTTACGTAGTTAGATTTCATTAAAAGATAGTTATGTATGTCAAATATAGCAATATTAATTAATGATATAGACTAGGGCAATATTTAATGTGATGCAAATCTTGTAATGGGTAGTGGGGCTGTCTCCATTTGTCGCCAATGCTAAGTGGGGTATGAGGGATTGGATCCTGCCCAAAAGTTGTCTCATCTTTACATAATGCATGTATGTAGTACTAATCTATCTTTCACCCATTCACAAGTGTTTCTCATTGTTTCGTTATAAATATCCTTCTTTTTCTGATAAATTAAAATCCCTAATTACTCTTAATCTGCCCAAATCTAGCATCTTAGACTTTTTCAATAAAACTCCAAAGTTGGGATTTTCAGGAACTTCCCAATCTCATTCATGTGGTTTTTTTAAAGCTGGTATCAGGTTCTATCGAGTCGGATCATCCATTACTCGGATACTGAATCAGTACCTTACAAGTCCAAAATTTGGATCCGAATTCGGACAGGTCCGGATTTTGATCTTAGTTAAAAAATCTACCCATTGAGTTTGATAGCGGAGAATAAATATTTATATTTAAGTATTTCCGATACTCTACGATTCTAACAATTTTTGTACTTAAATACATGAATTAATATTATATTTACACGTTTATCTTCAACAATTACGTTTATATGTATATCCCTTATAATCCTATTTATTCAAATTATATATTTTCGTGGGTATTTTTTAACGGATTCGAGTTCGGGTTGTAGTCGGTTCTATTTTGAGCAGCCTCGAATCCAAATTCGAAAGTACATTGGGTCTTATTTAAGGGCCCGGACCTGTATAAATCGGGTCGATTTTTGTCCAATACTGAATCCAAATTAGATCTGAATCAGATCCAGATATCGGGTAAATGTGACAATACTAGTTCTTTTGATGTAATATTTAGCATTGGACTCTATATGTTCTCATCAAAAAAAATATATATATATTTAGCATTGGTATAAATACCCGAAATTCGGATCCGACCCGGACCCGGCATTGGACCGGAACCGACCCGGCCTATCCGGGTCCGGGTCCTAAAATGGTACCCGTTGTACTTTCGGATCCGGGTCTGGGTCCACTAAAAAAAGACCCGACCCGGATCCGAACCCGTTAAAAAAAACCCAGAAAATCAACATTAAAAAATTTTATTATACCCTCATTCCTCCTCAATTCTAAATCTTTCTCTTCCAAACTCAAAACTTATGTATTTTTCTTCTCTCATCTAATCTAAATCATCCACTTGCCGCCTCCGCTCGCCGCTCACACTCCCGCTCCTACCCGAACATGTAGGAATATTTTAAAAGGAGCCGGACCTGGTCCTCACTGGTCCGGGTCCGAATCCAGATCCAATTTTTTTATCCGTAGACAACCGAATAGTGAAGGACCAGATCCGATCCGATCCGACTAGATACCAATGCCAGTAATATTTGCTAAAAAAGGGGTTCTGGCTGTTCAAAAAGAGAAGGGAAAAAAAAAGGATAGAATTCCAATAAGTAACTTTGATGACACTTCATTTTTCAGAAACCATTTGTTTACCTTCTCTTATTAGGTTGTCGCATATAATTGATTTTTATATGTGCTAATAACTAAAATATTCTTTTCATGGTTGGTTTCCTCGAGTGATTCTTCTTATTGTACATTATTGTGAACTAGTATGATGCACGTGCGATGCACGTGAAGGAGGAAGGAAAATGACAAAAAGAAAAAATCTAGTTTGATGCACGTGGAGGAGGAAGGAAAATGACAAAAAGAAAAAATCTAGTTTGATGCACGTGCGATGCACGTGGAGGAGGAAGGAAAAGGACAAAAAAAATACCTACCAACACGTGCGCTGCACGTGTTTGCACACATAAAAAATAAATAAAAAATTGTTTATTTGTTTACCAACACCATCTCTCCCATTATAATAGTTATAGATTTGTGATCTTGTAAAATTGTCAACAGTAAAAAGAAAAACTCTCTATAAACTCATACTTGTTGCTTACATATATTAAAAGTGTTTTTTTTTAATTTATAAGAAGATGGCTAATGCCATCGTTTCATTAACGAGGATTAAGGAAACAGAGAATTACATCGTCCCACTATTACAGATAGGCTGTAAAAACAGCGATACAAAATAAAACATCAAAGACCAACATCGAAATAGAAATTACAGAATTAAGATAACATCAAACCACCGTAGAACTCCTGACTACGCTCCTTTCACTATGCTCCAGTCTGACTACTCTAGTGCGCTGCTCCTAATCCTCTTCGCTTGCTCCTGAGCACCTGCCCAATCATGGATCAGAAGGACAATCTTATTCATAGAGTAAGGAAATCTATAAACTTTTTTGCGAAAAATTAAATCATTTCTTTCTAGCCATATGTTCCATAATGAGGCAGCTGTAGCTATATCCACGCTTTCCTATCATCAAAGACCAATATTAAAAGTGTTATTGCATGATATTTATAAATTTGAAAAACATTACGTAGGCATGCTAATTTGACATATCAACGAATTTATATATATGATCAAGTGGTCCGTAAAATTGACGGCGAACACCTCATGACATACCATGTAATTTTATGAATATTATCTCTAATATTATAATGGGAGAATGGCCTTAGTGTCATTTGTAAATATTTTGTCAATCTTCTAATTCGTGTAATATACATGCATAACTATTATAAAAAAATGTTCTAATTTTAAATCTTGATTATGTCTAAATTTTTATTTTAAAAACTATATTTATTAAGATATGCATCACACGTGTAAATTACTAGTATCAAATAATGATCTTTGAAGGGGCTGCAACTTTAAGAACTTACCAAATTAGTAAACTTAATTTGTATGTTTTGCAACAATCATAGAACCTAACCATAAACTCAGTACTCTAGTAGACTTTTCCACCATAAACAGTAATCCACTACTACATTAAATAGCAAGGTGAGGTCACGACGGTTCTGAAAAGGATTGAAATGAAGAATAACAAGAGTCTCTCTCTTAAAACTAGGGAATTGTAAACCATGGATTTGTCATCTCTTATAAGTTTTGTCGGTATATGAGAAAAGAAGGCAGTCAACTCATCGTCTCAATTTTGTTCGTGTTTCAGCAATCGAAAATGGGACCCATCTGTTTCTATTACAATTATTTTCCGTACTGACCCAATTTTTCAAAATAGTGATCAACTGACTTACTTTTAGACATATTTTTTCTGACTCAGTTTTGGACAAGTTGGTATAAAGCATTAGAGCATCCACAGTCGTTTTCTATTTCTCCCATTTTCCCATATTAAAGCAAACGGTGCGCTGCACTCATTTGCTATATATGTCATTTTTCCCATTCCTCTCAAAGCTGTTTTTCAAATTTGAGAAACGAAAGTAAGAATTCTCAAATATAGAAGACGGGGAATCATATACCGTCCGAAGGATTTAATATTTTTTAATCGACTGAGACGGGGAATCATATACCGTCCGAAGGATTGCCGATTTTTTTTTAAAAAAAAAAGGGTCGGACGGGGAATGATACCCCGTCCTTGACTTTTAAAAAATCTTTTTTTTGGGAAAAAAATCCCCAGACGGGGAATCTTCTCCCGTCCGGGAGATGATACCCCGTCCAGGGTATTTTCCCCCCCTTTTTTTTTTCCTTTCTTTTTTGGGTTTTTTTCCCCCAAATTGCCCTTCAATCTCTTTTGAACGAATTTAAAAGTCCAGGGGTAATTTGGTCTTTTGCCAAATGAGAAAATTTTGAGAAACGACGACTGCACGATACTCCCTTATATGCTATTACTGTAGCTGCCATATTTTGGCAAATGAGAATAACGACTGTGGATGCTCTTATTGACCATAAATATCATCTATTATTTTCATGTTGTTGTAGTCTATAATGGCAACTGGAAATATTTTTTTCTTTTGCCGCTATTCGAAGTAACAACATTAATATGTATCGCATTCACTTAGAAGTTCTCTGACTTTAGAAAAAAAAATTATAAGTAAAAATTGCTTATAACTAATGTCTTTATTTCTAATAACGGCATAATTAACCTGATGCAATTATTGGTGATAGCAACATCAGTATAATTCACACTCTACTACAAATTTCGTGCAGGTGCATCAACTTCAAACCCAATTTCGACCTTGATGCAGTCAGTATCTCTAAAAACTCAAAACATGAAAATCGTAGAGATTTTTCTTTGTGTTCCATAACATTTTGAATCATCTCAATCGGAGTTTGGATGATAAAGTTATGCCCATATTATGTAGTGATGTCGAAACTGTTAATGCGATATGTACATTGTAGATTATACTAATGTTGTTATTGCCAATAGCGACATCAGGCTAATTTTGTCGTTATTAGAAACAACGACATCGGTTATATATCATTTTTTTCTGAATAGTTTCGACGTGCTTCGTAATCTGGGCATAACTTTATCATCCGAACTCTGATTTGAGATAATTCAAAATGCTATGAAAACACCAAGAAAACGATATACAACTTGATGTTTTGAGTTTTGAGTTTTGAGAAACACCAGCTACATCATGGTTGAAATCGGGGTTGAAGTTTATGCACCTTCCCAAAATTTGGAGTACGTTGTGGATTATACTTATGTTGTTATTGTCAATAGTGGCATCAAGATAATTATGCCACTATTGAGAATAATGACATTAGTTATAAGCGATTTTCACTTCTTGTTTTTTTCCTCAAAGTCAAATAACTCATAAGTAAATACAAGATATACTCATACCGTTATTTCCAATAGCGGCAATAATTTTTTTATTATAGATGGCGCTAATGGAAATAACAGTTATTGCCATTGATACCGTTGTTATCAATAACATTTTATGCTGACGTGTCTAAAACTAGATCAGTTGAGTAAATATTTCCAAATGTTGATCAGTTTGGTAAATATTTTTAAAAAGTTGGTTAGTAGATAATATAATTCTTTCTATCAGAAGAAAACTAGAAGTTGATCACATACATAAGTAATGCTACAAGTATTTCATTTTCTATCCTAAATTTACATGGAGTTTTAATTTACATGGAGTTGAGAACATACATGAGTAATGCTATACATATTTCATTTTCTATCATAAATTTACATGGAGTTTATCTCATATTTATTTTTCTCAATAATCAATAAAAGAAAAACTCTATATAAATTTAAGATAGAAAATGAGATATTAGTAGCATTTCTCAATAAATATATCGCTAATCTCTAATCTCTAATATTATAATGGGAGAGTTGGGGTTGTCATTTGTCAACATACGAACCCGTACATTGCACATGCAACTCCAACTCTCTCATTAATTAGAACAAAACGAACAAAATTTCACCTATTTATACGTGCAACGCACGTGCAAAATAAATTTTCAATATTTTTTTAACATCAAACAAACACATATGTTACACGTACAACTCCAATTCTATTTATGAACACGTGCATTGCTACTATAAATCGTAGCTTTCCTTCAAAATATTTTTCTCAATTACGTGCAACGCTTGTCCAACCCCAAAACTATTTCTCAATGTATATTGCACGTGAAAATTATCACTCTTATCAAAACGTGCATCACACACGTGGAAAATACCAGTACACATAATCCAAACTCCAAATGCATCTCCCCTACCGCTTCTAGAACAGTGAGGACAATACTTTAAAAACAAAACAAAAAATATTCCTTGTTCTTATTTAAATATATCATATTGTACTACGGCATATTATTTTAGCTGAACTTGATTGATAAAAAAAATTTATTTTCGAACGGTACACACAAAATTACTACTTCAATGATTCTTTTGTGTCAATAAATACTAAATCAAACTGATTTCGATCATAAATAGACCCCTAATCGATGCACGATATTTTTTATTTTAAGATTTTAAACAGAAGACTACTTTTTGTTAAAATGAGCTTATCTTTTGATACATTTACAATAAATCTGTGTTAAATATGCTATTTTAATTGTCTTCATTGCTGTTTAATCGATATAATACATGTAATGAAAACAAAGTAAGTTATACATTAGAGCATCCACAGTGGTTTGCTAAACCTATTCTAACTTTAGAAATGAAAATTTAGCTTTTTTAGAATGTCGTTGCAGTAGTTATTTCTAAATTTTAAAAAAGCATAGTATGAAACGGATCTTGTTCATCCGTCTAATATTTTTTTAATTTTTTTTTTGGTTGGAAGGATGAAGGTCATCCGTTCCATGCTAGTTTTTCAAAAAAAAAAAAAAAATGGTTGGAAGGATGAAGGTCATCCGTTTGGATGGTTTGCCTTTTTTTTTGATTTTTTTTTTGGATTTTATATTATAAAAAAATCAAACAGAATTAAAAAAATAATAAAAAAAAGTCAGAAACTTCTACAAACGGATCATCTTCATCCGTTTGCTCAGTTCGGATTTTTTTTTTTAAATCAAAGAAAATAAAGAACGGATGATCATCATCCGTCCAATGCCATAAACGGATTATCATCATCCGTCTTCTATATTTAGCAATCTTCTATCCAGACTTCTAACTTTAGCAACTTACTGTACATTTCTATTCTAACTTTTGAGTTTTTAGCAAACCACTGCACGTCGGTTTTCTAAATGGATTTCTAAATTTTGAGTATTTAGCAAACCACTGTGGATGCTCTTACAAATATGCTATTTTATATGTCACTTTTACTCAATTATTTTTTTCTTTCATTAAAAGTATTTTCATCAATTTAAATATTGTATAGGTATAAATCAACCATTTATTCACAAATTCATAAAGTTTGTCATCAAACTGATTTTAATTGGTGTGTAACAACAATTACAATTACTAGTAAAATTTTATATGATGGTTGAGTTTCATTTGTGAGTAAATGGGTGCTCTGGAATAAGCAGGCTTGTTGAGGTTGTGTCCTGACTATGGTTGACATGACAACATTTTAGAGGGGGGAAAGAAATGAGAAAAGGAAATAGGATAGTCCCACATAGAACAAGAATTGCCGGATAATATGAATTAGTTTGAAACTGAGATACTGCCAGGGTTAACGCAAAAGGTAACAGAGTTCATATTCAAGATTCTTGGGCATGTTCAAGCATGCTAATGGGTCTGTGCTTGTGTGTACATGTAGAAGGTGTCTACAGTCAGTACACGAAGTTATGGATTTTAACCTAAGTGAGATAGGTTTTGAATGAAAAGGGGAAAAAAAAATTACCAACACGTGCGTTGCACGGGTTGGATTATGGACTAAGACATTCTCCCATTATAGTAGTAGAGATATTAGAGATAAGGGTATTTCTTAGTTTTTAAAAATAGTGGGGGTATATGCTAGTTTTCACATTTTGGGCATTTGCTAAAATATCCCTTTTTAGGAGCTGCACGTGCATCACACGGGTATGTTTGGTGGATTTAGTTTGGCCGTATATTACACGGGTTTACTCAGTTACAAAATTAGGATTTGTTTGTTTACAACCTCAACTCTCCCATTAAAATAGTAGAGATGCACTAGTGGGCATAAATATATTTTGAATATAGGAAATCATTTGCCTTACCAAATTATTTACTAACTATTTCCATTCATTTTTAAAAAAAAAACCAGAAACGGTTAAAATTATATCATCATTTGATAATCTCCAATATTTTAATAGGAAAATGTCTTAGTGCCATTTGTCAATTTACTAACTCATGTGATTCACGTACATAATTAATATAAAAGGAGTTTCAAGTTCAAATTTTCACCACATGAGAGATTTTATATTTTTAAAAAAATTATTAATGTTTAGATTGTCCGTGTATAATTAATTTAAAAGAGATCTCAAATTCGAGACTAACGTACTGTCAAAATATACTTTATTAAGACATGCATCGCGTAAATTACAAGTATATGTTAATTAGCCATGTCCAAGTCAAATAAGGCAATTAACTAAATCACCCTCAATAATTAAAATACATTATTCTCTCTCTCTCTCTCTTCTCCTCTCTATCATCTGATGATAGGTTTTTATTACTATTATACATAATCAGACAATGAACTGAGTCACTGAAAATTAGGTCTCCATGTCTCATCCTCCCTCCCTCCTCATCCGCCGTCAGTAGCGCCCGTTAACCAACCCACCCACCCACCCCACCCCACCGTCAAGATCCGCTCCCCGCCGTCAAGATCCGTTTCAAAACCCTAACCTTTAAAAGCATCCAGATCCAGCCGCCATGGACAACCGCAACCTAACCCGAGCGACGAGCTTCGGGAACGGCGGGATATCCGACGTGGCGCTCGAGTGCGTCATGAACTACGTCGACGAACCCTGGGACCGCGACGCCATCTCCCTCGCCTGCCACAAGTGGTACCAGATCGATGCCCTAACCCGCAAGCACATCACCATCGCCCTATGCTACTCCGCCACCCCTCACCGCCTTCGCCGCCGCTTCCCCCGCCTCGAATCCCTCAAACTCAAGGGCAAGCCGAGAGCCTCCATGTTCAACAACATCATCCCTGACAACTGGGGCGGTTATGCTGGTCCTTGGGTTAGGGAAATTTCCGATACTTTTCTGTGCTTGAAGTCCATCCATTTTAGGAGGATGATTGTGAAAGATGCCGATATCGAGGTTCTTGTGAGGGGGAGAGGGCATATGCTGAATGCTTTGAAGCTGGATAAATGTAATGGCTTCACTACCGATGCTCTCGTTCTCGTTGCTCGTTCTTGCAGGTAACACCCCCAATTTTGCACTTATTGAATTCGTCTCTTTCGTTTATTTTTTAAAAAAATGTTTTCGAATGATTAATTTCGTGAATCTTGAATTGAATGATGCGCTACAATTATCTTGAATTGAATTGAATTGAGTGATGTCCTTTTGTGTGTGTGTGTGTGTGTGAATGATTGTTTTGACCGAAGATTTTCACTTATTTTTAGGAGTATTAATTACAATAGGTGGTGATGTGTCATTGTTGGTTCATGATTTACATGTGATGTTCTGGTTCAATAGTTTGTACAAGTGCTCCTTCTGGGGAGAGCAGGAACCTTGTGAACCTCTCATCAGCTATTTACTGTCGTTGTTTCAAAGATGTTTGATTGATGTTAAGAGATGCACTAGTGATGTGATAGATCTAGGGACTCGGGAGGAGATGGGGTAGTACGCTTTGTGTTGATATTGGGTATGATTTGTGCTTCATTTGGATTGTTCTTTTGGTGGTTTTATAACTTAATCTTCTTTTTGGTTCTTTGTTTGTGGAACGGGTCACTTGTTCTATAGCATATGTCCATCGTTTTTTGTAGAATCTGGGAAATTATTCATCTTCTCATTTTGGTGAACATTTATGAGCTACAAACCACCTTTGTTTTGCTGATTTTAAGAAATTCATAATTTCATATTTTCACCAGCATTTCTGGGTATTTTATAAACAATTAATTTTGGGTGATTTTGATAAATTTTGAACTTCGTTGTTACAGGAACTTTTGTAAGCTGGTCCACATTTTCCCAAATTTGAGAAATTCCAGATTTTAGCCAGCTTTTGCTGATTGTAGTTGACTAATTTATGGTGATTTCAAGAAATTTGAATTTCACCATTTTAGCAATCTTTTGTGGGTCAAAATCAATTGTTGTGGCATGTTCTCGGCCGAATTTTCTTAATTTCATCAGCTTTTGTAGGCTATGGATCACCATTTTTGCCGATTTCAAGAAATTTTGAATTTCATTGTTCTAGCCCATTTTTGCTAATAGTCCACCATTTTTTTGCCAATTAAAAAAAAAGGAATATTACTCTTTGGACAAACTATTGCGAGCACTTTTTGGGCCAATTTCGACAATTTTTAAATTTAACTATTATTTATAGATATGGGCTTTTATTGCCCACAGTTTTTTTTACTGATTTTGAGAAATTTGGAATTTCACTTTAATTGTTTATTTTTGCGATTTAAAAAAATTCCAAAATTTACTGTTTTAGCCAACATTCTTAGGCTATAGTCCACAATTCTTTGCCAAAATTTCAGAAAACGAGTATTTTTGGCGAGCTATTTTTTGACTTTTTCGAGAAATTTTGAATTTCAATTCCTTGGTCAGCTATTATGTGCTATATATAGCCCACTGTTTTTTGTCAATTTTGTTTGAATTAGTTGATTTTGAGAAATTTTGAATTTCTCTATTTGGTCCTATTTGTGGGGGGTATTGTCTACGTTTTATTTTTCAATTTCGAAAAATTCCGAATTTCACTGTTTTCATATGCATTACTGTGCCATAGTTCACCCTTGTTATCTGATTTAGAGACATTCAGAATTTTACAATTTTGGCATTTTTTGTTGTTGTAGTCCATTTTCGGCTGATTTAGAAAAAGGGAATTGTGTTATATTATTACTATTTGTTTGAAATGAATTATATCAATCAAAACTCAAATTTACTCTGCAATACAGAAGCTATAATTAATTATGTTGGACTCAGTTGTAGTTAAATCCATAACTTATCGAAATTGGCCAAATAACGGTTGCCTAACTAACAAAAGTTAGCAAATACAATGAAATTTAAAATTTGTTGAAATGACGAAGACTGGTGATTCTCCAATTGCTGACCAAAGTAGGGGAATTCGATGCTAATAAAAATGATGGAATATAGCCTACAAAAGTTCGCTGTAGCAAAGAATTTCGGAATTTCTTGACATTGCCAAAAATTGTTAAGACTATAACCCATAAAGTACTGGCTAAAATAGTGAAATTCTGAAATTTCTCGAAAGTGGTATCCAATCCACCCACAATGAAAATAGGGCTTTGTATCGAGACTAACCCACAAAGTGAGATGACAAAGAAGATGGTGTGATGTTGAATGGTAGAAGAAGGCATGAGAGAGGTCAATAATCCGCAAATGGTAGTCGAGGGTCGAGAATCGAGAAATTTAAGGTGGAGATTTGCATATGAAACAATGCTTCTCTAAAAGCCAAAAACGCATATGTTAGTGTGTGGTGGGATATGAGAAAAATTACAGTTCTAGGAAAGCACTTTGGCTCAACACAAGTTATAGAACATTTTGCAAACACCTAATATTCAAGCAAAAGCACTTTTAAGCCTCAAAAAATGCTTTTAGGCTTCCCAAAAACATTACCTGTTAGATCCTTAGTATACAATTTTCTCAATTGTTCATGCATCTATGCTTCTAATTCTTACTAAAAATCAACACAAGATTCACCATTCAATATTCATTCTTATAACATATTTGCAAATCAAAAATATAATTTTATTTGCAGGAAAGTTATAACAATGAATATTGAATGGTGAAACTTGTGATTAATTTTTATCAGGATTTAGAAAATAAAAAGGTGTGAACATATTAGAAATTGTACTTAGGGCTGCTCTGGTAATGTTTTTGGCAATAAAGCACTTGTTGCGGCCTAAAGTACGTTTAGTTCTAGATTAGGTATGTAGCAAAATCTTGTAAATTTGTGCTGAGCCTAAGTGCATTGCGGTATAATCTTATAAAATCATGGTGAGTGTAAGCACTTTCTTAAAACTATTTATTTCTCATAATCGTTCTACAAGCTAATAGATTCTTTTAGCTTTTGGAGAAGCCTTTTTTCTTCTATGAATCTCATCCTTGCATTCTTGGTTATCCTTCATTGGTAAAGAAAAGAAAATTTCATGACTTGTTTTCTCGTATTTCTTCTCCTCCTTTCTTGTATTTTCTTCCTCCCATCAATCCTTTCCCTTTTCTTGTCTCCGTCGCCTTTCATCTACAGACCATTGACCTCCCTCTTGCCTTCTTCTACCATTCATCATCACATTTTCCTTGTCTTTGTCATCTTATTCTGTTTCATTGTGGCGGGGGTCAGTCTTGATAAAACCCATACTTTCATCTTGGCTGGATTGGGGTCTCTTTTGAGAAATACAGTATATCACTATTTTAGCCAAACTTTTAAGGGTTATAGTCAACCATTTTTTGCCGATATCAAAATGTCTTGAATTTCATTACTTTATCAAGTTTTTGTCTGCAACATTCCCACCATTTTTGCTGGATCTCAAAAAAATTTGAATTTCTCTACTTTCGTCCGCTTTTGTGAGCTAACCAATTTTTTTTGGCCTATATCAAGAAATTTTGAATCCCACTATATTAGCCAACTTTTTTGTAAGTTAGTCCACATGATTGGCCAATTGCGAGGAATTGCAAATTTCACAATTCTAGCTATCTTTTATGGGCTATATATGTAGTCCACTATTATTTGCCAATTATGAAATTTCTGAATTGGGCTACTTGGTGAAAGTTTGTGGGCTATGTTCTATTTTTTTTGGCTGACTTTGTTAAATTTAGAAGTTCACCGATAGAAAATTTGAATTTCACTATTTTAGCTAGAATTTTTTACCCCAGATTTTGGGATAAAACCCAATGTTGTTGTTGTTGTTGTTGTCGTCGCTCTTTTTTGCTTATTCATGTAATTCCGAAATTAATTCTTATAGCATACTTTTGTTAGCAAGTCATTCGTTTTGGCTGATTTAAAAAAAAAAGAAATTTTATTGTTTGACCAGCTATTGTGGGAGTCCTTTCTTTTGTTGGTTTAAAGAAATTTTGAATTTTAGCTAGCTGTTGGGGGGGGGGGGGGGGGGGGGTAGTTTGTTTTTTTTTGGCTGATTTCAAAAAGTTCTGCCTTTTTCACTAACTTTTGTAGGCTATAGTTAACCGATTGTTGGTGATTTGAACAAATTTTGAATTTTGTTGTTTCATCTAGTTATTGTAGGCTATAATCTCCTTTTCTTCTATTTGGAAAATTTTCTAATTTCACTAATTTATCCAATTTTGTAGGGTATTCTCCAGTCTTTTGCTTGATTTTGAGAAATTCCGAATTTCGCTGTTTTCATATGCTTTTGTAAGATATAGTCCATGGTTCTGCATCGATTTTGTGAAATTCGAAATTTCACAATGCTGGCCAGTTTTCCTGGGCTTTCCAATTTTGTTGGCTTATTTCGAGCAGGAAAGTTTGGTAATCCAATTTAGAGTTGGATGCTTTTAGTGAGGGTTATGCTCGATGAAAGCCTCATTTTCATTGTAGCTGGATTGGGTGCTTTTTCGAGAAATTCACTATTTTAGGCAGCTTTTGTGGGTTATAGTTACCATTTTGGTGATTTCAAGAAAATTTGAATTTCATTGCTTTAGCCAACTTTTGTAGGTTTATATATTCCACCGTTTTTGCTAGATCTCGAGATCATGAAATCATAGCTTTTAGCTGATTTCGAGAAAATTTTGATTTAACTGTTTTATCCAGCTTTTTTGTGCAAAGACTTGAATACAATTAGGTGTATTAAGAGTGAGGATTCAAGAGTCCTAGTAAAAGGTGAAGAAATTAAGGAAAGATGGCGAAATTACTTTGAAAAGTTATTAAAGGAAAAGGTTGTGGGCAACTTAATTTTAGAGGACTCGAGGAAGAGTCGAGAGCATATATTTTTTCCGCAGAATTAGGTCATCGGAGGTTCGAAATGTTTTAGGAAGGATGAAAATAGGAAAAGTTTTAGGGCCGAATGATATACCCATTGAAGTTTGGAAGTGTCTTGGGGATGTAGAAATGAGTTGGCTAACAAAATTATTTAATGAAATTTTGAGGACTAAGAAGATGACGGATGAATGGAGAAAGAGTATTCTAGTATCTATATATAAAAATAAAGCAGATATATAAAGTTGCTCAAACTACCGCGGAATTAAATTAATGAGTCATACAATGAAAATTTGGGAGAGAGTGATCGAACATAGACTGAGATTAGAAACTACAGTGTCTGAGAATCAGTTTGGGTTTATGCCGGGGAGGTCAACACTGGAAGCAATTTATGTACTGAGGAGACTTGTGGAAAAATATAGGGAGAATAAGAAAGATCTACATATAGTTTTTATAGATTTAGAAAAAGCGTATGATAAAGTCCCTAGAGACATAGTATGGTTGGTGTTAAATAATAAAAGAGTAACTATTCTGTATATCGAGGGAATTAAGGATCTGTATGAAGGGGCAACAACCACAATTAGAATAACCACAGGAGAGACCAGCGATTTTCCTATTACAGTAGGTTTACACCAAGGCTTTAAGCCCCTACCTCTTTACTTTGGTTATGGATGAATTGACGCATGGAATACAAGATGAGGTGCCTTGGTGTATGCTTTTTGCCGATGACATCATCTTAGTTGACGAGACTGGAGTTGGGAGTCAATGCTAAATTAGAATTGTGGAGAGAAACTTTGGAAGCTAAAGTCTTTAAAATAAGCAGAACTAAAACAACGTATATGAAGTGTAATTTTAGTGATATTCGGAACACAACTGAGGAAGTAGTGAAGCTTGATGGCCAAGAGATACCTAAGAGAGACCGTTTGCGATACTTAAGCTCAATTATACAAAGAGATGGGGAGATTTGTGAAGATGTTACATATAGGATCCAAGCGGGGTGGCTTAAGCGGAGAAGTGCCAGTGGTGTTTTGTGTGACAAACATATACCTTTGAAGTTTAAGGAATTTTTTTACAGAATGGCTGTTAGACCAGAAATGATGTATGGAGCAGAGTGTTGGGTAACAAAGAAACAACATGTCCAAAAAATGAGTGTAACGGAGATGAGGATGCTAAGATGGATGTGTGGTAAAATAAGGAAGGATAGAATTAGAAACGAGCATATACGAGACATGCTAAAGGTAGCTCCAATCCAAGATAAGTTAAGAGAGAATTGCCTCAGGTGGTTTGGACATGTCACACGTAGACCTGGTAGTGCCCCCGTTAGAAAGAGTGATTTGATAAGTATTGAGGATAGAGTTAGAGGTAGAGGAAGATCTAAACTAACTTGGATGAAAACGGTGAAAAAAGATATGATAGGTTGTGACCTTACAGAAGATATTGCACTAAACCGAGCAGAATGGAAAATCAGGATTCATGTAGCCGAACCCCAACTAGTTGGGAAAAAGGCTTTGTTGTTGTTGTTGTTGTATCCAGCTTTTTTGTTAGTCAACCGTTTGTTGGCCAATTTCATATAATTATTAATTTAATTGTTTTAGTCATCTTTTGTGGGCTACTTCAGTGTTTTGCCGATTTTGAAAATTATATAAATTTCATCATTTTGGAAAAATTTTGTAGGCAATGTTAGACCAATTTTGGCTAAATTTTTTAGTATTTCACTATTTCTGCCAACTTTTATGAGCCATATAGTGGCCAATTTCGATAACTTTTTAATAATTTGACAATCTTAACCGAGTTTTTTGGTCAATTTCAAGAAAGTTTGAATCTCACCTTTTTTGCCCAATTTTTTCCCCCTTCTGTAGATCACCGTTTTACGCTATTTTGAGAAATTTCAATTGTTGTTATTTTGGCCTGTTACTGTGGCTATTGTCCATCCGGTTTTGCAGATTTTGGAAATTCTGAATTTTCACTATTTTGGTTAGTCGATCCTTTTTCACTGTTTTGGCCAACTTTTGGGTATTATATATAATCCACTGTTATTGGCTCATTTGAGAAATTTCGAACTTCACCTTTTGTGAACTATAGAGTCCATTGTTTTCCCCCCAATTTTGAGAAATTCGAAATTTTAGTATCTTTAGCATGCTTTTGCTGGTTGTTAATTTATGAAAATTTCAAAGAAATTCGAGTCTCACTGATTTAGCAATCTTATGTGGCCCATATCCATCATTTTTGTCTATTCTCAGCTTGATTTCCTTACTTTCGCTTGCTTTTGTGGGCGGCGGTAGACAACTGCTGTCCATTGATTTCATGAAATTGATAATTTGATAATTTTGGCAATTTTTATGGGCTTTCCACTGTTTTGGACTGATTTCGAGAAAGATAGAAATGTTTCACATCCAATTCAAAATTAAATTGCCTAGTGACTAGTGATGTCAAAGTTTTTTGTAGTCGGTGTTTTAAACTGGAAACTTGTAACATAGTAACGGGAATATCCGACTTCTGCAGCTTGGGTGGAAATTGGGGTGAGAGGTGTAAACTATTAACATTGTAGATTTGATTACGTGAACTGTGCAACTTGGTTGGAACTGGGGATAGAGAAGGGTCGAGGGAGAGAGGGATGGGGTGATGGGTAGGGATGCTCTTGAATACAAATATATTCGATCTGATCCTAATTCATATCCGGATTTTATGCGGATTCAGATATGAAGAATCCAGATCCAATCGGATCCGGATCTGGATTTGGATACAAATAGTTCAAAAGAATCCCCGTCATATTTATAATATATAGATATGTGTTCCGCCTTTTACATAACTGAAGCTTTGGCCCATTGGTTGTCCTCGTGGGTTAAGTCCTTCGGGTCACAAGTTTGAATTTAGGCAGTTTGTTTTTCCCCCTTTTCTCAATTCTGATTTACATTAAATCTTTCTTTCTTAGTTCCGTTGTATAATAATAATGTGTGTATATATATAGGGCTATGATCATGTGAGAACTCCTTCGGTGGGAACCAAGTCTGAGTTTTTTTGGAATATAAATTGAAAAATCCGAATCGTTCATTTTGATCTATAAGTCTAAATTAGTCTGCGGAAGAGAAATCGAGAAATCCAGTCATTTGATATTTGTTTGTGCATGCATTCAAGTGTTACAAATTGTATGGCTGAATAACATTATATTTTATAATGACACGAAGGATGGAAAATGAATTTCAAATGACTTTATTTTATATATTTAGATTAATTTAGTCATTCTAAGCAATATGAACTAGCAATGTCAACAAGAACCTATACCCGGAACCGACCCAGTCTATCATGGGTTGGGTTTGAGTCCTAAAAAAAAGACCCAATGTGTTTCTGGGTCCGCTCAAATTGGACCGGACCCGGACTCGATTTAAAAAACCCTCTCTTCTTCTTCTTCTTCTTCTTCTTCTTCTTCTTCCTTCCTCAAATCTCCCAGCCCTAAATAAACCTCCCTCCCCCCGTCCAAAAAAAAATTCTCCGGCACCACCACCACCTTAACTTCAACCACCCGCTCCTCCCCCGCCAATCCCCCTGCTCGCTCCACCACCACCACATCCTCATGCATCACCACCACCACCAATCCCCTGCTCTCGCCCCCGTCCCTACCCGCAGCGGCCGTCGCTGCCCCGGTCACTGCCCCTTGCCGCTGCTGCTTTCCGCTCGCTACACCCGACGGGTAAGTATTCTTAAGTCAAACCCGGACCTGGACCCGAACACGGTTCTCGCAAGTCTGGGTCTGGATCCAGGTTTAATTCTTGGACCTGTGAGGTGTCGGGTCCAGATCCGAGTCCGAGTACCCGATAGGACCCGATATCCGCTCTAATATGAACGATTTGGATCATCTACGTAAAAAGTTCAAACGAAGCTTATTATGGGAACTAGTTCTCACATGATCACTCCCATATATATATATATATATATATATATATATATATATATATATATATATATATATATATATATATATATATATATAGGAACCTAGAGTGGCGTTCCAGAAAATTTTCCTAGACTGTCACCCATTCGGCTTTTGCCATCCCCAGAATGTGTGACCCCTACTGTTTAATGATCTACATGTCATAAAATATATGCATATGTAAAATCACAAGGTTTGAACATGCGTTTCTCATATATCAAATCGTCTCATTTCTTCTATGTTGAAAAATTGCTCATTTTGCAAGTACATGATACGTGTGAAAACCATGTTCAAACCTCGTGATTTTACATATGCATAAGTTCCATGACATGTAGATCACACGGTGTGGATCATGCGTTTGGTGGAAAAAAACATGTCAAATGGGTGACACACTCATATATATGTAAAGAGAAATGATAATATGAGATGGGGAGCTAGATTCAATTTTTGAGAGCTAAGCAATTTGAACCATCCTAATCACGACCACACCGTTGACATTATTCTACATTACATAGCACGTTGCTACAAAATTTCAATTGATTTGTAGACCTCTAGCCTATGCATCAAGCAGTTCAAATAAAGTCAAGTTATTCGTGAAACATATATATGTGAATTTACCGTAATCACTTCTCCAAACCACTTGAAAATTTGTAGACACATTCTTCCTGACTTGTAGAATAATGTGAATTTGGTGTGATTGTGAATTGGATGGTTCAAGGTGCTCAGCTCTCAAATACGAATCTAGCTTACCATTTCATATTAACATTACTCTCTCTCTATAGATATATAGGTATTAAACTTTACAATCTTTAAGAAAATTAGTATTAGTAACTTTGTTTGTACCCATATTATATATTAAAATACTACCGTCCTTTATTTTTTTCCTTTAATAACTAAACTACCCTACTCTCTTCTCTCTTTCATGCACACACTCTTTTCATTAATTCTAATATGTTCTTCCTTTTTATGAAGTATTCTCTTCTCGGTAAATAGTTTAAATTACAATTACTATTTATAATTTTTTATTATATTTTATCACATTTCTATTTTTTCCCCAAATCTACCTTATATGATATTATTGTGATGTCTGAATTCGTATCTGTATTCGATGCACTATCTGATTTGTATCTGTATCTAAAATTTGTGGATTCAGATTTTTTTTACCGACCCATATCCGTATCCACATCCGTAGTCGACTTTGGAATGCGTATATGGATATTGGTATTGCTCATATTCAATCCGAAAGCACCCCTATGTCCAATTCAAGTAGTGGCATAGTTATGTCAAATTCTTCATAGCGCAATATAATGGTTTCTATCCTAAATCGTATTAGTCATATGGATCTTTTTTCCCATCGATTATGTCAAATTAACAAGGGTAATCCATCTCAATCCATGTCCATCTAGGGTGTATCTGTGGCACTCTTTGCTTCCTGCCATTATTGGTCTCCATTGCATATGTACAAACCTTCTCAGCTGGTTTTCCCTCTAGCAGAGCTAAGCTACCTCGTATGGAAGTACTCATATCTTTCTTATGTTTGTGTTTCGGAACTAACTCTCTTCAGCATGCTCATTTCATCTACATTTGTTGATTGCTAAATGCATGCATGATTTGTACGATACTCAGGGATGTACTAGTTTTACATTTTTAATTATTGTGAGTATAGTTATTGTTATTTGGGGATGTAAGGAAACAAATATTCAGCCAACAAAGTTATATAGATTGGAATTCAAATGTCATGACGCCTGTAAGGTATGGATGTGATTAGAAATCAGGTATTGAGGTAGTTGAACGATAATACCTATATGCGTAGGCTCAGTGCAATTTATTTAATTTTTTTTTTACATTAAAAAGACTAACTTTCATTAGTACATGAGTGGAAATCAAATTGCAAGGCAATTAAATGTTACAGACAAGGATGCTTAAATTGGAACAAACTGTGGCAATCATTTGTATAATTATGATCTTAGTTCATAACTCTTCATGAAGGGAATAGCCTATACACTGCCGACCCTAATAGACTAGTAATATCTGTGTTTTATAGTGGCATTCCACTGACCATTTTGTTGGAGTACAATAAATCATTCTTTATTATCTTTTAGCCAATGCTGTGAAAATGTTCCTACTATTTCATTTACTTTGTAATTCATATATCTTTTGGATATACATTCTAATTGATACTTGTAAAGTTGAGTAGGAATGAGTTTGATGATCTTCATGAAAATTCTTAATAATTGTTTTACAGCTAACCATTTAGTTCTGATTTCCCTTTGCATTCTTACAGGTGCCTTAAAACATTATTCTTGGAAGAAAGTGCTGTCATGGAAAAGGAATGTGGATGGCTCCACGAGCTTGCCTCTAATAATTCGGTTCTTGAGACTTTGAACTTCTACATGACTGAACTCAGTGTCTCATGGCAAGACCTTGAGTTAATTGTGAAAAATTGCAAATCGTTGATATCCTTGAAGATTTCCGAATGTGATATCTCCAACCTTGTCGGGTTCTTCCGTGCAGCTACATCACTCGAGGAGTTTGGTGGTGGCTCATTTGATGATTCAATAGGTGAAGTAAACAAATACGATAAAATCTGTTTCCCTCCAAGGTTATGCTGCGTAGGCTTCAGCTTCATGGGAACTAATGAGATGCACATCATATTTCCATTTGCTGCTGCTCTAAAGAAACTGGACTTACAGTACACATTTCTTAGTACCCAGGATCATTGTGAATTGATTCAACGATGCCCTAATCTAGAAATTCTTGAGGTATTATCCAATTGTATCATTTCAAATAATTTTTTCACATGAAGTGTTTTATCTTACTTTTGTATTTCACATTTGTGGCAGGTAAGGAATGTGATTGGAGATCGAGGATTAGAAGTTGTAGCCCAGACATGTAGAAAACTGAAAAGGCTCCGAATAGAGCGAGGAGAGGATGAACAAGGTCCTGAGGATGAACAAGGAACAGTTTCGCATATAGGGCTCTCTGCGGTTGCCCAAGGCTGCTTAGAACTGGAGTATCTAGCTGTATATGTCTCAGATATCATGAATTCGGCTCTGGAGTGTATCGGTACTCACAGCAAAAATCTCTGTGATTTTAGGCTTGTCCTACTTGATTCAAAAGAGAGAATTACAGAATTGCCTCTTGACAATGGGGTGCGTGCTCTTCTGCGCGGATGCACCAAACTGAGAAGGTTTGCTCTTTATCTGAGACCTGGTGGGCTCACTGATGTTGGTCTTGGCTACATCGGCGAGTTCAGTACCAATGTACGATGGATGCTTTTAGGCCACGTGGGTGATTCTGACTTCGGGCTTCTCCAGTTTTCGAGAGGTTGCCCAAAATTGCAGAAGCTGGAGCTGAGAGGCTGCTGCTTTACCGAGCGTGCTCTCTCTCTTTCTGTGCTTCAGTTGATTTCTTTGAGATACCTTTGGGTTCAAGGCTACAATGCCTCTTCTGATGGTAGTGATCTTTTAGCTATGGTTCGCCCATTTTGGAACATAGAATTCATTCCTCCAAGAAGGGAGAACGCTTACGCAGAGAATGATGGCGAACAAGTTGAAGTTGGTGTAGAGCATCCAGCACAAATACTCGCATACTATTCTCTTGCAGGAAGGAGGACGGACTGTCCAGATACCGTGATTCCTCTAAATCCCGAATGAGTGTATATATACTGAGCTTGCTTCCGGTTTTCTATTTACCAACCTTGCCAACTTTTTTTGTTGTTGTAACTGCTATTGCTTTGACCTTGTGTATATTATCTTGCACGTTTCATCTTGAAAATTTGCTGGGCTGGTGTCATGTAATAATAAGCTGTATTCCACTTTCAGAAATTTAATAGCATATTAGAGTGCAGAGATGCTTTGTGATGTTTACACCATGGTTTTGATCCTTCTGTTCAGAATCTAGATAGTTTTGTTTGCAATTTTTAGTGAAAAATTTGTTAGCTATAGCTTCGTTTTAATAAGGAAAATTATAGCTATCCTATTCAAGTTTTGTCTTCATCTAATTTGTGTACTTCACTCATAATGTCTTCTGCATATTCGGGGCAATATCGCTTCTCTGCTTGTATTGATTCCATTTATTTTCTTGCTTGTAAAATAGGTACTTATCTTCTTGTAGTGATTCCATTTGTTTTCTTGCTTGTAAATAGGTAGCGGGGATGCTTTCTACTGAGTTCTTGCTTCAAGTTTGCTGACATTGTTCAACGTCTTGTGAGGTATGTGCCCTCTTAGTTAAGCTTGCATTATATGCAAGCTTCTATGGGTATACGTTATTTTCTTTAGTATAGATTTGAACTAGTAGGCAGAGGCTGCAGGGGATTAATCTTTACTGAATGCAGACATTTATTACTAGGTGATCTTGTTTGGGTAAATTTGAGTAAATCTACCTTCGGTTCCACGAGTTGCAGGTAACCCACCTCATATTTTTTTTTTTGGTTTTATACTCCACAATTTTTGGCTGTTTTTTTGTGAACTTTTACAGTTTTAGCCTCATTTTGTGGGCCATACAATCGCCTATTTTTTGGTTGATTTCGTAATTTAGTGTTTTGACCTTATTTTGTGGGTTATAAATCATGGTTTTCGGTGTGAAATTTCTTATTTCATTGTTTTGACCACATTTTGTGTAATACTTCATAGTTTTCGGTCATTTTTGTGATATTTTGTGTATCACTGTTTTGGCCTCATTTTATGGCTAGTGTAGTCCACTGTTTTGGCCTCACGTTCATGAAAATTCGTATTTAACTTTTTTTCCAAATTTTATGGCTTATAGTCCCAAGTTTTCGGACAATTTTTTGAAATTTCTTATTTTATTGTTTTGGCCTCATTTTGTGGACTATATAGCCCACAACTTTCGGTCATTTTCGTGAAATTTCGTATTTCACTATGTTGGTCACATTTTGTGGGATATAATCTACTGTTTTTGCAAATTTCATGAAATTTCGTATTTTACAGTTTTGACATCATTTTGTGGGCTATAATTTATTGTTCTCGGCCATTTTCGTGAAATTTTGTATTGCAATGTTTGGCCACAATTTGTTTGCAATAGTCTACAGTTTTATGCCGATTTTGTATTTCACTGTTTTGGCCTCTTTTTGTGGGCTATAGTTCATAATTTTGGGCAACTTTCATGAAATTTCATATTCCACTATTTTAACATTATTTTGTAGGCTATAGTCCAAGTTTTGGGTCACTTTCGTAAAATTTTGTATTTCACTATTTTGACATCATTTTGTGGGCTATATAACCCACATTTTTTGGCCAATTTCATAAAATTTAATATTTCACAGTTTGGACCTCATTTAGTGGATGATAAGTCCATAGTTTTCGGCAATTTTTCTGAAATTTCATATTTTAGTGTTTTTGCCATGTTTTGTGGCATATAGTGCACAATTTTCGGTCAATTTCGTATTTCAATGTTTTAACATCATTTTGTGGGCTATAATCCATAATTTTCTGCCAATTTCGTGATTTTTTTCATTATTACAATTTTAATCAGATTTTGTGCGCTGTAGTCCACTGTTTTTGGTCATTTTCGTGAAATTTTGTATTTCAATGTTTTGACCCCATTTGGCAGGCTATAGGCCATTGTTTTCGGCCATTTTCATGAAATTTTGTATTTCAGTATTTTGGCCATATTTATTGGCTATATTCTACTGTTTTCTACCAATTTCGGGAAATTTCGTATTTCACTGTTTTGGCCTCATTTGTGGTCTATAGTACACAGTTTTCAGTCATTTCAGTGAAATTTCGTATTTCAGTATCTTGACCATATTTTGTTGGCTATATAGTCCAGAGTTTTTTTTTGCTAATTTCGTGAAATTTCATATTTCACTGTTTTGGCCTCATTTTGTGGATTGTAGTCCACGGTTTTTTGGCAATTTTTATGAAATTTTGTATTTCAATACTTTACTCAATTTGTGGGTTATAGCATGTAATTTTCAACCATTTTTGTAAAATTTCGTATTTTCACTGCTTTGGCCTCAATTTGTAATCAATAGTCCACGATTTTTTGGTGGCATTTTTTGCGAATTTTGTATTTCACTGTTATGGGCTATATAGTCCACTTTTTTAGATATTTTCGTTAAATTTTGTATTTCACTATTTGTGCCTCATTTTGTGGGCTACATAGTCCACTATTTTTCGCAACTTTCGTGAAATTCTGTAGTTAAGTATTTTGACAATATTTTGTAGGATATATAAGTTCACAGTTTTTGGCCACTTTCGTAAAATTTTGTATTTCACTGTCTTGACAACATTTTGTAGCCTATAATTCACAGTTCTGTGCCACTTTCGTGAAATTTCTTATTTCAATGTTTTGTTCTCATTTTGTGGGCTGTTTTGTCCACAGTTTTGGGCCATTTCCGTAAAATTTCGTACTTTATAGTTTTAGACCCATATGTGCGCCGTAATCTACAATTTATAGCCAATTTCTTGATATTTCGTATTTCACTGTTTTGGCCTCATGTTGTGGGCTTTATAAGTCCACAGTTTTCGGTCATTTTCGTGAATTTTCGTATTTCACTATTTTAACCACATTTTGTAGCGTATATAGTGCACATTTTCGGTCAATTTCGAGAAAATTTGAATTTCACTGTTTTGGCCTCATTTTTGGGCTATTATGCCACTATCGTGAAATTTTATATTTCTTTGTTTTGGCCACATTTTGAGGGTTATAGTTTACTGTTTTTAGCGAATTTCGAAAAAATTCGTATTTTATAGTTTTAGCCTCATTTTGTGGCATGTAGAACACAGTTTTTTTTTATTACAAATTTCATGAAATTTTGTATTACACTATTTCAACCTAATCTGGAGGGTTATAGTCCGCTGTTATTGGCAATTTTCATGAAATTTTGTATTTCAGTGTTTTGGTTGTATTTTGTTGGCTACATCACAGTTTTATGCAAATTTCGTGAAACCTATAATGCAGAGTTTTTGGCCATTTTCATGAAATTTCCTATTTCATTGTTTTGGCCTCATTTGGTGGGCTATAGTCCACAATTTTGTGTCAATTTCGTGAAATTTCATATTTCACAGTTTTGGCCATATTTTGTGACCAATACAGTCTACTATTTTTGGTCAATTTCGATAAAATTCTTATCTTACAGTTTTGGCATTATTTTGTTGCTTATTGTCCACAGTTTTCGGCGTTTCATGGAATTTCGTATTTCAGTGATTTAGCCTTATTTTGTCGGTTAGTCCACAATCTTCTGTAAATTTTGTAAAATTTGTATTTTATCGTTTGGCTTCATTTTGTGGATTGTAATCTACAGTTTTCGGCCACTTTTGTGAAATTTCGTATATCATTGTTTTGACCTCATTTTGTAGGCTATGAAGTCCACAATTTTCTATCAATTTCGTTAAGTTTCGTATTTTACAGTTTTTAGTTAATTTTGTGGGCTAAATCCACAGTTTTATGTCAATTTCGTGAAATTTCTCATTTCATTGTTTTGACCACATTTTGTTCCCTATAATCTTCTGTTTTTGGTCAATTTCGACAAAATTCCTGTCTTACAGTTTTGGCCTCATTTTGTGGCATGTAGTTCACATTTTAAAGCAATTTTCTTGAAATTTTGTACTTCAATGTTTCGACCTAATTTGGTGGGCTGTAGTCCACTGTTTTCGGCTTTTTTTTTATGGAATTTCGTATTTAAGTGTTTTAGCCATATTTTGTCGGCTAGTCCCCAAATTTCTGCAAATTTTGTGAAATTTCGTGTATCAGCGTTTGACTTCATTTTGTAGGGAATCCTTTTAGTTTTTGGCCATTTTCGTGAAATTTCGTATTTCATTGTTTTGGTCTCATTTCGTAAGCTATATATAGTCTACAATTTTCTGCCAATTCTTTCAAATATCGTATTTCACTGTTTTGGCCTCATTTTTTGGACTATATCAACTTTTTTCGGCCAATTTCTTGTGGGCTGTAGTTCATAGTTTTCTGTTGTTTTCGCGAAATTTCTTATTTCACAATTTCCATGGAATGTTGTGTTTCTCTGTTTTGGAAAAATTTTGTGGCATATAGTGCTCAGTTTTAGGTGAACTTCGTGAAATTTCTTATTTCACTTTTTTGGCTCATTTTGTGCGCAATAGTCTATAGTTTTTTGCAAATTTCGTGAAATTTCGTATTTCACTATTTTGTATCATTTTGTGGGCTACCAACATTTTTGTGCCATTTTAGTGAAATTTCGTATCTCATCATTTTGCCACATTTTGTGAGCTATTGTAGTCCACGGTTTTCAGTCATTTTAGTGAAATTTTGTATTTCACTATTTTGGCAACATTTTTGTGGCATAGAGTGCACAACTTAAGGTCGAGTTTGAGAAATTTCGTATTTTATTGTTTTGACATCATTTTGTGGGCTATAATCGACAGTTTTGGGCGACTTTCGTGAAATTTCGTATTTCATTGTTTTCGCCACATTTTGTGGCCTATAGTGCACAGTTTTTGACTAATTTGTAGAATTTCATTTTTTCACAGTTTTCATCTTATTTTGTAGGGGTGTAAAATGAAAAGGTCGGTCCGTCGTCCATCCGAGCCCGACTTGATAAATGGCCTGACCGTGGACCGTCCAAAGTGTTATACGAACCGAACTTGAACAAATTATTAAGTCTGATACTTTACCGAGCTCGAGCCGGACATAAGTCCGTCCGATTATTATTGTGGTCTGATGCTTTACCGAACCGAGTCCGGACTATAAAAATTTTGTCCGGCCTGGACCGAGCGGATATAAGCCCGTCCGAGTAGAATTTCGGTCCGAGCTTGAACATATGGTTGTCCGGTCCCGTCCGGTCTGATTTACAGACCTATTATTTTGTGGGCCGTATTCCCTAGTTTTCGGCTATTTTCCTGAAATTTTGTATTTCACTTTTTCAGCCACATTTGGTGGACTATAGTCCAATGTTTGTGAAATTTCATAGTTTATTCTTTTGGCCATATTTTGGGGGCAATCCACATTTTGTCTCATTTTGTGGGCATTCCACTGTTTTCGGCTCCTTCGTGATTTTTTTTATTTCACAGTTTTGGCTTTGTATAAGTCCACAGTTTTCTGCCATTTTTGTAAATTTCTTATTTCACTATTTTGGCAGCATTTTACGAGTTACAGTTTACTATTTTTGGCCAATTTCGTGGAATTTTGCATTTTACAGTTTTAGCTGCATTTTGTGCGCATTGTCCTTAGTTTTCGGTCATTTTCGAGGAGTTTCGCATTTCACTATTTTTGCCATATTTTGCGTGCAAGAATTTATTGTTTTCGACATATTTCGTGAAATTTTGTATTTTACAGTTTTAGCCACATTTTGCAGGCTATAGTAAACTTTTTTCGGCCATTTTTGTGAAATTCGGTATTTCAATGTTTTGGACTCATTTGGTGGGCTGGTCCATTGTTTTTTTTTTAAATTTTATTTTATTTTATTTTATTTTATTTTATTTTTTTGTTGTGTGTGTGTGTGCGCGCTTATAGCTTATTGTTTTAATTTTGTGAAATTTTTTATTTTATTGTTTTGGCGTTATTTTGTGGGTTGTCCACATTTTTCGGTCATTTTTGTGAAATTTTTATTTCACTGTTTTGGTCACATTTTGTGGCCTATAGTGCACAAAGTTTACAGTCAAGTTAGGGGAATTTCGTATTTCACTATTTTGACCTTTGTGGGCTACTATTGTCCACAGTTTTGGGCCACTTTTGTGAAATATCTTATTTCACTGTATTCGCTACATTTTGTGGCCTATAGTGCACTTTTTTTTATACCAATTTTGTATTTCACCGTTTTGGCATAATTTTGGGACCTATAGTCCAGAGTTTTCGACAATTTTCGTGAAATGTCGTATATCACTGTTTTGGCCATATTTTGTGGCTTATAATGCTCATTTTGTTAGGTATCCACATTTTTTTGCATATTTCATGAAATTTTGTATTTTACTATTTTGATGACATTTTTGTGACCTATAGTTCCTAGGTTTCGGCCGGTTTCGTTAAATTTCGTGTTTCACTTTTTTTGAAACATTTGGTGGGATATAATCTGGGGTCAATTTCTTAAATTACTGTTTTGACCTAAATTTGTGGGCTACAGTCAAATTTTGAATTTCTCTGTTTTAGCTTCATTTTGTGGGATGTAGACCACAGTTTTCGGCCATTTAATGAAATATTGTATTTTATAGTTTTAGCCTAATTTTGTTGGCTATCCAATGTTATCGTAAAATTTCGTATTTCATTGTTTTGGCATCATTTTCGTAGAATTTTGTGTTCTACCATTTTCGGTTATTATCGTAGAAATTCGTATTTCACTCTTTTTAACTTCATTTTGTTGGCTATAGTTCATATTTTCCGTCATTTTTGTCAAATTTCGTGTTTCACATTTTCACCTTATTTTGTGGCTTATATAGTCCATAGTTTTCGGCTATTTTCGTGAAATTTTGTATTTGATAGTTTTGGCATTATTTTTTGGTATATAAGTGCACAATTTCCAGCAATTTTCGTGAAATTTCGTATTTCATTGTTTTATCCACAATTTGCAGGCTACATACATGTTACTATTTTCGGCCAATTGCGTAGAATTTCGTATTTTAAAGTTTTGCTAGCTCTAATCCATAGTTTTCGGCCATTTTTGTGAAATACTGTGTTATACAGTTTTAGCCTCATTTTGTCGGCTTTTAATCCACAGTTTTCGGAAAATTTTTGAAAATTTTGTATTTCACTGTTTTAACCTTGTTTTGTGGGCTAGAGTCCCATTTTTTCCGGCAATTTTTGTAGCATTTTGTATTTTACTGTTTTGACCTGATTTTATGGGCCATAATTCTCAATTTTCTGCCAATTTGGTAAAATTTTGAACTTCACTGTTTTGACATCATTTTGTGGGACTAGTCTACATTTATCTGCCAATTTTGTATTTTAATGTTTTGACCTCATTTTGTGGGTAGTCACATTTTTTGACCATATTCGTGAAATTTTGTATTTTACAGTTTAGCCCTATTATGTTGGCTATAATATTCAGTTTTCGGCTGATTTCGTATTTCACTGTTTTAGCCCCATTTTGTGGGGCTACCCATTATTTCCGGCAATTTTGGGAAATTTTGCCGCACTATTTTGGCCTAATTTTGTGGGCTGTTGTCCACAGTTTTCTACCAGTTTTGTCACTTTTTATAATTCACTATTTTGGCCTCATTTTGTGCACTGTTTGTCCATAGTTTTCGGCCATTTTTATGAAATTTCGTATTTTACTGTTTTAGCCTATTTTTGTTGGTATAGTCCACAGTTCTTGGCAATTTTTGTGAAATCTCGTATTTCATTGTTTTGGCCTTATTTGGTGGGCTACAGTTCCCTGTTTTTGGCAATTTTTCTGAAAATTTGATATTTCATTGTTTTGGCCATATTTTATGTCCACAACTTTCTGCAATTTTGTTAAAATTCGCATTTCACTGTTTGGCCTCAGTCTGTGGGCTGTAGTCCGCAGTTTTTAGCCATTTTTGTGAAATTACGTATTTAACTCTTTTGGCCTTTTTTGTGTCCTCAATTTTGGGCCGATTTCATGAAATTTTGTATTTCATTATTTTGGCAACATTTTGTGGCCTATAGTCCAATGTTCGTTTTGCTAATTTGGTTATTTTGCAGGCTATATAGTCTGCTGTTTTCAGCTAATTTCATGAAATTTCATATTTTGCAGTTTTAACCTCATTCTTCAAGCTGTAGTCCACAATATTCAGACATTATCGTATAATTTCGTATTTATGCAGTTTTCGGTCATTTGGTGAAATTTTGTATTTCACTGTTTTCACCACATTTTGGGGACTATAATTTACTGTTTTCGGCAAATTTTGTGAAATTTAATTTTTTACAGTTTTAGCCTCAATTTCAGGGCTGTAGTCAACAATTTTCTTCCATTCTCGTGAAATTAATAATTTCACATTTTTGCTTCATTTTTTGGTCTATAGTCCACAGTTTTCGGTCATTTTTGTGACATTTCAGATTTCATTTATTTCACCTCATTTTGTGGGATATTGTCCACAGTTTTTGTAACGCCCCGGATCCCCATTACAGGACATCCGTGACATGACCAGAATCTTTTCATTCAAATGCATCTCAACACAGTAAATAACACGGAAATTTAAAAACTTTTATTGCCAAATAGAACATTACATCAGTAATTACAACCATTATCTTGTCCTTGAACAAGGAATACAAATTATATAAACTCATTACAACTGATTTAAAATATTCAAACTCTTCTTGCGAAGCCATCGGCTGTCTTCCAGAGCGGCAGTTGATTGGTTACTGCCAGAAATTCCGTTGAATGGTCTATCTGCCTCCCTGGGACTTGCCGCTCGGCTTGACTCTTCTGCTGCGTGACTCTGATGTTTCTGCACCTGCTCGGATGGTAGGCATATACACTGCCGCCCCACTTGGATGCTCTGTTGGGTTGGCTCACTTGCCCTCTTGACCCAGTATCAAGTACCTAATTAAGTGGGCAAGTCAGTAATTCTACTGACGCAATGCTGATAAAAAAACATCGATCTCCAACTATTACACCCATAATCATCTTGAATGGAAAAGAATGTGTATCCTGATTTTCTAGTGTTCATGTATGCCATGACCTGAAGTCTATTACAAGCACACAGTACGTAACAGATGCACTTAATCTAATGTCAGTAAGATTCTGGACACATATGCATCCCATACTACATATGCTGGGCCCAGATCAAGCCGTTTATCCAGTTTCAGGGATTCGAACCCTCGCCTTGCAATGCATTATATTATTGTACACTTCCTATTCCTGATAGTAGAGCATGGCTGAGGAGGTTGCAGATTAATCGGTCTCATCCATTCTGCAGTCACTTAGTGGTGTCTCGGTTTGCCACCAGTGCCCGGCGCTCGGACCCCACTCAAAAGCCGTGACGGACCTACAAATACACTGTAGCATATCCATTATGCAAAAGATCCAATATGATCCGTCCGTGTCCACCACATAGAACATGACGGCCTCGAAGGTCTAAAACTCCCTATTCGCCAGGAAATCGACATCCCGTTCTTACCACGGTACTTCAGGAATCAACAGTGCAAGATACACACCGCAACACGTATTTCTAATGATAGGAAGAGACAATCCCATGGTCGTCACCACCTAGTGCAAATTCTCAGAACGAATTGGATTATAGGGAATCACCCCTAACACCAATTTGGTCTTCAAGCGAAACAAAATAAGGAAACCTAATCAATGCAGTTTGCTGAAAACATGTGGTTACCAAAAATCATACATGATGTTGAACAATCAATGCCGAGCCTGACTGGTCTGTCAAAATAACAATCATCACGGGAATCACATCCACTGATTCCCAGTACCTTCACAGGTCAGCGACCAAAATAATTTCGTCCCGTGACCCTCAACGAGTAGTCCAACGGTACCCTAAGGATGCAATATAATTCAATTGAAGGTAAGTACACACAAAATCACAAATTCCTGACCATTTGACAGACTCAGGCATCGAGACACCAATCACAACCCGACCAGAGCTATAACCCAACTTACTCATGTCCACCTTGAGTACTAAGCACAGGAACTTGTCTAAGTTGCAGAGGAAATGCAAAAACCTCTTTTGAGACTCAATTGCTCATGATCACCACACTACGGTATGTAAAGGGATCCTCACCAATTGTCTGATAGAATAGTTCAAGAAATAGCAGTAGTTGTAACTCAAGCTACGTTCATCGGAATCCAACACAATCAGACTTTTAGAAGGGTAGGAGATCCACTGCAATTCCCTAGTAGACGACTCCCTCAATTCTTTAAAGAACTCAAGTCCCTGAGCTAACTTAAGCTCGAAGTCAAACTAAACAACATGTTGCTAAACTTACAACGACCATAACTTCCAGCACACAATTTGAAATTCCTTGATATCCCTCATTCTGGAAAGATAAGATTCTAGTCTACAACTATCCAGTTAACCATTTCCTCAAATTCAATCATCTTGAAATTGTAAACACCTCATACACTCTCAGCGGTATGTTCCTTCCTGCACTCGTTGCACCTTTTCGATATCATAAAAGTTTGCCCACTCATCGGAATTACTCGATTCCGGGTTCTATAGAAAGGTGGACGTGCCTACTACAACTTATTAGTTGAATACATCCCCAGATTCCATCAGTAAAGTCCTCAAAAACACCAATCTCTATAAAGTGCACATTCAGGGAAAAAGTAATTCTTTCAACAAACAGGGTCTTTACTAGACTAGATCTGCCCTAGTCTTAAAAAATCATAACTCTCAACCTACAAACTGGAATTACAGTTGGGTTAGAAAGCTATGACTCCCTACTACGACTCTCTAGTTGGTCAAATTCCCAAATTATTAACAAGTAATTCCAGAATTTCCCATTTTCACAGACCAATCGATTTGCACTAGGCTGAACCTAGTTCTCTTTGAAATTCAATAAAAAATCAACCTTAAGTCCAATGCTCATGAAATTGGAGATTCTTAATCCAAACATATACTTTTCCATTGTATCCAAAATTTACATTCAGATTCATCTCGCACAATTAGTTATGACTCCTCAAATACTGCACAAAATTTCAACTGCTCTTTCCGCAGGGTATTTACTACCCCTTACTAAATAATTTTGAAACCTCATCAAATGACCTCGAAAAATTCTAAAATTGGAGAATCATCAAATAGACTCATACCAAAAGTTACTCCAAAAATTTCATAATAATATCATAGACACACAAGGAGGTATGACCTTTTGAACTTCAGTCCAAAAACAGTCAGCTTCAGCCACAACTTCCAGACCAGTTATATTCTACAATTTCTTTGAGATATCAAACGACCTTGGAAAATTATGAAATTAACGACTGTAGCTTTAGACACATACAAGAGTGTCCACAGAAATTTTCATCTTAAAGTACCTAGGCTACATTGAGATACAAAATCGGGAATACGCAGCAAATTTCACACAGCCAGCAACAATTTCGGCTACTTATTGGGTCCTATGTTTGGGCTATCAAATTGCTTCCAAATATTGTGAAAAAATTCATGGATGCTTTACATACATAGAAAAATAAATTTCCAAAATTTGGGCCCCAAATTCCAAACTATTTGGGAGCAAGAAATTCCCAAACTCACCATCACAAGCATGCTTCTTAACGAACGCTTATAAAAATGAGTTGTTCTTACCATACAACTCTCTTTCTTAGCATTCCACTTATCATACATGGTAATAAAAATTATCTAAACACTACCACAAGCTAAGAATTCACATACACATCAAGAAAATAAATTTTTAGAGTTGAGAGAGATCACCCACTTGTAGTAGTCGCAAGAAAATCGTCTTGTAGCTTTGCTTGCTCCTTCCTTGATCATTGCTCTTGTGGAACTTGGCTATCTCAATCCCCTACTACTCTTCTCCGCTTTCCCTACTTAAAGACTCCTTCTTCTCTTCTTCTCCTTCTCTACTTCTTTTTTTTTTTAAAGAACTCAAGATGAGAAGAAAGGATGAGAAGTGAGTGGATTGGAGTTTTTATAGGATGGAGTTCTAGGGTTTGGGTGGTAGAATGGGCCGGCCAACTTGATGGGGATGGAAGGAGCTAGGTTTGAGTGCGAAAGGATGGATGAGATGAAGACAACACACATCTTCTAGAAGCTTTTGGGAAGTTTCTTGGAAACTTCTCATCTCAAAGTCAACACATACACATGTTGAATTATTTTCACCTTCGGATCTTCATCAAGATCCAAGTTATGATCATATGTTGCTAGGGTTCCTAACCCTAGGTTAGGTCATGGAACCCTAGGTCACCATACCCTAACCCTAACCCTAGTGCACAATTTCAATCCCCATTCAATTCAAGCACTAGCTCAATTTAAAATAACCAATATATATAATTTAAAATCTATTAGAATATATGTTTTATAGAAATTATAATTTTCTCCCGAAAATTGTCTGGTAAAAAACAATCGGGACAATCCACCGTTTAATCGAGAAGACATCTCGAGTCTTTCTTATCGGGTTTAGAACAGCTCGTATATCTGCAATTTCTCAATTAAAACTGATAATTATTAGAAAATTTATAATCGTGTACTCAGATGTGCACGGATTACAATGCAAAAATAGCTATATGCTAATTTGCAGGGTATTACAGTTTTCTAGTATTTTTATGAAATTTCGGATTTCACTATTTTGGCAACATTCAATTGCTTTTAGTGTCTAGTTTTTGGTCAAGTTCGTGAAACTTTTTATTTCACATTTTTGTGGCCTATATAGTGCACAGTTTTCGGCCGATTTCGTGAAATTCAGAAATTCACTTTTTTTTGTCTCATTTTGTGGGATATAGTCCACAGTTTTTTTTTGCCAATTTCGTCAAATTTTGTATTTCACTGTTTTGGCCTAAATTTGTGGGTTGCAGTGCACAGTTGTTGGCCAGTTTCGTGAAACTTCGTATTTCACGATTTTGACCACATTTTGTTGTCCATAGTGGGGATAGTTTTCGCCAAATTTGGTGGAATTTCGTATTTCACTATTTTTACATGATTTTGTGGGTTATATAATACGTGTTCTTCCAATTTCGTCAAATTTCATAAGTCACAATTTTGGTCGCATTTTGTGAGTCACAGTCCAAGTTTTGGGAACTTTCGTGAAATTTTGTAATTCATTGTTAAATGGGTTGTAGTCCATAGTTTCCAGTAATTTTCGTGAAATTTCGTATTTCAGTATTTTGGGCATATTTTCTTGGCCAAGTCAATTGTTTTTTCAATTTCGTGAAATTTTGTAGTTCATTGTTTTGGCCTCATTTTCTTGTCTACAATGCACATTTTTCGGTCATTTTCATTAAATTTTGTATTTCAGTATTTTGGCCATATGTTATTTCGGCCTCATTTTGTGATCAGCTATCTATAGTTTTCGTTTATTTTCGTGAAATTAAGTATTTCATTGTTTTGACAACATTTTGTGGCTAGTCCATTGTTTTCGTGCAATTTCGTGATATTTCATATTCACTATTTTGGCCACATTTTGGTGGTAACAATATAATATTTTCGGCCATCCGCGAAATTGAACCCACAATGTACTATTATAGCACCCACAATGTACGAAAACGGACGGAAACTATGGAATCGAACCCACAAAATGAGGCCAAAACAGTAAAAAACGAAATCTCATGAAAGAGACCGAAAACAATGTACTACTATAGCACACAAAATGAGGGAAATAAAAAATCTCACAAAACTAAAACTACGGCCTATAGCCCAAAAATGAGGCTCAATCAGTCAAATACAAAATTTCACGAAAACAACTGGAAACAGTACACTATAGCCCACAAAATGAGTGACATAAAAAATCTCACGAAAGTGGTCGAAAACTGTGGACTATAGCCCACAAATGAGGCTAAAATAGTCAAATACAAATTCTCAAAAACGGCCGGAAACTATGGACTATAACCCACAAAAAGAGGCTAAAACAGTAAAATACAAAAATTTAAAGAAATTCATCGAAAGCAGCGTACTAGCACACAAAAAATGAGATAAATAAAAATTCTCATGAAAGTGGCCCAAAACTATGGACTACAGCCCACAAATGAGGCTAAAACAGTCAAATAGAAAATTTCACGAAAAAAACTCGAAACAGTAGACTATAGCCCACAAATTGAGGGAGATAAAAAATCTCATGAAAGTGGCCGAAAACTATGGACTATATAACCCGCAAATGAGGCTAACACAGTTAAATACAAAATTTCACAAAAAAGACTGGAAACTGTGGACTATATATAACCCACAAAATGAGTCCAAAAGAGTAAAATACAAAATCTCGTGAAAGTGACCGAAAACAGTGTACTATATATAGCACACAATGAGGGAAGTAAGAAACCTGGCTAATGTGGCCGAAAGCAGTGGACTATAGCCCATAAATGAGGCTAAAGCAGTCAAATAGAAAATTTCAAAAAAAACAAAAACGGCCGGAAGCAGTGGAATATAACCCACAAAATGATGCCAAAACTGTAAAATACTAAATCTCATGAAAGTGAACGAAAGTGAACTATAGCCCACAAAATGAGGGAAATAAAGAATCTCACAAAAGTGGCCGAAAACTGTGGACTATATAGCCCACAAATGACGCTAAAACAATCAAATACAAAATTTTATGAAAACGACTGGAAACTGTGGACTAACCCACAAAATGAGGCCAAAGCAGTAAAATACGAAATCACAAGAAAGTGATCGAAAAATGTGTACAAGCCCACAGAAAGAGGAAAACAAAAATTCTCATGAAAGTGGCTGAAAACTGTCGGCTATAGCCCACAAATTAGGCTAAAACAGTCAAATATAAAATTTCACGAAAACAGACGGACACTATGGATTTTAACAAACAAAATGAGGCCAAAACAGTAACATAAGAAATCTCATGAAAATAACACAAAACTGTGGACTATATAGCCAACAATATGAGGGAAACAAAAAATCTCACGAAAGTGGCCGAAAACTGTGGACTATATATAGCCCAAAAACGAAGCTAAAATAGTTAAATGCAAATTTTCACGAAAACGGTCGGAAACTGTGGGACTACAACCCACAAAACGAGGATAAAACAATAAAATACGAAATCTCATGAAATTGATCGAAAACAATATACTATAGCCTACAAAATGATGGAAATAAAAAATCTCACGAAAGGGCCGAAAACCGTGGACAAGAGCCCACAAATGAGGCTCAAACAGTCAAATACAAAATTCCACGAAATCGACTGGAACAGTGGACTATAGCCCACGAAATGAGGGACATAAAAAACCTCAGGAAAGTGGTCGAAAACTTTGGACTATAGCCCACAAACGAGGCTAAAACAGTCAAATACCAATTTTCACCAAAACGGACGGAAACTGTGGACTATATAATCCACAAAATGATGTCAAAATAGTAAAATACGAAATATCATGAAATTGATCAAAAAGGGGTACAGTGATCAAAAACAATGTACTATAGCCCACAAAATGAGGGAAATAAATAATCTCATGAAAGTGGCCGAAAAGTGTGGACTATAGCATACAAATGAGGCTAAATCAGTCAAATACAAAATTTCACGAAAACAACTGCAAACATTAGACTATAGCCCACAAAATGAGGGACATAAAAAATCTCACGAAAGTGGCCGAAAACTGTGGACTATATAGCCCACAAATGACGCTAAAACAGTCAAATACAAAATTTCATGAAAACGGCTGAAAACTATGGACTAACCCACAAATGAGGCCAAAATAGTAAAATACGAAATCTCAAGTAAGTGACCGAAAATAGTGTACTGTCGCCCACAATATGAGGGAAACAAAAAATCTCACGAAAGTGGCCGAAAACTGTGGATAATAACCCATAAATGAGGCTAAAACACTCAAATACAAAATTTCACGAATTCAGACGAAAACTGTGGACTAACCCACAAAATGAGGCAAAAACATTATAATACGAAATCACATGTAATTAATCGAAAACAGTGTACTATATATAGCCCACAAAATGAGGGAAATAAAAAGTCCCACGAAAGTGGCCGGAAACTGTGGACAATGGCCCACAAATGAGGCTAAAACAATCAAATACAAAATTTCACGAAAACAAGTGGAAACTGCAGACTATAGCCCACAAAATGAGGGACATAAAATATCTCACGAAAGTGGCCGAAAACTGTGGAATATAGCCTACAAATGAGGCTAAAACTGTCAAATACAAAATTTCACGAAAACAACTGGAAACAGTAGACTATAGCCCACAAAATGAGGGAAATAGAAAATCTCAAGAAAGTGGCCGAAAACTGTGGACTATAGCCCTACAAATGAGGCAAAAACAGTCAAATACAAAATTTCAGGAAAACAACTCGAAACAGTTGACTATAGCCCACAAAATGAGGGACTCAAAAAATCTCACTTTCATGACCGAAAACTGTGGACTATAACCCACAAAATGAGGCGAAAACAGTAAAATACAAAATCTCAATTGATCGAAAATAGTGTACTAGCCCACAAAATGAGATAAATAAAAATTCTCACTTTCGTGGTCGAAAACTGTGGACTATAGCCCACAAATGAGGCTAAAACTGTCAAATAGAAAATTTCACGAAAACAACTGCAAACAGTAGACTATAGCCCACAAATTGAAGGAAAAAAACAATCTCACAAAAGTGGTTGAAAACTGTGGACTATAGCCCACAAATGAGGCTAAAATAGTCAAATACAAAATTTTACGAAAACGGATGGAAACTATGGACCCACAAAATGAGCTCAAAATAGTAAAATACGAAATCTCCTGAAATTGATCGAAAACAGTGTACTATCGCCCACAAAATGAGAGAAATAAAAAATCTCAGGATAGGGCCGAAAACTGTGGACTATAGTCCACAAATGAGGCTAAAGCAGTCAAATATAAAGTTTCACGAGAACAACTCGAAATAGTAGACTATAGCCCACAAAATGAGGGACACAAAAAATCTTACGAAAATGACCGAAAACTATGGACAGTAGCCCACAAATGAGGCTAAAACAGTCAAATACAAAATTTCACGAAAACGGCTGGAAACTCTGGACTATAAGCCACAAAATGAGGCTAAAACAGTAAAATACCAAATTTCAATATATTGATCGAAAACAATGTAGTAGCTCACAAAATAAGATAAATAAAAATTCTCACGAAAGTGGCCGAAAACTGTGGACTATAAGCCCACAAATGAGGCTAAAACAGTAAAATTCAAAATTTCACAAAAACAACTGCAAACAGTAGACTATAGCCTACAAATTGAAGGAAAAAAATGTCACGAAAGTGGCCGAAAACAATGGACTATAGCCCACAAATGAGGCTAAAACAGTCAAATAAAAAATTTCACGAAAACGGACGGAAACTATGGACTATAACCCACAAAATGAGGCCAAAACAGTAAAATACGAAATCTCATGAAATTGATCGAAAACAGTGTACTATCACCCACAAAATGAGAGAATAAAAAATCTCACGAAAGAGTCGAAAACTGTGGACTATAGCCGACAAATGAGGCTAAAACGGTCAAATACAAAATTTCACGAAATAGACTGGAAACAGCTATGGCCCACAAAATGAGGGACATAAAAAATCTTGCGAAAGTGGCCGAAAACTGTGGACTATATAGCACACAAATGAGGCTAAAATAGTCAAATACAAAATTTCACGAAAACGGCGGGAAACTATGGACTATAACCCACAAAATGAGGCTGAAACAGTAAAATACGAAATGTAATGAAATTGATTGAAAATAGTGTACTAGCCCACAAAATGAGGGAAATAAATATTCTCACGAAAGTGGCCGAAAACTGTGGACTATATAGCCTACAAATGAGGTTAAAACAGTCAAATACAAATTTTCACGAAAACGGCCAGAAACTATGGACTAACCCACAAAACGAGGCAAAAAAAACGAAATCTCATGATATTGATCGAAAACAGAGTACTATATAGCCCACAAAATGAGGGAAATAAATAGTCCCACGAAAGTGGCCGAAAACTGTGGACTATATAGCCCACAGATGAGGCTAAAACAATCAAAAACAAATTTTCACGAAAACGGCCGGAAACTGTGGACTATAACCCACAAAATGAGGCCAAAAAAGAAAATACGAAATCTCATGAAATTAGTCGAGTACTATATAGCCTACAAAATGAGGGAAATAAAAAATCTCACGAAGGTGGCCGAAAACTATGGACTATAGCCCTAAAATGAGGCTAAAACAGTCAAATACAAAATTTCATTAAAACAACTGGAAACAGTAGACTATAGCCCACAAAATGAGGGACATAAAAAATCTCACGAAAGTGGCAAAAAACTGTGGACTATTGCCCACAAATTAGGCTAAATCAGTCAAACACAAAATTTTACGAAAACGGCCGGAAACAATGGACTATAACCCACAAAATGAGGATAAAACAGTAAAATACAAAATCTCAATAAATTGAAGGAAAACAGTGTACCAGCCCACTAAATGAGATAAATAAAAGTTCTCACGAAAGTGGCCGAAAATTGTCGACTATATAGCCTACAAATGAGGCTAAAACAGTCGAATATAAAATTTCATGAAAACGGACAGAAACCGTGGACTCGAACCCACAAAATGAGGCCAAAAGGGTAAAATACGAAATCTCATGAAAGTGATCGAAAACAATGTACTATATAGCCCACAAAATGAGGGAAATATAAAATGTCACGAAAGTGGCCGAAAACTGTGGACTACCACAAATGAGGTTAAAACAGTTAAATAAAAATATTCACGAAAAACGGTCGGAAACTGTGGACTATAACCTAGAAAACGAGGGCAAAACTGTACAATACGAAATCTCATGAAATTGATCGAAACAGTGTACTAGCCCACAAAATGAGGAAAATAAAAAATCTCACGAAAGTGGTCGAAAACTGTGGATTATAGCCCACAAATGAGGATAAAGCAGTCAAATACAAAATTACACGAAAACGGAAGGAAACTATGGACTCAAACCCACAAAATGAGGCCAAAACAGTAAAATATGAAATCTCATGAAAATGGTTGAAAACAATGTACTATAGCTCACAAAATGAGGGAAATAAAAGAACCTCACGAAAGTGGCAGAAAACTGTGGACTATAGCCCACAAATGAGGATAAAATAGTTAAATACAAAATTTCACGAAAACAACTGGAAACAGTAGACAATAGCCCACAAAATTAGGAAAATAAAAAATCTAACGAAAGTGGTCGAAAACTGTGGACTATATAGCCCACAAATGAGGCTAAAAAAGTCAAATATAAAATTTCATGAAATTGACTAGAAACAGTGGACTATAACCCACAAAATGAGGCCAAAACAGAAAAATATGAAATATCAAGAAAGTGATCGAAAACATTGTACTATATAGCCCACAAAATGAGGGAAATAAAAAATCTCACGAAAGTGGCCGAAAACTTTGGACTATAGCCCACAAATAAGGCTAAAACAGTCAAATACAAAATTTCACTAAAACAACTGGAAATAGTAGACTACAACCCACAAAATGAGGGACAACAAAAATGTCATGAAAGTGGCTGAAAACTGTGGACTATAGTATACAAATGAGGCTAAAACAGTCAAATACAAAATTTCACCAAAACGGACGGAAACTATGGACTAACCCAAAAAATGAGTCCAAAACAGTAAAATACGAAATCTCCTGAAAGTGATCGAAAACATATAATACAGCCCACAAAACGAGGGAAATAAAATTTTTTTTAGGAGAGTGGCCGAAAACGGTGGACTATAGCCTACAAATGTGGCTAAAATAGTCAAATAAAAAAAATTCACGAGAACAACTAGAAACAGTAGACTATAGCCCACAAAATGTGGGACATAAAAAATGTCACGAAAGTGGCCGAAAACTGTCAACTATAGCCCACAATTGAGGCTAAAACAGTCAAATACAAATTTTCACGAAAACGGGCGGAAACTATGGACTATAACCCACAAAATGAGGCAATAACAGTAAAATACAAAATCTTAATAAATTGATCGAGAACAGTGTTCGATATAGCCCAAAAGATGAGGGAAATAAAAAATCTCGCGAAAGTGGCCGAAAACTGTGGACTATATAACCCACAAATGAGAATAAAACAGTCAAATACAAAATTTCACGAAAACAACTGGAAACTGTAGACTATAGCCCACAAAATGAGGAACATAAAAAATCTCACAAAAGTGGCCGAAAACTGGGGAATATAGCACACAAATGAGGCTAAAACAGTCAAATACAAAATTTCACGAAAACGGCGGGAAAATATGGACTATAACCTACAAAATGACGCTAAAACAGTAAAATACGAAATCTAAAGAAATTGATCGAAACAGTGTACTAGCCCACAAAATGAGGAAAATAAAAATTCTCACGAAAGTGGCCGAAAACCGTGGACTATAGCCCACAAAGGAGGCTAAAACAGTCAAATACAAATTTTCGCGAAAACGACCGGAAACTGTGGACTATAACACAGAATAAGGTCAAAACAGAAAAATAAGAAATCTCATGAAATTGATCAAAAATAGTGTACTATATAGCCCACAAAATGAGGGAAATAAAAAGTATTACGAAAGTGGCCGAAAACTGTGGACTATATAGCCCACAAATGAGGCTAAAAAAGTTAAAATACAAATTTTCACGAAAACAACCGGAAACTATGAACTATAACCCACAAAATGAAACCAAAACAGTAAAATACGAAATTGCATGAAATTGATCGAAAACAGTGTACTACCGCCCACAAAATGAGAGAAATAAAAAAATGTCACGAAATGGCCGAAAACTGTGGACTATAGCGTACAAATGAGGCAAAAAAGCAGTCGAATAGAAAATTTCACGAAATCGACTGGAAACAGTGGACTATATAACCCACAAAATGAGGCCAAAATAGAAAAATATGAAATCTCAAGAAAGTGATCTAAAACAGTGTACTATATATCCCACAAAATCAGGGAAATAAAAAATCTCACGAAAGTGGCTGAAAACTTTGGACTATAGACCACAAATGAGGCTAAAACAGTAAAATACAAAATGTCACTAAAACAACTGGAAATAGTAGACTAGCCCATAAAATGAGGACATCAAAAATCTCATAAAAGTGGTTGAAAACTGTGGACCATTACCCACAAATAAGGCTAAAACAGTCAAATATAAAACTTCACGAAAATGGCGGGAAACTATGGACTATAACCCACAGAATGTGGCTCAAACAGTAAAAATACAAAATCTCAATAAATTGATCGAAAACAGTGTACTAGCCCACAAAATGAGATAAATAAAAATTCTCACGAAAGTGGCCGAAAACTGTGGACTATATAGCCCACAATTAAGGCTAATACAATCAAATACAAAATTTTACGAAAACGACCGGAAACTGTGGACTATAACCCACAAAAAATGAGGCCAAAACAGAAAAATATGAAATCTCAAGAAAGTGCTCGAAAACAGTGTACTAGCCCACGAAATGAGGGCAATAAAAAAATCTAACGAAACTGGCAGAAAACTGTGGACTATATAGCCCACAAATGAGGCTAAAACAGTCAAATACAAAATTACACGAAAACGGACAGGAACTATGGACTCTAACTCTTAGAATGAGGCCAAAACAGTAAAATACGAAATCTCATAAAAGTGATAAAAAACAATGTACTATAGCCCACAAAATGAGGGAAATAAAAAATCTAGCGAAAGTGGCCGAAAACTGTGAACTATATAGCCCACAAATGTGGCTAAAATAGTAAAATAAAAAAAAAATCACGAAAACAACTAGAAGCAGTAGACTATAACCCACAAAATGAGGGACATAAAAAATGTCACAAAATGGCCAAAACTGTGGGCTCTAACCCACAAATGAGGCAAAAATAGTCAAATACAAAATTTCACGAAAACGGGAAGAAACTATGGACTATAACCCACAGAATGAGGCTATAACAGTAAAATACAAAATCTCGATAAATTGATCGAGAACAGTGTACTAGCGCACTAAATGAGGGAAACAAAAAAATCTCATGAAAGCAGTCGAAAATTGTGGATTATAGCCCATGAATGAGGTTAAAACAGTCAAATACAAATTTTCAAGAAAACGGCCAGAAACTTTGGACAATAACCCACAAAATGAGCCCAAAACAGTAAAATACGAAATCTCATGAAATTGATCGAAAACAGTGTACTATATAAACCACAAAATGAGGGAAATAAAAAATCTCACGAAAATGGCCGAAAACTGTGGACTATACCCACAAACAAGGCTAAAATAGTCAAAGACAAAATTTCACGAAAACAACTTGAAACTGTAGATTATAGCCCACAAAATGAGGGACATAAAAAATCTCACGAAAGTGGCCAAAAACTGTGGACTATAGAACACAAATGAAGCTAAAACAGTTAAATACAAAATTTCACGAAAATGGCGGGAAACTATGGACTATAACCCACAAAATGAGGCTAAAACAGTAAAATATGAAATCTAAAGAAATTGATCGAAAACTGTGTACTAGCCCACAAAATGAGGGAAACAAAAATTCTCACGAAAGTGGCCGAAAACTGTGCACTATAATTAAATGAGGCTAAAACAGTCAAATACAAATTTTCACGAAAACGGCCGGAAACTATGGACTAACACAAAAAATGGCCCAATTTTTTTTATATATACAAAATCTCATGAAATTGATCGAAAACAGTATACTATATAGCCCACATAACGAGGGAAATAAAGAGTCTTACTAAAGTCGCCGAAAACTGTGGATTATAGCCCACAAATGAGGCTAAAATAGTCAAATACAAATTTTATCACGAAAACGGCAGGAAATTGTGGACTATAACCCACAAAATGTGGCCAAAACAGAAAATATGAAATCTCATGAAATTGATCGAAAACAGTGTACTATATAGCCCACAAAATAAGGGAAATAAAAAATCTCACAAGCGGCCGAAAACTTTGGACTATAGCCCTCAAATGCCAAAACTGTAAAATATGAAATCTCGTGAAATTGATCTAGAACATTGTACTATATAGCCCACAAAATGATGGAAATAAAAAATTTCAGGAAAGTGGCCGAAAACTATGGACTATAGCCCACAAATGAGTCTAAAACAGTCAAACACAAAATTTCACGAAAACAACTGGAAACAACAGACTATAGCCTACAAAATGAGGGACATTAAAAATCTCACGAAAGTGGCCGTTAACTGTGGACTATTGCCCACCCACAAATGTGGATAAAACAGTCAAATACAAAATTTCACGAAAATGGCCGGCAACTACGGACTATAACCCGCAAAATTAGGCTAAAAAAGTAAAATAAAAAATCTCTATAAATTGATCGAAAATAGTGTACTAGCCCACAATATGAGATAAATAAAAATTCTCACGAAAGTGGCCAAAAACTGTGGATTATATAGCCCAAAAATGAGGCTAAAACAGTCAAATATAAAATTTCACGAAAACGGATGGAAACTGTGGACTCGAACCCACAAAATGAGGCTAAAAGAGTTAAATACGAAATCTCATGAAAGTGATCGAAAAGAGTGTACTATATCCACAAAATGAGGGAAATAAAAAAACCTCACGAATGTGGCCGAAAACAGTGGAATATAGCCCACAAATGAGGATGAAGCAGTCAAATACAAAATTTCACAAAAAACGACTGGAAACTGTGGACTATAACCCACAAAATGAGGCCAAAATAGTAAAATACGAAATCTCAAGAAAGTGCTCCAAAATAGGGTACTAGCCCAAAAAATGAGGGAAATAAAAAATTTTCACGAAAGTGGCCAAAAACTATGGACCATAGCCCACAAATGTGGCTAAAACAGTCAAATACTATGGACTCTAACCAACAAAGTGAGGCCAAAACAGTAAAATAAGAAATCTCATGAAAGTGCTTAAAAAAATGTAATATATCCCACAGAGTGAGGGAAATAAAAAAATCTCACGAAAGTGGCCGAAAATAATGGACTATAGCCCACAAATGAGGCTAAAATAGTCAAATACAAAATTTCACGAAAACAACTGAAAACAGTAAACTATATAGCCCACAAAATGTTGGACATAAAAAATCTCACGAAAGTGGCCGAAAACTGCGGACTATAGCCCACAAATGAGGCTAAAACAGTCAAATACAAAATTTCACGAAAACGGCAGAAAACTATGGAATATAACCCACAAAATGAGGCTAAAACAGTAAAACACGAAATCCAAAGAAATTGATCGAAAACAGTGTACTAGCCCACAAAATGAGATAAATAAAAATTCTCACGAAAGTGGCCGAAAACTGTGGACTATAGTCCACAAATGAGGCTAAAACAGTCAAATACAAAATTTCATGAAAACGGTCGGAAACTGTGGACTATAACCCACAAAATGAGTCCAAAACAGAAATATACGAAATCTCATGAAATTGATCGAAAATAGTGTACTATATAGCCCAAAAAATGAGGGAAATAAAAAATCTCACGAAAATGGCCGAAAACCGTGGACTATAAGCCCACAAATGAGTCTAAAATAGTCAAATACAAAATTTCACGAAAACAACTGCAAACAGTAGACTACAACCCACAAAATGAGGGACATAAAAAATCTCACGAAAGTGGCCAAAAACTGTGGACTATAGAACACAAATGAAGCTAAAACAGTTAAATACAAAATTTCACGAAAATGGCGGGAAACTATGGACTATAACCCACAAAATGAGGCTAAAACAGTAAAATACAAAATCTCAATAAATTGATCGAAAACAGTGTACTAGCTCATAAAATGAGATAAATAAAAATTCTTACAATAGTGGCCGAAAACTGTGGACTATATAGCCCACAAATGAGGCTAAAACTGTCATATACAAAATTTCACGAAAATGACATGAAACTGTGGACTATATAACCCACAAAATGAGGCCAAAAGAGCACAATACGAAATCTCATGAAAGTGATCGAAAACAGTGTACTATAGCCCACTAAATGAGGAAAATAAGAAACCTCACGAATGTGAACGAAACTATGGACTGTAGCCCACAAATGAGGCTAAAATAGTCAAATACAAAATTTCTGAAAAAACAGCCGGGAATTTTGGACTATAACCTAGAAAATGTGGCCAAAACAGTAAAATACGAAATCTCAAGAAAGTGCTCGAAAATAGTGTACTAGCCCACAGAATGAGGAAAATAAAAATTCTCACGAAAGTGGCCGAAAACTGTGGACTATAGCCCACAAATGAAGCTAAAAGATCCAAATACAAAATTTCACGAAAACGGACGGAAACTATGGACTCTAACCCATAAAATGAGGCCAAAACAGTAAAATACGAAATCTCATGAAAGTGATCGAAAACAATGTACTATAGCCCACAAAATGAGGGAAATAAAAAAATCTCACGAAAGTGGTCGAAAACTGTGGAGTCAAATACAAAATTTCACGAAAACAACTGGAAACAGTAGACTATAGCCCACAAAATGAAGGACATAAAAAATGTAACGCCCCGGATCCCCGTTACTTCAAAGGCATCTCAACTCAGTAAATAACACGAAAATTAAAAACTTTTATTGCCATCAGAGTTATTACATCATTGGTTACAATACTATCTTGTTCTTGAATAAGGAATATAAATTGCATAAACTCATTACAACTATTTACAAAAATATCTAGACTTTTCCCGTGAAGCTAACAGATGTCATCCGGATTGGTAATTGACTGGTTACTGACGAACTTCCGCTGGATGGTCGATCTGCTTCCCTGGGGCTTGGCCCTCGGCTAGAGCCTTTCGCTGTGTGACTCTGATAATTCTGCACCTGCTTGAATGGTAGGCATGTACACTGCCACTCCACTTGGACACCCTACTGTTCTTGGCTCTCCTGCACTTGCGACCCGGCATCCAGAACCTAAATGAGTGGGCACGTCAGTAATTCTACCGACGCAATACTGATAATAAAACAACGATCTCCAACTTGCACACCCAGAAATCATCTTGAATGGAAAGAGAAACGTGCATCCTAATCCCCTAGTGTTTGTGTATACCACAATCTGTAGTCTAATGCATAATACAGAGTACAGATACGGATGCACTTAATCTAATGTCAGCAAGACTCTGGATACACATGCATCCCATACTTCATATGCTCTAGATCAAGCCGGTCCCCCAGTTTCAGGGATTCAAGCCCTCGCCATGCAATGCATTCTACTATTGTACTCTTCCTGTTCCTGATAGATACAATCGTGTCTAGTGAATCCTACAGTTATTACTGCTAAATACAAATACAGTGGTGTCTTGTTGCCACCAGTGCCCTAAATCAAATCATACCAAATGCCTGTGACGAACTTACAGATATACAACTGCATATCTATGGTACCGAAGATCCGTGGGACAGCAACCCCATGGTCCGTTCGTATCCACACAACATAAGAACATGACGGCCTCGAAGGTCTAAAAACCCTTTATCCAACACGAAGCTCCCGTTCTTACCATGACACTTCAGGAATCAATAGTGCGAGATACGCACAGCAGAACGTATCCCTAATGACAGGAAGAGACAACCATGGTTAACATCGCCTAGTGCTATTCTTAGAACTAGTCGGATTATAGGCAGTGGCGGAGGCAGACAAATCAAAATGGGGGTCCCAAATTTTTTTTCTTCTCCCGACATCGACATAATTGTTGCCGAAAATCTCTTACTTTACTTTTGTTTTGATGAATTAAAGTAATTGGATCAAAATAAAATTATAATCAAAGTAAATATTCGAATTTATATTTTTAGTATCATGTATTTTTTCACACTTGTACAATTGTACTCTAAATTTGGTAAGAGTAATACTAATCAATAATCATACTACATTATTTATACTGTTATAATACTAGAGGCTAAGAGATACGACTCAAATGAATAAATATACTTGTAACTTGTGTACACACTAGTTTCTTATTCAAAATTTTATCCAATGATTATACAGATCAAATAATAAGTATCACTGTTAATTTTTAGCCCAAAGCCCATACCACTATTTTGAGCCTTTAATAAGAGGTGGATTAGACTTGGGGGTCCCAAACTTTTTTTAACTGGGGGGCCAAATAAAAATTTTGGTCTATATTAGAGGGTTTTACAAAATTTTTCGAGTCGCAAATGTCCCCCCTACTCTCTTCCTCCCTCCGCCACTGATTATAGAGAATCACCCCTAACATCAATCTAGTCTCCAAGCGAACAGTAAAGGAAAATTAAACAATGCAGTCTACTGAAAGCATGTTATTACTCAAATCATACACGGTGTCGATCAAACAATGTCGAGCTTGACTGGTCTGTCAAAATAACAATTTATCACGGGAATCTCATCCACCGATTCCCAATACCTTCACAGGTCATCGACCAATAACTCCAGCCCGTGACCCTCAGCGAGTAGTCCAACGGCGCCCAAAGGATGCAATATAATTGGAATGAAGTTAAGCACACACATAACCACCAATTTCTAACCATTGACAGACTTAGGCATCGAGACACCAATCATAAATCGACCACAGCTATCTCCCAACTCACTCATGTCCACCATGAGTACTAAGCACATGAAACTTATCTAAGTTCCATGAAGTGCTTAAAATATCTTTAGAACTCAATAGCTCATAATTACCACCCTGCGGTATGCAGAGGATTCCTTATCAATTGTCCAATAAAAGCAGTTCAAGAAAATAGCAGTTGCTGCGAACTCAAGCTACACTCATCGGAATCCCACAAAATTAGGCTTTCTAGAAGGGTAGGAGACTCTATTGCAATCTCCTAGTTGACACCACCCTCAAATTCCCCATGGAACTCAAGTCCCCGAGTTAACAAAGCTTGAAGTCGATAAAGGCAATAGGTTGCCGAACTTGCAACATCCATGTCTTCCAAGATTCGGAATTGCTTGATACCACCCATTTTGGAAAGCTAAGGCCCTAGGCTATAACTTTCTAGTTAACCATTTCCTCAAATTCAATCGTCTTGATACATTAAAAACCTCATATACTCTCAGCTGTACATCCTTCATGCACTTGCTGCACTTCTCCAATAGCATAAAATTTTGCTCACTCATCAGAATCACTCCATTCCGGATTCTATGGAAAGATGGGAGTGTCTACTATAACTTTCTAGTTGAACACATCCCCAGATTCCATCACTAAAGTCTTCAAAAACATAAAATTCCATCAGGTGCACAAACAGGGAAGAATTGGCCCTTCTAGCAAACACAGCCTTGACTAAGACTGGATCTGCCCCAGTCTTAGAAAAGTCACAACTTTTGACCTACAAACTGGAATTTCATAATTCCAGATGTTTTGGAAAGATACGACTCTCCACTACAATTCTCTAGTTGATCAATCCTCCAAATTCTTAACCCATAATTCCAAAATTACTTATCTTCACAGACTAGTCAATCTGAGTTAGGCTGAACCTGGTCTACTTTTAAACTCCATAACAAATCAACCCTAAGTCCAAATCTCATGAAATTTTATATTCTTAATCCAAACATATACCATTTCTTTGTGTCCAAATTTTACACTTAGATTCATCTTACACAAAGAGTGGTGACTTCTCAAACATAGCATAAAATTTCAGCTGCTCTTTAACAAGGTCTTTTTCACTTCACACTATTTATTTTTGAAACCTAATCAAATTTCCTCTAAAAATTCTAAAATTTTAGAATCATCAAATAGACTCGTACCAAAAACTACTGCAAAAAGTTCATAGCAATATCATAAACACATAAGTAGTTATGTCTAAATGAACTTTAGTCCAAAAACAGACAGCTTCAGCTACAACTTCCAGACCAGTTGCAATCCACAATTTCTTTGAGGCAACAAATGACCTCAGAAAATTATGAAATTTAAGAATATGGTTTTAGACACATACAATAGTATCCACAAAAATTTTCAGCTCAAAGTACCCAACCAATTCTGAGTTATGACTTCGGAAAGTCATAACAATTCTCACACAATCAGGAGTTTTTTGACTGCTCTCTGTACGAAATTGGACTAAGTGTTTGGGCTAATAAATAGCTTCCAAATATTATGAAAAAAATTCATGGGAAATCAAGATACATGGAATAACAAGTCCCCAAAATTTGAGTCCCAAATTCCACACCGTTTGAGAGCTAGAAATTCCCAAACTCACATATTCATACATGTTCTTTAACAAAAGCATCATGAAAGAGTTGTTCTACCATACAACTATCTTTTTCTTAGCATGTCAATTTCTTCACACATGATAATCAACTTTTCTTAGCTACTACCACATGCTAAAATCACACATAAATTAAAAAACTAATTTTTAGAGTTAAAGAGTATCACCCACTTGTTGCAAGAATTCTTGTAGCTTTGCTCCCTTCCTTTGCTCCTTGCTCTTGTAGAAGCTTTGGCCAACTCCTACTAAACTTCTTCCTCTCTACTACTACTTCTCTACTTCTAAAAAAACTTCACCCTTTTACCTTCCTTCCTTCTCTTCTCCTTTTTTTTCTTGAAAAAATCAAGACAAGAAAAAGAGATGACAAGAAAAATCACGACTATAACCCACAAAATAAGTCTAAAACGGTAAAATACGAAATCTAAAGAAATTGATCGAAAATAGTGTATTAGCCCAAAAAATGAGAAACAAAAATTCTGATGAAAGTGGCCGAAAGCAGTGGTATATAGCCACAAATGAGGCTAAAACAGTCAAATTACAAATTTTCACGAAAACTGCTGGAAGCTGTGGAACATAAGCAACAAAATGAGGTTAAAAAAGTAAAATACAAAATCTAAAAAAATTAATCAAAAACAGTGTACTAGCCCACAAAATGAGATAAAAAAAAATTCTTACGAAAGTGGCCGAAAACTGTGGAATATAGCCCTCAAATGAGGCTAAAACAGTCAAATACAAAAATTCACAAAAACAAGTGGAAGCAGTAGACTATAGCCCACAAAATGAGGAAAATAAAAAATCTCACCAAAGTGGCCGAAAACTGTGGAATGTAGCCCACAAATGAGGCTAAAACAGTCAAATACAAAATTTCACGAAAACAACTGGTAACAGAAAACTATAGCCCACAAAACGAGGGACATAAAAAATCTCACGAAAGTGGCCGAAAACTGTGGACTATAGCCCACAAATAAGGCTAAAACAGTCAAATACAAAATTTCACGAAAACGGCCGGAAACTATAGACTATAACCACAAAATGAGGCTAAAACAGTAAAATACAAAATCTATATAAATTAATCAAAAACAGTGTACTAGCCCACAAAATGAGATAAATAAAAATTCTGAAAAAAGTGGCCGAAAACTGTGGACTACAGCCCACCAATGAGGCTAAAACAGTCAAACACAAAATTTCACGAATACTACTGGAAACAGTAGACTATAGCCCACAAATTGAGGGAAATAAAAAATCTTACGAAAATGACCGAAAACTGTGGACTATAGCCCACCAATGAGGCTAAAACAGTTAAATACAAAATTTCACGAAAACAACTGAAAATAGTAGACTATAGCCCACAAAATGAGGGATATAAAAATCTCACAAAAGTGGCCGAAAACTGTGAACTATAATCCACAAATGAGGCTGACACAGTCAAATACAAAATTTCACGAAAATGGACGAAAACTATGGACCACAACCCACAAAATGAGGCCAAAACAGTAAATACGAAATCTCGTGAAATTGATCGAAACTAGTGTACAATAGCCCATAAAATGAGAGAAATTAAAATTCTCACGAAAGTGGCCGAAAACTATAGACTCTAGCCCACAAATGAGGGTAAAACAGACAAATACAAATTTTAATGAAAACGGTCGGAAACTGTGACCCACAAAACGAGGGAAAAACAGTAAAATACGAAAACTCATAAAATTGATTAAAAAAATAGTGTACTATATAACCCACAAAAATGAGGGAAATAAAAAGACTAACGAAAGGGCCGAAAACTGTGGACTATAGCCCACAAATGAGGCTAAAACAGTCAAATACAAAATTTTACGAAATCGACTTGAAACAGTAGACTATATAGCCCACAAAATGACGGACAAAAAAAACCTCACGAAAGTGGCCGAAAACTGTGGACTATAGCCCACAAATGAGACTAAAACAGTCAAATACAAACTGTCACGAAAGCGGTCGAAAATTGAGGAACATAACCCACAAAATGAGGTTAAAACATTAAAATACAAAATCAAAAAAAAAATGATGAAAACAGTGTACTAGCCCCAAAATGAGATAAATAAAAATTCTCACGAAAGTGGCCAAAAACTGTGGACTATATAACCCACAAATGAGGCTAAAACAATCAAATACAAAATATCACGAAAACAACTGGAAGCAGTGGACTATAGCCCACAAAATAAGGGAAATTAAAAATCTCACGAAAGTGGCCAAAAACTGTGGAATATAGCCTACGAATGACGCTGAAACAGTCAAATAAAAAATTTCACGAAAACAACTAGAAGCAGTAGACTATAGCCCACAAAATGAGGGACATAAAAAATCTTGCGAAAGTGGCCGAAAACTGTGGAATATAGGCCACAAATGTGGCTAAAACAGTCAAATACAAAATTCATGAAAACAACTGGAAACAGTAGACTGTAGCCCACAAAATGAGGGACATAAAAAGTCCCAGGAAAGTGGCCGAAAAGTGTGGACTATAACCCACAAATGTGGCTAAAACAGTCAGATACAAAATGTCACGAAAATGGACTGAAACTATGGACTATAACCCACAAAAGTGGCTAAAACAGTAAAATACAAAATCTCAAAAAATTGATCGAAAACAGTGTACTAGCCCATATAATGAGATAAATAAAAATTCTCAAGAAAGTGGCCGAAAACTGTGGACTAGATAGCCCAGCCCACAAATTAGGCATAAATAGTCAAATAGAAAATTTCACGAAAACAACTTGAAACGGTTGACTATAGCCCACAAAATGAGGAACATAAAAAATCTCACGAAAGTGACAGAAAACAACTGGAAATAGTAGGCTATAGCCCACAAATAAGGCTAAAACAGTCAAACACAAAATTTCACAAAAACGGCCGGAAACTATGGACTATAACCACAAAATCGGCTAAAACAGTAAAATACAAAATCTCTATAAACTAATAGAAAACAGTGTACTAGCCCATAAAATGAGATAAATAAAAATTTTCACGAAAGTGGCCGAAAACTGTGGTCTATAGCCCACCAATGAGGCTAAAACAGTCAAATACAAAATTTCATGAAAACAGACAGAAACTAAGGACTATAACTCACAAAAAGATGCCAAAACAGTAAAATACGAAATCATATGAAATTGATCAAAAACAGTGTACAATAGCCCATAAAATGAGAGAAATAAAAATTCTCACGAAAATGGCCGAAACCTATGGACTATAGCCCACAAATGAGGGTAAAACAGTCAAATACAAATTTTCATGAAAACGGTCGAAAACTGTGAACCACAAAATGAGGGCAAAACTGTAAAATACGAAATCTCATAAAATTGATCAAAAACGGTGTATTATATAGCCCACAAAATAAGGGAAATAAAAATCTAACGAAAGGGCTGAAAACTGTGGACTATATAGCCCACAAATGAGACTAAAACAGTCAAATACAAAATTTCACGAAATCGACTTGAAACAGTGGACTATAGCCCACAAAATGACGGACAAAAATAATCTCACGAAAGTGGCCAAAAATTGTGGACTATAGCCCACAAATGAGGCTAAAACAGTCAAATACAACATTTCACGAAAACGGCCGGAAACTGTGGACTATAACACACAAAATGAGGCTAAAAAAGTGTACTTGCCCACAAAATGAGGGAAATCAAAATTCTCACGAAAGTCGCCGAAAACTGTGGACTATAGCCCCACAAATTAGGCTAAAACAGTCAAATAAAAAATTTCACGAAAACGGACGGAAACTATGGACTCGCACCCATAGAATGAGGCCAAAACAGTAGAATATGAAATATCATGAAAGTGATCGAAAACCCTTTACTATAGCCCACAAAATGAGGGAAATAAAATTCTCACGAAAGTGGCCGAAAACATTGGACTATAGCCCACAAAATGAGGTTAAAAGAGTCAAAAACAAAATTTAACGAACACGGGCAAAAACTATGGACGATAACCAACAAAATTAGGCTAAAACAGTAAAATACGAAATGAAAAGAAATTGATCGAAAACAGTGTACTAGCCCAAAAAATGAGATAAATAAAATTTCTCACGAAAGTGGCCGAAAACTGTGGAATATAGCCCACAAATGAGGCTAAAATAGTCAAATACAATTTTTTACAAAAATGATCGGGCACAATGGACTCTAACCCACAAATGAGGCAAAAACAGTAAAATAAGAAATCTCATGAAAATGACACAAAACTGAGCTCTATATAGCCCACAATATGAGGGAAACAAAAAATCTCACAAAAGTGGCCTAAAACTATGGACTGTAGCCTACAAATGAGGCTAAAACAATCAAATACAGATTTTCACGAAATCGGCAGGAAACTGTGGACAATAACCCACATAATTAGGCCAAATAGTAAAATACAAAATCTCTTGAAATTGATCAAAAATAGTGCACTATATGGCCCACAAAATGAGGGAAATAAATAAAAAATTTCACGAAAGTGGCCGAAAACTGTGGACTATAGCCCACAAATGAGGCTAAAACAGTCAAATACAAAATTTCACGAAAATGGCCGGAAACTATGGACTATAACCCACAAAATGAGGCTAAAATAGTAAAATACAAGTTCTCAATAAATTGATCGAAAATAGTGTATTATCTTACAAGATGAGATGAATAAAATTCTCACGAAAGTGACCGAAAACTGTGGACTATATAACCCATAAATGGGGCTAAAACAGTCAAATACAAAATTTCACGAAAACGTTCAGAAACTGTGAACTAACCCACAAAATGAGACCAAAACAGTAAAATAAGAAATCTCATGAAAATGACACAAAACTGTAGACTATATAGCCCAGAAAATGAGGGAAAGAAAAGGTATCACCAACGTGGCCGAAAACTGTGGACTATATAGTCCACAAATGAGGATAAAACAGTCAAATACAAAATTTCACAAAAACAGCCGGAAACTGAGAACTATAACCCACAAAATGAGGCCAAAACAGTTGATATGGCTAAAAATGGGGTTAAATCGAAACCGTCCAGATTGGGCACGAATCTTGAAGCTCAGGGGTAAAACGGTAATTTCACATACAAATGGGTCCGAAACGGGTACTGGGTCTCCTTCTCACAGATCCAATAACCCGCGAACGGATCCGCTCCAACTGGGTACGGGTCCAGACCCAAGACAAACCCAGATCAGCAAGAGGAAAATCAGGGTCACTGATTTGACCGAATCAACGGGCCTAATTTGCTCTCACCGGGAATCAGGGGTCAATTTCCTAAACAGACTGGGAGGATTTTACTCCTGACAGTTACACAGGGAATCAGGCCCCTAATCACTCCCATGGCGACTATAAATACCTCCCACCTACCACTGTGACCAGGTAATCACTCTTTTTCCACCTTAAGCTCTTTCTTAATCACCACTGGTTACTGACAAGAGCGTCGGAGGGTGCGTCGCCGGAATCAACCCCGGTGTATCGCACTTCCTTGCAGGTAGCGGCAGGAATCAGAAGGCTTGGATCCGCTATTCAGGTTTTTCCGCGAACTCACAAATCTCATCTGTTTACCCCCACACCAGAATCAGCGGTAACAACAGTAAAATAGGAAATCTCAAGAAACTGCTCGAAAACAGTTTACTAGCCCACAAAATGAGGAAAATAAAAATTCTCACGAAAGTGGCCGGAAACTATGGACTATAGCCCACAAATGAGGCTAAAACAGTCAAATACAAAATTTCGCGAAGACAGACAGAAAGTAAGGGCTCTAACCCAAAAATGAGGCCAAAACAGTAAAATACGAAATCTCGTGAAAGTGATCGAAAAAAATGTACTATAGCCCACAAAATGAGGGAAATAAAAAAATCTCACGAAAGAGAAAAGTTTGGACTATAGCCCACGAATGAGGCTAAAACAGTCAAATACAAAATTTCACGAAAAGAACTGAAAATAGTAGACTATAGCCCATAAAATGAGGGACATAAAAAATCTAACGAAAATGGCCAAAAACTGTGCTCTAGCCCACAAATGAGGCTAAAACAGTTAAATACAAAATTTCACGAAAATGGCCGGAAAATATGGACTATAACCCACAAAATGAGGCTAAAACAGTAAAATATGAAATCTAAATATATTGATCGAAAATAGTGTACTAGCCCACAAAATGAGATAAATAAATATTCTCACGAAAGTGGCCGAAAACTGTAGACTATAGCCCACAAATGAGGCTAAAACAGTCAAGTACAAATTTACATGAAAACAACTGGAAACAGTAGACTGTAGGCCACATAATGAGAGACATAAAAAATCTAACGAAAGTGACCGAAAACTGGGGACTATATAGCCCACAAATGACGCTAAAACAGTCAAATACAAAATTTCACGTAAACGTCCGGAACCTGTGGACAAACCTACAAAATGAGGCCAAAACATTAAAATACGAAATCTCAAGAAAGTGATCGAAAACAGTGTACTATAGCCCACAAAATGAGGGATATAAAAATTCTCACATAAGTGGCCGAAAACTGTGCAAAATGAGGCTAAAACAGTCAAATACAAAATTTCATGAAAACGGACGGACACTATGGACCCTAACCCACAGAATGAGGCAAAAACAGTAAAATAAGAAATCTCATAAAAATGACACAAAACAGTGGACTATATAGCCCACAAAAAGAGGGAAATAAAAAATTTCACCAAAGTGGCCGAAAACTGTGGACTATACCTCACAAATGAGGCTAAAACAGTCAAATACAAAATTTCACAAAAACAGCCGGAAACTGTGGACTATAACCCACAAAATGAGGCCTAAACAGTAAAATAGTAAATCTCATGAAATTGATTGAAAAAGTGTACTATAGCCCACAAAATGAGGGATATAAAAATTCTTACGAAAGTGGCGGAAAACTGTGGACTATAGCCCACAAATGAGGCTAAAACAGTATAATACAAAATTTCGTGAAAACAAACGGAAAGTATGGACTCTAACCCAAAAATGAGGCCAAAACAGTAAAATATGAAATCTCATGAAAGTGATCGAAAACAATGTACTATAGCCCACAAAATGAGGGATATAAAAGTTCTCACAAAAGTGGCCGAAAACTGTGGGCTATAAATAAAGCAAAAACAGTCAAATACAAAATTTCATGAAAACGGATGGACACTATGGACTCTAACCCACAAAATGAGGCTAAAATAGTAAAATAAGAAATCTCATGAAAATGACACAAAACAATTGACTATATATCCCACAATATGACTGAAACAAAAAATGTCATGAAAGTGACCGAAAACTGCGGTCTATAGCCCACAAATGTGGCTAAAACAGTCAAATACAAATTTTCACGAAAATGACCGGAAGCTGTGGAATATAACCCACAAAATGAGGCCAAAACAGTAAATACTAAATCTCATGAAATTGATCGAAAAAGTGTACTATAGCCCACAAAATGAGGGAAATAACGAATCTCGCGAAAGTGGCCGAAAACTGTGGACTATATAGACCACAAATGACGCTAAAACCGTCAAATACAAAATTTCACGAAAACGTCCAAAAACTGTGGACAAACCCCCAAAATGAGACCAAAACAGTAAAATACGAATCTTCAAGAAAGTGATCGAAAACAATGTACTATAGCCCACAAAATGGGGGATATAAAAATTCTCACAAAACTGGCCGAAAACTGTGGACTATAAATTAGGCTAAAACAGTCAAATACAAAATTTCACGAAAACGGACAGACACTATGGACTCTAACCCACAAAATGAGGCCAAAATAGTAAAATAAGAATCCTCATGAAAATGACACAAAACTGTGGACTATATAGCCCACAATATGAGGGAAACAAAAAATCTCATGAAAGTGGCCAAAAACAGCGGATTGTAGCCCACAATTGAGGCTACAACAGTCAAATACAAATTTTAACGAAAACGGCCTGAAATTGTGGACTATAACCCACAAAATGAGGCCAAAACAGTAAAATACGAAATCTCATGAAATTGATCGAAAACAGTGTACTATAGCCCACAAAATGAGGAAAATAAAAAAATCTCACGAAAGTGGCAGAAAACTGTGGACTATAGCACACAAATGACGTTAAAACAGTCAAATACAAAATTTCACGAAAACAACTGGAAACAGTAGACTATAGACCACAAAATGAGGGACATAAAAAATCTAACGAAATTGGCCGAAAACTGTGGACTATAGCCCACAAATGAGGTTAAAACAGTCAAATACAAATTTTCACGAAAACGGCCTGAAATTGTGGAGTATAACCCACAAAATGAGGCCAAAACAGTAAAATACGAATTCTCATGAAATTGAACGAAAACAGTGTACTATATAGCCCACAAAATGAGGGAAATAAAAAAATCTCACGAAAGTGGCAAAAAATTGTGGACTGCCTAAAACAGTCAAATACAAAATTTCACGAAAACAACCGGAAACAATAGACTATAGCCCACGAAATGATGGACATAAAAAATCTCACGAAAGTGGTCAAATACTGTGGACTATAGCCCACAAATGAGGCTAAAACAGTCCATTACAAAAATTTCACAAAAATCGCCGGAAACTTTGGACTATAGCCCACAAATGAGGCTAAAACAGTAAAATACAAAAATTTCCCGAAAACAACTGAAAAAAGTATACTATAGCCCACAAATTGAGGGAAATAAAAATTCTCATGAAAGTAGCAGAAAACTGTGGACTATAGCCCACAGGTGAGGCTAAAATAGTCAAATACAAAATTTCACGAAAACAACTGGAAATAGTAGACTATAGCCCACAAATTGAGGGAAATAAAATATCTAACGAAAGTGGCCGAAAACTGTGATCTATAGCCCACAAATGAGGCTAAAATGTAAAATACAAAATATTACAAAAACAACAGGAAACAGTAGACTATAACCCACAAAATGAGGGACCTAAAATGTAACTACTATATCCCATTTTCTGTATTCTTGTACTGTGTTCTTTCTTCCAGTATTCTATATATTTGTACCATTTCTTTTTCCTAAACCGTTTATTTGGTCTTATTTCCAATATTTATTTAATCATCTATTTGTTTGATTCTTTTGAGATTCTTTTGTCTGCTAATTATTTTTGTCTATGGATGATTTATTGTTTCTAATTTATTGCATTTCATGGCCTGAATTCCCTATTTATTTGAACTCTGTCTTGTCGGATCTGGTTTTCTACCCAATATTCCCTATTGAACCATCATACCCGTCCTATTGGATCCTAACCCGCAACCGAGTACCCATTTCTTTGACCTAGTCTTCACCAGATCTTCTTCACGTTTCCTAACAAGCAGATCATATCTCTCCCCCTATTCTCTTGATTCTCCAAATCACAACTTGCCAAAAAATTCTCATTATAATCCCCAACAAATTTTGTTATTGTCATATACAATTCCTATCTCCAAACCCTAACCCTAATTCTCTATCTCTCTCCCGTTTTACCCCTGCTCCCATCCCCGACCTCCGGCCTACCGCTGCCTGCCGCTTCCCCCGACCTCCCATCGCCGTTGCGCCGCCTAAAGCCCCGACGCCAGCCCACCACCACAGCGTCAACCCCTGTTTCTCCTCTTCTCCCGAATTCGACAGCAGTAACCACGGCAGCTGTGCTCACCGCTGTGTCGCCCTCCGACCGTCGCGACCCCCCTCGGCGACTCCCTGTGCCGCACTACACCCTCGATGCCCGACCACAATGCTGACCCCTTTCTCCTTCCCTTCTCCTCCCGAAGCCAGTGCCCCCTCTCGGCTCTTCCTTTATGTCGCTCACGCCGCCGTCCCGCCATCGTCCTCTTCATCACAGTGCACCCTGGCTGTCCCCTTCCTTGTTGTGCTTGTGATTGATTCCGCAAGTGTTTGGATTCGCTTTGGGTTCATGTTATTGTGTTCATGGTGATCGTGATCGTCTTGCGCATCTTGTTCGTGTTCCGTTCGTGCTATTGTGTCCGTGCCCGGGAATCTATTCCCGTTATTCTCTTTTTCCGTCAAATCTGTCGTCAATTGCAAGGCAAGTAACTTGTATTCCTTTTGTTGAATATACAAGTACTAAATACCGCCTGTAGTGCCACTTTTGATTCTAGATTCATTTTCATGAAAATCCTTGTTAGATATTGTCTCTATTTATTGATCCATCCGTAGTCGTCTTTGTTACACACACGACATGAAAAATAATTTACAAATAATCTAGATACTTGATGCATGTATGTATGTTATTCGTGATTAATGATATGTTGTACCCTTGTTGCATGCTTGATGTGTTAGATTTAATCTCTTGTGGTAGACTTGTTAAACATCCATACCATGTTTTTTTGGACATATATGATACCACATTTTGTATTTTTTTTATAACTTGGATGTGTTGCACTTGAACTATTTGATTTAATGCATAAGAAGACATTTCTGTTTTTGCTGTTGGCCGTTTTGTTTCAGTATTTTAGACCATGTTGAGGTCAGTAAATCAATTTAATTTGTGAATATAAATCGTAGACCTTGTTGTCTATTTTTCAGAATTTCTAACATATCTCAGTTTCGTTTTGTGAGTTGCAATTTATTGCTGTTTAGCTACAGATGTGTTTGAAATTCCAGATTATGTTTTATGAGATTTCTGTGTAATTAATTATTTTAATACTGATGCTAAAGATAAGATTTGGACCTAATATTTTGTTGGCTATGATTAGACTTGACTGGGATTAACCCTAAATTTTTGTAGATTTATTTGATGACATTTATAAACTATTCTATGCTTCTGAACAAAGTACTATATCTCCAGTTTTGCATGCTGTTCAGTAAATAACCATGTTTTCAACCTGATTCTAGTTGCTTTTGGTAAGAACATTGTAAACATAAAATGTAGCCTACTGTATCTATTTTATCACCCTTTTGACGAATTTAGATTTCGAGCTGTACTTTATAATCTATCATTGTTTTAGTACTAATGTGTCAAGAGTTTCGGATTTACAAATTTGCTGTATCTTGTTGCGTCTCGAATTTCTTTGATTATGCTATCCATGTTAGAATATTATGAAATTATATTTGCTGATACTAGACATACTGGGAAATACTCCAGATTTTTCTTGGATTTAGTCAGTAAGTTTTTATGTCATTATCATGCTTGAGAATACAACCTGGTGATTTTTGGCTGAACATGTTTTTTGCATATAATTCTGTTTTGAGCCATGTTTCTGTGATTATTATGTGACTTGTATATATGTGCTGGATTCGGCCGAGAGTCTATTTTCTAGATATTCTGACAGATCCAGATTTGCATGTTTGGGCAACGAGAATCTCAGATTTGGTACAGTAGTGTGTTGCTGTCCAAAACTAGAAGTTTCGTTGTCATAGCCCTTGATGAATCATTTGTCATCCGTTCTTGTCCTTCTTTCAAATTGTACTTGTTCCTTGTTGTCTTGCCATGTTTCTTGACTTGTCTGTGCACGTCCATGCTTGCTTTAAATGTTAATTACAAGAAACCAAGACGGGGTTAAAGGGAAAGATCTAATAGTGGAAAATACAGAAACATATACTCAGAAAATGATCCATAGATCCTACTTGGTACTTGGAGCTTGATACTTGATACTTGGAGCTTGACACGTGATTACTCGACACTTGCACACATGACACGTGATTACGTGACACTTGCACACTTGACACGTAATACTTGATACTTGGAGCTTGACACGTGATTACTCGACACTTGCACACTTGACACGTAATACTTGGTACTTGGAGATTGATACTTGATACATGATACTTGGAGCTTGTCCCTAAGTACACTGCCCTCTATGATCCACTATGAAACCTAGAACGTAACTTGCAAGAATGTAGCAACCATGTGGTAAAAATCTGGGACGCATGAGGTGCTACCTAGATATGACTAGATACAAGACTTGAGAAAAACATGATCACTTGACACTTGCTACTTGTTACTTGTACATGATACTAGATTACTTGACACTTGTTACTCATTACTCGTTTACATGATACTTGACACTTGTTACATGCCACTTGAACACGTTTATCTTGCCATGCTACTTGTTCTGTTCTTGACTTAGAGTTAGTTGCTCTATTTTGCTGTTACATCTTTCCATGATATAATTGCTTCTGTTGTTACTCTATTCTTGTCTATTTCTATTTCCTGTACTTGTTGTCTGCAACACAAGCGGCCTGTAACAGCGTTTGTTTTCTTTTTCCTTTTCCTGCAAACTTGTCTCATGCAGACTTTGACGACCAGCTGCCCGGTGGAGTAGGTGATCAAAGATTCTAGTTGGTTGGATTCTTGCCACATTTATTTATTCTTGTTGCTTATTCTAGAATAATTTGTAACTTGTTACATGGATTATTTGTACTAGGCATTTTGTCCCAGACTTGTGTTTTGTTCCAAACTTGAATATTTGAAATTCAGTATTCTTGTTTCTTGTTTAAAGTAACCCTGTTGACTATATTAATTTAGTTATGCATGCGTGGTTGACTATTCCTCTTGTATATCTCTTGTTTATTCTTGTATATATTGTAAAGATCCTGACAGCTTATAAATGGTGAAAGGCATTCGCTGGACTTGTGTCGCATAATTTTATTCCATATTCTTTTTTTTTGGGAAGAAGGGCGTGACATAAGAAATCTCACGAAAGTGGCCGAAAGTTGTGGACTATAGCCCACAAATGAGGCTAAAACAGTCAAATACAAAATTTTACGAAAACGGCAGTAAACTGTGAACTATAACCCACCAAAGGAGGCCAAAAACAGTAAAATACGAAATCTCATGAAAGTGATAAAAAATAGTGTACTATATCCCATAAAATGAGGGAAATAAAAAATCTAACGGAAGTTGCAGAAAACTGTGGACTGCCCACAAATGAGGCTAAAACAGTAAAATACAAAATTTCACGAAATCGGAAACTGTAACCCACAAAATGAGGCCAAAACAGTAAAATACGAAATCTCATGAAATAGATTGAAAATAGTGTACTACAGCCCACAAAATGAGGGAAATAAAAAATCTCACGAAAGTGGCCGAAAACTGTGGACTATAGCCCACATATGAAGCTAAAACAATCAAAGATAAAATTTACAAAAATGGCAGGAAACTTTGGACTATAACCCACAAAATGATGCCACAATAGTAAAATAAGAAATCTCATGAAATTGATCGAAAACAGTGTACTATAGCCCACAAAATGAGAGAAATAAAAATTCTCATGAAAGTGGCCGAAAACTATGGATTATATAGCCCACAAATGAAGCTAAAACAGTCAAATACAAAATTTCAAGAAAACGGCCAGGAACTGTGAACATCCACAAAATGAGCCCAAAACAGTAAAATACGAAATCTCATAAAATTGATCAAAAACAATGTACTATAGCCCAAAAAATGAGAGAAATAAAAAATCTCACGAAATTGCTCGAAAACTATGGACAATATAGCCTGCAAATGAGGCTAAAATAGTCAAATACAAAATTTTACGAAAACGGATGGAAGCTATGGACTATAACCCACAAAATGAGGGCAAAACATTAAAATAAGAAATCACATGAAAATGACACAAAGTTGTGGACAAAGCCCACAATATGAGAAAAATAAAAAATCTCACGAAAGTGGCAGAAAACTGTGGACTATAGCCCATAAATGAGGCTAAAACAGTCAAATACAAATTTTCAAGACAACGGTCGGAAACATTGGACTAAAACCGACAAATTGCGATCAAAACAGTAAAACACGAAATCTCATGAAAGTGATTGAAAACAGTGAACGATAGCCCACAAATGAGGCTAAATGAGTAAAATTTAGCATTTCACGAAAACGACTGGAAACAGTGGACTATAGCCGACAAAATGACTTACATAAAAATTCTCAATAAAAGTGGCCGAAAACTGTGAACTATAGCCCACAAATGAGGCTAAAACATTCAAAAACAAAATTTCACGAAAACGTCGGAAACTATTAATTATAACTCACAAAATGAAGCCAAAACAGTAAAATAAGAAATCTCATCTAAATGACCCAAAACTGTGGACTATATAAGCCCACAATATGAGGGAAATAAAAAATCTCACGAAAGTGGCCGAAAACTGTGGAGTATCCATAAATGAGGCTAAAACAGTCAAATACAAATTTTCACGAAAACGGCCGGAAACTATGGACTATAACCGACAAAATGATGCCAAAACAGTAAAATACGAAATCTCATGAAAGTGATCGAAAAGTGTACTATAGCCCACAAAATGTGGGAAATAAAAATCTCACTAAAGAAGCCGAAAACTGTGGACTATGTAGCCCACAAATGACGCTAAAATAGTCAAATACAAAATTTCACGAAAACGGTCAGAAACTGTGGACTATAACCCACAAAATGAGGCCAAAACAGTATAATACGAAATCTCATGACATTGATCGAAAACAGTGTACTATAGCCCACAAAATGAGGGAAATAAAAAAAACTCGCGAAAGTGGCCGAAAACTGTGGACTATAGCCAACAGATGAGGCTAAAACAGTGAAATACACAATTTCACGAAAACGGCCGGAAACTGTGAACAATATACTATAGCCCAAAAACAGTAAAATACGAAATCTCATGAAATTGATCGAAAACAATGTACTATAGCCCAAAAAATGAGAGAAACAAAAATTCTCACGAAAGTGGCTGAAAACTATGGACTATAAAGCCTACAAATGAGGCTTAAACGGTTAAATACAAAATTTCACGAAGACGGACGGAAACTATGGACTATAACCCACAAAATGATGCCAAAATAGTAAAATAAGAAATCTCATGAAAATGACACAAAATAGTAGACATTATAGCCAACAATATGAGGGAAATAAAAAATCTCACATAAGTGGCCGAAAACTGTGGATTATAGCCCACAAATAGGCTAAAACAGTCAAATACAAATTTTCACGAAAACGACTGGAAACTGTGGACTATAATCGACAAAATGAGGTCAAAACAGTAAAACACGAAATCTCATGAAAGTGATCGGAAACCGTGTACGATAACACACAAAATGGGGGAAATAAATAATATCACGAAAGTGGTCGAAAACTGTGGACTATAGCACACAAATGAGGCTAAAAGAGTGAAATTTTATATTTCACGAAAATGACTTGAAACAGTGGACTATAGCCCACAAAATGAGGGACATAAAATATCTCATGAATGTGGCCGCAAACTGTGGATTATAGCCCACAAATGAAGCTAAAACAGTCAAATATAAAATTTCACGAAAACAGCAAAAAACTATAACCCACAAAATAAGGCCAAAACAGTAAAATAAGAAATCTCATGAAAATGACCCAAAACTGTGGACTATATAAGCCAACAATATGGGGGAAATAAAAAATCTCACGAAAGTGGCCGAAAATTGTGGAGTACCCATAAATGAGGCTAAAACAGTCAAATACAAATTTTCCGAAAACGGCCAGAAACTGTGGACTATAACCGACAAAATGAGGCCAAAACAATAAAATACGAAATCTCATGAAAGTGAACGAAAAAGTGTACTGTAACCCACAAAATGTGGGAAATAAAAATCTCACGAAAGTGCCGGAAAACTGTGGACTATATAGCCCACTAATGAAGCTAAAACAGCCAAATATAAAATTTCACGAAAACGGCCGAAAACTATGGACTATAACCGACAAAATGAGGCCAAACCAGTAAAATATGAAATCTCATGAAAGTGATCGAAAACAGTGTACGCCCACAAAATGAGAGAAATAAAAATCCTCATGAAATTGGTCGAAAACTATGGACTATATCCCACAAATGAGGCTAAAACAGTCAAATACAAAATTTCACGAAAACGAATGAAAACATTGGACTATAGCCCACAAAATGAGGGACATATAAAATATCACGAAAGTGGCCGAAAACTGTTGACTATAGCCAACAAATGAGGCTAAAAAAGTCAAATACAAAATTTCACGAAAATGGCCGGAAACTATGGACTATAAGAGCATCCACAGTCGTTTTTCTCATATGGTATAAAATGGCAGCTACAGTAATAGCAAATGGGTTCGATCGCTGCAGTCGTCGTTTGCTATATTGTTTCTCATTTTTTAGAAAAAAGCGAGCGACGGGGTATGATATACCATCCGATCGTTTAAAATAAATTAAAAAAAACAGAATTACTAATTAACTATTAAACTAAATTAATTAACTAAATTAAATAATATAATAAAACTAAACCTAATTATTATACTACCTTAAACCTAATAAACAACTCCTAATTATACAAACTAACCTAATCAGCATTAATGGTGGCCTCCCCCTTTCACGGACGGGGTATCATACCCCGTCCGGGGTATGTATCCCCGTCCCACCGAATATATTTTTTTTTTTTTCTATTCGGCCAATCGTGGCCGTTCAATCAATTAAAAAAAAAAAAATTCCATTTGCAGACGGGGTATCATACCCCGTCCGGGGTATGTATCCCCGTCCGACCTCATTTAAAAAAAAAATGAAAATTACTGAGACGGTATATGATCGTCCGTCTGAATCGATTATAAAATAATTAAATCGAAGAGACGGTATATGATCGTCCGTCTGAATCGATTATAAAATAATTAAATCGAAGAGACGGGTTATCATATCCCGTCCTTTATATTTTGAGAAAGTTCATTTCGTTTCTCATATTTGAGAAATGAGAATAGGAGCTTTGCCAAAAAATGGGAAAATGAGAAACGACTGCAGCACAACTTTGCTATTCGTTTGCTATAAAATGGGAAAATGGGATATATAGCAAACGACTGTGGATGCTCTAACCCACCAAATGATGCCAAAAATAGTAAAATACGAAATCTCATTAAAGTGATTGAAAATAGTGTACTATAGCCCACAAAGTGGTAAATAAAATTGTAATACCCCTCAAGATAGCATATAGCTATTTTTTGCATAGTAATCCGTCAACAATTGAGTATTGCGCACTATTACGTATTTTTCTAATAACTATCAATTTTTAATGGAGAAATTGCATATATACGAGCTACTCTGAACCCAATAAGATAAACTCAGGATATCTTCTCAATTAAACTGTAGATTTGTCACGATTGTTTTGACCAGGCAATTTTTGGGTGAAAATAATAATTTCTATAAAACAGATATTTTAATAGATTTTAAATTATATATATATATTAGTTATTTTAAATTGAGTTAGTGCTTGAATTGAATATAGATTGAAATCGCGCACTAGGGTTAAGGTTAGGGTATGGTGACCTACGGTTCCTTGACCTAACCTAGGGTTAGGAACACTAGCATCATGTGATCATTGCTTGGATCTTGAACCTACAAAAAGAGGCCAAAACAGTAATACACGACATCACAAGAAAGTGATCGAAAACAGTGTACTGTAGCCCACAAAATGAGGGAAATAAAAATTCACACGAAAGTCGCCGAAAACTATGGACTAAAGCCCACAAATGAGGCTAAAACAGTCAAATACAAAATTTCACGAAAATCGTCGGAAACTGTGGACTATAACCCACAAAACAATAAAATACGAAGTCTCATGAAATTGATCGAAAACAGTGTACTATAGCCCAAAAAATGTGGGATATAATAAATCTCACGAAAGTGCCGAAAACTATGGACTAAAGCCCACAAATGAGGCTAAAACAGTCAAATATAAAATTTCATGAAAATGGCCGGAAACCCACAAAATGAGACCAAAACAGTACAATACGAAATCTTTTGAAATTGAACGAAAACAATGTATTATGCCCACAAAATGTGAAAAATAAAAAATTTCACGAAAGTGGCTGAAAACTATGGACTATAGCCCATTAATGAGGCTAAAACTGCCAAATAAAAATTTTCACGAAAACGGCCGGAAACTGTGGACTATAACCCACAAAATGAGGCCAAAACACTGAAATACGAAATCTCAAGAACGTGATCGAAAACAATGTATTATATCCCACAAATTGAGGGAAATAAAAATACTCACAAAAGTGGCCGAAAACTTTGGACTATAGCCCACAAATGAGGCTAAAACAGTCAAATAAAAAATTTCACAAAAACAACTGGAAACAGTAGACTACAGCCCACAAAATGAGGGACATAAAAAATCTCACGAAAGTGGCAGAAAATTGTGGACTATAGCCCACAAATGAGGCTGAAACAGTCAAATACAAAATTTCATGAAAACGGACTGAAAGTAAGGACTATAACCCACAAAATGAGGCTAAACAGTAAAACACAAAATCTCAATAGATTGATCGAAAATAGTGTACTAGCCCACAAAATTAGATTAAAAAAAATCTCACGAGAGTGGCCGAAAACTGTGGACTATGTAACCCACTTATGAGGCTAAAACAGTCAAATACAAATTTTCACAAAAACGACTGGAAACTGTGGACTATAACCCAAAATGAGGCCAAAAGAGTAAAATACGAAATCTCATGAAAATGATCGAAAACAAAGTACTATAGCCCACAAAATTAGGCAAATAAAAAACCTCGCGAATGTGGTCAAAAATAGTGGACCAAATAGCCCACAAATGAGGCCAAAACAATCAAATACAAGATTTCACAAAAAAGGCCGAAAACTGTGGACTATAACCCACAAAATGAGGCCAAAACAGTAAAATACAAAATCTCATTAAATTGATTCAAAACAGTGTACTATATAGCCCAGAAAGTGAGGGAAATAAAAATGTCATGAAAGTGGCCGAAAACTGTGGACTATAGCCCACAAATGAGGCTAAAACAATTAAATACAAAATTTCACGAAAACGACCGGAACTTTTGACAATAACCCACAAAATGAGGCCAAAACAGTAAAATACGAAATCTCAAGAAAGTGCTTGAAAATAGTGTAAAGCCCACAAAATGAGGGAAATAAAAATTCTCACGAAAGTGACCGAAAACTGTGGACTATAGCCCAGAAATGAGGCTAAAACAGTCACAAACAAAATATCACGGAAACGGACGGAAACTATGGACTCTAACCCACAAAATGAGTCCAAAACAGTAAACTATGAAATCTCATGAAAGTAATCGAAAACAATGTACTATAGCCCACAAAATGAGGGAAATAAAAAAATCTCACGAAAGTTGCCGAAAACTGTGGACTATAGCCCAGAAATGAGGCTAAAACAGTCAAATACAAAATTTCACGAAAACTACTGGAAATAGTAGACTTTACTTTAGCCCACAAAATGAGGGACATAAAAAATCTCACGAAAGTGGCCGAAAACTGTGGACTATAGCCCACAATTGAGGCTAAAACTGTCAAATACAAAATTTTACCAAAACGACCGAAAACTTTGGACTATAACCCATAAAATGAGTCTAAAACAGTAAAATACGAATGTAAAGAAATTGCTCGAAAACAGTGTACTAGCCCACAAACTGAGATAAATAAAAATTCTCACGAAAGTGACCAAAAACTGTGGACTATAGCCCACAAATGAGGCCAAAACAGTCAAATACAAATTTTCACGAAAACGGCCGAAAGCTGTGGAATATAACCCACAAAATGAGGTCAAAACAGTTACACACTAAATCTCATGAAAGTGATCGAAAATGTGTAATATAGCCACAAAATGAGGGAAATAAAAAATCTCACGAAAGTTGCCGAAAACTATAGTCTATAGCCTACTAATGAGGCAAAAAAAGTCAAATACAAAATTTTACGAAAACGGCAGGATTGGTAGGTTATATAGTCCTCAGTTTCCGGCTGTTTATGTGAAATTTTGTATTTGACTTTTTTAGCCTCATTTTTTGGGCTATAGTCCACAGTTTTCGGCAACTTTCGTGAGATTTTTTATGTCCCGCATTTTGTGGTCCTCTGTTTCCAGTTGTTTTCATGAAATTATGTATTTGACTATTTCTTCCTCATTTGTGGGCTATTGTCCACTGTTTTCGGCCACTTTCATGAGATTTTTTATTTCCCTCATTTTGTGGGCTATATAGTACACTGTTTTCGATCACTTTCATTAGACATCGTATTTTACTGATTTGGCCTCATTTTGTGGGACCACAGTTTCCAACAATTTTCGGGAAATTTTGTATGTGAGTTTTTAAGCCTCATTTGTGGTCTATAGTCCACAGTTTTCGGTCACTTTCGTGATACTTTTTATGTCCTTCATTTTTTAGGCTATAGTACACTGTTTTAGATCACTTTCATGACATTTCTTATTTTACCCTTTTTGGCCTTATTTTTTGGGTTATATTCCACAGTTTCCGGTTGTTTTCGTGAAATTTTGTATTTGACTTTTTTAGCCTCATTTGTGGACTATAGTCCACAATTTTTGACCACTTTCGTGAGAATTTTTATTTCCCTCATTTGTGGGCTATGGTACACTATTTTCGATCACTTTCATGAGATTTCGTATTTTACAGTTTTTGGCCACATTTTGTGGGTTATAGTCTACAATTTTCGAGAGTTTTTGTAAAACTTTGTACTTGACTTGTTTAGCCTCATTTGTAGGCTATAGTCCACAGTTTTCGCCACTTACGTGATATTTTTTATGTCGCTCATTTTGTGGTTTATAGTACACTGTTTTCGATCACTTTCATGAGATTTCGTATTTTACTAATTTTGGCATTATTTTGTGGGTTACACAGTTTCTTGCCGTTTTCATGAAATTTTGTATTTGACTTTTTAGCCTCATTTGTGGGCTATAGTCCACAGTTTTCGACCACTTTCGTGAGATTTTTATGTCCCTCATTTTGAGGGTGATAGTGCACTATTTTTGATCACTTTCATGAGATTTCGTATTTTACTGTTTTGGCCTCATTTCGAGGGTTATAGGCCACAGTTTCCGGCCATTTTCGTAAAATTTTGTATTTGATTTTTTTAGCCTGATTAGTGGGCTATAGCCCGCAGTTTTCCGCAACTTTCGTGAGGCCAAAAATTGTAAAATACGAAATCTCATGAAACTGATCGAAAATAGTGTACTATAGCCTACAGAATGAGGGAAATAAAAATTGTCACGAAAGTGGCCGAAAACTGTGGACTATAGCCCACAAATGAGGCAGAAACAGTCAAATACAAAATTTCATGAAATGGTCGGAAACCGTCGACCATAACCCACAAAATGAGGCAAAAACAGTAAAATACGAAATCTAATGAAAGTAATCGAAAACAGTGTACAATAGCCCACAAAATGAGGGAAATAATCTATATAATAAAACACAAAGATAGCTATCTAGTGGCTCTCCTTCAATCCCCAAAAACCAAAGGTCCAGATCTAACCTTACAAAACATATTTTTCCCCCAAAACTCCAATTCAAATCCCCCCACCAAAAACAACTCCTTTATTTATTTAATTATTTCTCTCCCTCCCTCTCTCTCTCTCTCTCCTATTCAAAATTTTAAGTGAATAAAAATTTAAAAAAATTAAAAATTTTAAAACTAAAAAACTAAAAAACAAAATTTAAAATATTAAAATATTAATTTAAAATTTTAAAAAATATAAAAAATTTTAAAAACTTAAAAAAAATTTAAAAATTTAAAATTTTAAAAAAATTAATATTTTAAAATTTTAAAAATAATTAAAAAATTAAAACTTTAAAAACTTTTATAAAATAATAAAAATTATAAAAAATTTTAAAATATATATAAAAATTTTAAAAATTATGAAATTTTTTTTTGAAAATTTGAAAATCTCAAAGCAAATCCAAATCCAAATTCAGTGTCGAACCCAATCAAGAGGTCGTCGTCGATATCTGATCCGCTGCTGATTCTGTATCGATGACTGCCATCCACCAAATCAAGCGTGAATATCAAACGACTCTGTATCGGCGACACCCCTCCACCGAATCGAGAGCCTCTGTATGGGATGTGATGAATCTAATTTCATCTCATTAACCGAATTCTCATTCTAATTTTTAATTTTGTATGTGCAGGGGATTACTCAGTTTTTTGCTGACAAGAATTTTGTGTGTGCATGGGATCTAAGTTCAGAGAGGTATAATTTTTTATTTTTTTGTTTAAAATTTTTTAATTTGGTGATTTATTTGATGAGTTTTTTATCGGTTTTGATTTAAGGTGTACGCAAGTGAGAGATGGATTATTTGGTGTCCTCAATTTGGGCTTCCAAACCATAGCAGGACAGGTAAGATGACCAACAACCTAAAATAACTGGGCATATATGCAACATTAATTTCTTTACTACAAGAGAAAATACTATCGTGAAGTGTTCCCTTCACTGGTTATTAGAAACCATGGATAACATACCATATAAGAACTTTTAGTGTATGTTTGGATATATAGGATTGGGATGACTGGAGTTTACCATTAAACGGTGCAAGCTCTCCACTAAAGAAAGACAGCTAAAGTAAATTTGTTATTTATCCATTTTGATTTTTTTTTTATATAAAGGTGCAATGGGAAGACAAAGTGGAGACAAAAGAAATGATTAGCTTGGTTTAGAGTTTTGAGAACTTCACGTATTTCATTTTGGTTGAAATAATAATAAGAGGTATTTCAATTGCAAACTGAGTCTCAGACAAACAAATGTTTAGATTATTGGTATTGTAGATACCTACACACCTGCACTTGTGTTACCATTGTATTTAGACATGCTCATAGTGGTTATGGGATTAGAGTAAGCTCTATAAATTATATATGATAATGTCCTTGCATAACTATTACAAGCATCTAAAAGTGATGCTGAAGTTAAAAACTTTATGCAGTGTTTCTAACAAACTATATGCATTCCAAGTAAGTCCAAGCTAATGATCAAGAAGGCGATGGTTGAGCTTAAAAGTAGATATACTGCTTCCTCATATAATATGTTTGCTACTTCAATTAATTTGCTGAGCCTCCAAAATAATTTTATATAATCAAACCAGGTACACCGTTCCGAATACGTGCCGTAGGCACGTGTCAACGAGCAAACCTAGTAATTCTCACGAAACTGGTTGAAGATTGTGGACTATAGCCCACAAATTAGGCAAAAACAGTCAAATATAAAATTTCATGATAACGACCGAAACTGTGGAATATAACCCACAAAATAAGGCCAAAAAAGGTAAAATACGAAATCTCATGAAAGTTATCGAAAACAGTGTACTATGGCCCACAAAATGAGGGAAATAAAAAATCTCACGAAAGTGGTCGAAAATTGGGGACTATAGCTCTCAAACGAGGCAAAAACAGTCAAATACAAAATTTCACGAAAACGACCGGAAACTCTGGAATATAACCCACAAAATGTGGCCAAAATAGTTAAATATGAAATCTCATGAAAGTTTTTAGCATTTGACGGTTTTAGCATCATTTGTGGGCTATAGTACATTGTTTTTGATCAATTTCATGAGATTTGTTATTTTACTATTTTGGCATCATTTTGTGGGTTATAGTCCACAGTTTCCGGTCGTTTTTTGTGAAATTTTGTATTTGAATGTTTTAGCTTCAGTTGTGGGCTATTGTCCACAGTTTATGACCACTTTCGTGAGATTTTTTATTTCCCTCATTTTGTGGGCTAGTACACTGTTTTCAATCAATTTCATGAGATTTCATATTTTACTGTTTTGGCCTCATTTTGTGGTTATATTCCAGAGTTTCCGGTCGTTTTCGTGAAATTTTGTATTTGACTATTTTTGCCTCGTTTGAGAGCTATAGTCCCCAATTTTCGACCACTTTCGTGAGAATTTTGATTTCCCTCATTTTGTGGGCCATACTACACTGTTTTCGATAACTTTCATGAGATTTCGTATTTTACATTTTTTTGGCCTTATTTTGTGGGTTATATTCCACAGTTTCGGTCGTTATCGTGAAATTTTATATCTGACTGTTTTTGCCTCATTTGTGGGCAATAGTCCACAATCTTTGACCACTTTTGTTAGAATTTTTATTTCCCTTCATTTTATGGGCTATTGTACACTATTTTCGATTACTTTCGTTAGATTCCTTATTGTACTGTTTTGGCCTCATTTGGTGGGCTATAGTAGACAATTTCCGGCCGTTTTCGTGAAATTTTGTATTTGACCTTTTTAGCCTCATTTGTGGGCTATAGTCCACAGTTTTCGGCCACTTTCCTGATATTTTTTATTTTCCTCATTTTGTGGGCTATATAATACTGTTTTCAATCAATTTCATGAGGTTTCGTATTTTACTGTTTTGGCCTGATTTTGTGAGTTATAATCCACAGTTACTGACCGTTTTCGTGAAATTTTGTATTTGACTGTTTTAGCCTCATTTGTAGGCTATAGTCCACAGTTTTCGGCAACTTTTGTGAGATTTTTTATTTCCCTCATTTTGTGTGCTATAGTACACTCTTGTTGAGCACTTTCATGAGATTTCTTATTTTACTGTTTTTGGCCTCATTTTGTGTGCTATAGTGCTAGAGTACACTATAGTCTACGGTTTTCGGTCGCTTTTTGTGAAATTTTGTATTTGAATGTTTTAGCATCATTTGTGGGCTATACACTGTTTTTTGATCAAGTTCATGAGATTCCTTATTGTACTGTTTTGGCCTCATTTTGTGGGCAATAGTCCAACGTTTTCGGCCAATTTCGTGATATTTTTTATTTCTCTCATTTTTAGGCTATAGTACACTGCTTTCGATCACTTTCATGAGATTTCATATTTTACTGTTTTGGCCTCATTTTGTGGGTTATAGTCCACAGTTTCCGGCCATTTTCTTGAAAATTAGTATTTGACGATTTTAGCATCATTTGTGGGCTATAATACACTGTTTTCTTATCAAGTTCATGAGAATTCGTATTTTACTATTTTGGCCTCATTTTGTGGGTTATAGTCCACAGTTTCCGGTCGTTTTTGTGAAATTTTGTACTTGAATGTTTTAGCCTCATTTGTGGGCTATTGTCTACAGTCTACGACCACTTTCGTGAATTTTTTTATTTCCCTCATTTTGTGGGCTAGTACACTGTTTTCGATTACTTTCATGAGATTTCGTATTTTACTGTTTTGTGCTCCTTTTGTGGGCGATAGTCGACAGTTTCCGACCATTTCGCGAAATTTTGTATTTGACTGTTTTTGCCTCATTTGTGGGCTATAGTCCCCAATTTTCGACCACTTTCATGAGAATTTTTATTTCCCTCATTTTGTATTCTATAGTACACTATTTTCGATCACTTTCATGAGATTTCGTATTTTACTGTTTTTGGCCTCATTTTGTGTGTTATAGTGCATAGTTTTCGGGCCACAAATGGCCATTTTCGTGAAATTTTGTATTTGACTTTTTCAGCCTCATTTTTGGGCTATAGTGCACAGTTTTCGGGCACTTACTTGATATTTTTTATGTCCCACGTTTTGTGGGCTATAGTCCACTGTTTCCAGTTGTTTTCGTGAAATTTTGTCTTTGACTATTTCTGCCTCTTTTGTGGGCTATAGTCCACAGTTTTCGGCCACTTTCGTGAGGTTTTTTAATTTCCTCATTTCGTGGACTATATAGTACACTGTTTCGATCACTTTCATTAGATTTCGTATTTTACTATTTTGGCCTTATTGTGGGGGTCCACAGTTTCCGGCAATTTTCGTTAAATTTTGTGTTTGAGTTTTTTGGCCTCATTTACGGTCTAGTCCACAGTTATCGGCCACTTTCGTTATATTTTTTATGTTCCTCATGTTGTGGGCTATAGTACCCTGTTTTCGATCACTTTCATGAGATTTCGTATTTTACTGTTTTTGGCCTTATTTTGTGGGTTATAGTCCACTGTTTTCTGCCGTTTTCGTCAAATTTTGTATTTGACATTTTTAGCTTCATTTGTGGGCAATATTCCACAGTTTTCGGGCACTTTCGTGAGATTTTTCATTGCCCTCATTTTGTGGGCTATACAGTTCTGTTTTCAATCAATTTCATGAGATTTCGTATTTTACTTTTTTGGCCTGATTTTGTGCGTTAAAATCCACAGTTTCTGACCGTTTTCGTGAAATTTTGTATTTGGCTATTTTAGCCTCATTAGTCCATAGTTTCGGAACTTTTGTGAGATTTTTTATTTCCCTCATTTTGTGTGCTATAGTATACTGTTTTCGATCAAAAACAGTAAAATACGAAATCCACAAAATGACGTTTTTAGCATTTGACGGTTTTAGCATCATTTGTGGGCTATAGTACATTGTTTTTGATCAATTTCATGAGATTTGTTATTTTACTATTTTGGCCTCATTTTGTGGGTTATAGTCCACAGTTTCCGGTCGTTTTTTGTGAAATTTTGTATTTGAATGTTTTAGCCTCAATTGTGGGCTATAGTCCACAGTTTATGACCACTTTTGTGAGATTTTTTATTTCCCTCATTTTGTGGGCTAGTACACTGTTTTCAATCAATTTCATGAGATTTCATATTTTACTGTTTTGGCCTCATTTTGTGGTTATATTCCAGAGTTTCCCGTCGTTTTCGTGAAATTTTGTATTTGACTATTTTTGCCTCGTTTGAGAGCTATAGTCCCCAATTTTCGACCACTTTCGTAAGAATTTTTATTTCCCTCATTTTGTGGGCCATACTACACTGTTTTCGATAACTTTCATGAGATTTCATATTTTACCTTTTTGGCCTTATTTTGTGGGTTATATTCCACAGTTTCGATCGTTATCGTGAAATTTTATATTTGACTGTTTTTGCCTCATTTGTGGGCAATAGTCCACAATCTTTGACCACTTTTGTGAGAATTTTTATTTCCCTTCATTTTATGGGCTATTGTACACTATTTTCGATCACTTTCGTGAGATTTCTTATGGTACTATTTTGGCCTCATTTGGTGGGCTATAGTCGACAGTTTCCGGCCGTTTTCGTGAAATTTTGTATTTGACCTTTTTAGCCTCATTTGTGGGCTATAGTCCACAGTTTTCGGCCACTTTCCTGAGATTTTTTATTTCCCTCATTTTGTGGGCTATATAGTACTGTTTTCAATCAATTTCATGAGGTTTCGTATTTTACTATTTTGGCCTGATTTTGTGAGTTATAATCCACAGTTACTGACCGTTTTCGTGAAATTTTGTATTTGACTGTTTTAGCCTCATTTGTGGGCTATATTCCACAGTTTTTGGCAACTTTTGTGTGATTTTTTATTTCCATCATTTTGTGTGCTATAGTACACTATTTTCGATAACTTTCATGAGATTTCGTATTTTACTGTTTTTGGCCTCATTTTGGGGGTAGTCCAGAGTTTCCGGCCGTTTTCGTGAAATTTTGTATTTGACTGTTTTAGCCTCAATTGTGGGCTAGTCCACAGTTTTCGGCAACTTTGGTGAGATTTTTTATTTCCCTCATTTTGTGTGCTATAGTACACTCTGGTTGAGCCCTTTCATGAGATTTCTTATTTTACTGTTTTTGGTCTCATTTTGTGTGCTATAGTGCTATAGTGCAATAGTACACTATCGTCCACGGTTTCCGATCGTTTTTTGTGAAATTTTGTATTTGAATGTTTTAGCATCATTTGTGGGCTATACACTGTTTTTGATCAAGTTCATGAGATTTCGTATTTTACTATTTTGGCCTCATTTTGTGGGCAATAGTCCACAGTTTTCGGCCAATTTCGTGATATTTTTTATTTCTCTCATTTTTAGGCTATAGTACACTATTTTCGATCACTTTCATGAGATTTCGTATTTTACTGTTTTGGCCTAATTTTGTGGGTTATAGTCCACAGTTTCCGGTCATTTTCTTGAAAATCAGTATTTGACGATTTTAGCATCATTTGTGGGCTATAATACACTGTTTTTTTATCAAGTTCATGAGAATTCGTATTTTACTATTTTGGCCTCATTTTGTGGGTTTCCGGTCGTTTTTGTGAAATTTTGTACTTGAATGTTTTAGCCTCATTTGTGGGCTATTGTCTACAGTCTACAACCACTTTCGTGAGATTTTTTATTTCCCTCATTTTGTGGGCTAGTACACTGTTTTCAATCAATTTCATGAGATTTCGTATTTTACTGTTTTGGCCTCATTTTGTAGGTTATATTCCAGAGTTTCCGGTCGTTTTCGTGGAATTTTGTATTTGACTATTTTTGCCTCATTTGTGGGCTATAGTCCCCAATTTTCGACCACTTTCGTGAGAATTTTTATTTTCCTCATTTTGTGGGCTATAATACACTGTTTTCGATTACTTTCATGAGATTCCGTATTTTACTGTTTTGGGCTCCTTTTGTGGGCTATAGTCGACAGTTTCCGACCATTTCGCGAAATTTTGTATTTGACTGTTTTGGCCTCATTTGTGGGCTATAGTCCACAATTTACGACAACTTTCGTGAGAACTTTTATTTCCCTCATTTTGTATTCGATAGTACACTATTTTCGATCACTTTGATGAGATTTCGTATTTTACTGTTTTTGGCCTCATTTTGTGGGTTATAGTGCACAGTTTTCGGGCCACAAACGGCCGTTTTCGTGAAATTTTGTATTTGACTTTTTCAGCCTCATTTTTGGGCTATAGTGCACAGTTTTCGGGCACTTACTTGATATTTTTTATGTCCCACATTTTGTGGGCTATAGTCCACTGTTTCCAGTTGTTTTCGTGAAATTTTGTCTTTGACTATTTCTGTTGTGGGCTATATAGTCCACAGTTTTCGGCCACTTTCGTGAAATTTTTTATTTTCCTCATTTCGTGGGCTATATAGTACACTGTTTCGATCACTTTCATTAGATTTCGTATTTTACTATTTTGGCCTTATTGTGTGGGTCCACAGTTTCCGGCAATTTTCGTTAAATTTTGTGTTTTAGTTTTTTGGCCTCATTTATGGTTTATAGTCCACAGTTATCGGCCACTTTCGTTATATTTTTTATGTTCCTCATGTTGTGGGCTATAGTATACTGTTTTCGATCACTTTCATGAGATTTCGTATTTTACTGTTTTTGGCCTTATTTTGTGGGTTATAGTCCACTGTTTTCTGCCGTTTTCGTGAAATTTTGTATTTGACTTTTTTAGCTTCATTTGTAGGCAATAGTCCATAGTTTTCGGCCACTTTCGTGAGATTTTTTATTTCCCTCATTTTGTGGGCTATATAGTTCTGTTTTCAATCAATTTCATGAGATTTCGTATTTTACTTTTTCGGCCTGATTTTGTGGGTTAAATCCACAGTTTCTGACCGTTTTCGTAATATTTTGTATTTGACTGTTTTAGCCTCATTAGTCCACAGTTTCGGCAACTTTCGTGAGATTTTTTATTTCCCTCGTTTTGTGTGCTATAGTACACTGTTTTCGATCAAAAACAGTAAAATACGAAATCCACAAAATAATGTTTTTAGCATTTGCTGGTTTTAGCATCATTTGTGGGCTATAGTACATTGTTTTTGATCAATTTCATGAGATTTGTTATTTTACTATTTTGGCCTCATTTTGTGGGTTATAGTCCACAGTTTCCGATCGTTTTTTGTGAAATTTTGAATTTGAATGTTTTAGCCTCAATTGTGGGCTATAGTCCACAGTTTATGACCACTTTCGTGAGATTTTTTATTTCCCTCATTTTGTGAGCTAGTACACTGTTTTCAATCAATTTCATGAGATTTCATATTTTACTGTTTTGGCCTCGTTTTTGTGGTTATATTCCAGAGTTTCCGGCCGTTTTCGTGAAATTTTGTATTTGACTATTTTTGCCTCGTTTGAGAGCTATAGTCCCCAATTTTTGACCACTTTCGTGAGAATTTTTATTTCCCTCATTTTGTGGGCCATACTACACTGTTTTCGATAACTTTCATGAGATTTCGTATTTTACCTTTTTTGGCCTTATTTTGTGGGTTATATTCCACAGTTTCGGTCGTTATCGTGAAATTTTATATTTGACTGTTTTTGCCTCATTTGTGGGCAATAGTCCACAATCTTTGACCACTTTTGTGAAAATTTTTATTTCCCTTCATTTTATGGGCTATTGTACACTATTTTTTTTTTACTTTCGTGAGATTCCTTATTGTACTGTTTTGGCCTCATTTGATGGGCTATAGTCGACAGTTTCCGGCTGTTTTCGTGAAATTTTGTATTTGACCTTTTTAGCCTCATTTGTGGGCTATAGTCCACAGTTTTCGGCCACTTTCCTGAGATTTTTTATTTCCCTCATTTTGTGGGCTATTTAGTACTATTTTCAATCAATTTCATGAGGTTTCGTCTTTTACTGTTTTGGCCTGATTTTGTGAGTTATAATCCACAGTTACTGACCGTTTTTGTGAAATTTTGTATTTGACTGTTTTAGCCTCATTTGTGAGCTATATTCCATAGTTTTTGGCAACTTTCGTGAGATTTTTTATTTCCATCATTTTGTGTGCTATAGTACACTATTTTCGATAACTTTCATGAGATTTTGTATTTTACTGTTTTTGGCCTCATTTTGTGGGTAGTCCAGAGTTTCCGGCCGTTTTCGTGAAATTTTGTATTTGACTGTTTTAGCCTCAATTGTGGGCTATAGTCCACAGTTTTCAGCAACTTTCGTGAGATTTTTTATTTTCCTCATTTTGTGTGCTATAGTACACTCTTGTTGAGCACTTTCACAAGATTTCTTATTTTATTGTTTTTGGCCTCATTTTGTGTGCTATAGTGCTATAGTGCAATAGTACACTATAGTCCACGGTTTCCGGTCATTTTTTGTGAAATTTTGTATTTGAATGTTTTAGCATCATTTGTGGGCTATACACTGTTTTTGATCAAGTTCATGAGATTTCGTATTTTACTATTTTGGCCTCATTTTGTGGGCAATAGTCCATAGTTTTCGGCCAATTTCGTGATATTTTTTATTTCTCTCATTTTTAGGCTATAGTACACTGTTTTCGATCACTTTCATGAGATTTCGTATTTTACAGTTTTGGCCTCATTTTGTGGGTTATAGTCCACAGTTTCCGGCCATTTTCTTGAAAATTAGTATTTGATGATTTTAGCATCATTTGTGGGCTATAATACACTGTTTTTTTTATCAAGTTCATGAAAATTCATATTTTACTATTTTGGCCTCATTTTGTGGGTTATAGTCCACAGTTTCCGGTCGTTTTTGTGAAATTTTGTACCTGAATGTTTTAGCCTCATTTGTGGGCTATTGTCTACAGTCTACGACCACTTTCGTGAGATTTTTTATTTCCCTCATTTTGTGGGCTATAGTACACTGTTATCGATCACTTTCATTAGATTTCGTATTTTACTATTTTGGCCTCATTTTGTGGGTCCACAGTTTCCGGCAATTTTCGTGAAATTTTGTATTTGAGTTTTTAGCCTCATTTGGGGTCTATAGTCCACAGTTTTCGGCCACTTTCATGTTATTTTTTATGTCCCTCATTTTGTGGGCTATAGTCCACACTGTTTTCGATCACTTTCATGAGATTTTGTATTTTACACTATTTGGTCTTATTTTTTGGGTTGTAGTCCACAATTTCCTGTCGATTCGTGAAATTTTGTATTTGACTTTTTCAGTCTCATTTGTGAGCTATATAGTCCACAATTTTTGACCACTTTCGTGATAATTTTTATTTCCCTCATTTTGTGGGCTATATTACACCATTTTCGATCACTTTCATGAGATTTTGTATTTTACTATTTTTGACCTCATTTTGTGGGTTATAGTCCACAATTTCCGGCAGTTTTTGTGAAATTTTGTACTTGACTTTTTTAGCCTCATTTGTGGGCAATAATCCACAGTTTTCGCCGGTTTCGTGATGTTTTTTATGTCCCTCATTTTGTGGGCAGTACACTATTTTTTTATCACTTTCATGAGATTTCTTATTTTAATGTTTTTAGCATTATTTTTTGAGTTATAGTCCACCGTTTCCGGCCGTTTTCATGTAATTTTGTATTTGACTTTTTTGGCCTCATTTGTGGACTTATAGTCCACAAGTTTTCGGCCACTTTCCTGAGATTTTTATGTCTTTCATTTTTGGGCAATAGTACACTGTTTTCGATCACTTTCAGAAGGTTTCGCATTTTACTGTTTTTGGTCTCAGTGTGTGAGTTAGTCCACAGTTTTCCGACCGTTTTCGTGAAATTTTGTATTTGACTTTTTTAGCCTCATTTGTGGGCTATAGTCCACAGTTTTCTGCCACTTTTATGAGACTTTTTATGTCCCTCATTTTGTGGGCTATAGTCCACTGTTTCCAGTTGTTTTCGTGAAATTTTGTATTTGACTGCTTTAGCCTCATTTGTGGGCTATAGTCCACAGTTTTTGGCCAATTTCATGAGATTTTTTATTTCCCTCACTTTTTGGGTTATATACAATGTTTTCAATCACTTTCATGAGATTTCATATTTTACTGTTTTGGCCTCATTTTGTCCATTATAGTCCACAGTTTCCGGCCGTTTTCATGAAAATTAGTATTTGATTGTTTTAGCATCATTTGTGGGTTATAGTACACTGTTTTCAATCAATTTCATGAGATTTCGTATTTTACTATTTTGGCCTAATTTTGTGGGTTATAGTCCACAGTTTCCGATCGTTTTTGTGAAATTTTGTATTTGAATGTTTTAGCCTCATTTGTGGGTTATAGTCCACAGTTTACGACCACTTTAGTGAGGTTTTTTATTTCCCTCATTTTGTGGGCTAGTAGACTGTTTTCGATCAATTTCATGAAATTTCGTATTTTACTGTTTTGGCCACATTTTATGGGTTATATTCCAGAGTTTCCGGTCGTTTTCTTCAAATTTGGTATTTGACAGTTTTTGCATCATTTGTGAGCTATAGTCTCCAATTTTCGACCACTTTCGTGAGATTTTTTATTTCACTCATTTTGTGGGCCATAGTACATTGTTTTCGATCATTTCTTGAGATTTTGTATTTTACCCTTTTTGGCCTTATTTTGTGTGTTATATTCCAAAGTTTTCGATCGTTATCGTGAAATTTTATGTTTGACTGTTTTTGCCTCATTTGTGGGCTATAGTCCACAATCTTCGACAAATTTCGGGAAAATTTTTATTTCCCTCATTTTGTGGGCTACAATACACTGTTTTCGATTACTTTCATGAGATTTCGTATTTTACTATTTTAGCCTCATTTTGTAGATTATAGTCGTCAGTTTCCGACCTTTTCGTGAAATTTTGTATTTGACTATTTTAGCCACATTTGTGGGCTATAGTCCACTGTTTTCGACCACTTTCGTGAGATTTCTTATTTCCCTCAATTTGTGGGCTTAAGTACACTGTTTTTCGATCACTTTCATTAGATTTCAGTATTTTACTATTTTGGCCTCATTTTGTGGGTCCACAGTTTCCGGCAATTTCTGTGAAATTTTGAATTTGAGTTTTTTAGCCTCATTTGTTGTCTATAGTCCACAGTTTTTGGCGACTTTAGTGATATTTTTTGTCCCTCAATTTGTGGGCTATAGTACAATGTTTTCGATCACTTTGATGAGATTTCGCATTTTACCCTTTTGGCCTTATTTTTTGGGTTATAGTCCACAGTTTTCGGCCATTTTCGTGAAATTTTATATTTGACTTTTTCAGCCTCATTTGTGGGCTATAGTCCACAATTTTCGACCACTTTCGTGAGAATTTTTATTTCCCTCATTTTGCAGGCTATAGTACAATATTTTCGATCACTTTCATGAGATTTCGTATTAGACTGTTTTTGGCCTCATTTTGTGGGTTATAGTCCACAATTTCTGGGAGTTTTCGTGAAATTTTGTACTTGACTTTTTTAGCCTCATTTGTGGGTTATAGTCCACAGTTTTCGCCACTTTCGTGATATTTTTTATGTCCCTCATTTTGTGGGCTTATGGTACACTGTTTTCGATCAGTTTTCATGAGATTTCGTATTATACTGTTTTTGGCATTATTTTTTTGGTTATAGTCCACAGTTTTCGTCCGTTTTCATGAAATTTTGTATTTGACTTTTTCAGCCTCATTTGTGGGCTATAGTCCAAAGTTTTCGGGCACTTTCGTGAGATTTTTATGTCTTTCATTTTGTGGGCATACACTATTTTCGATCACTTTCATGATATTTCATATTTTACTTTTTTGGCCTCATTTTGAGGGTTATAGTCCACAGTTTGCGGCCGTTTTCGTTAAATTTTGTATTTGACTTTTTTAGTCTCATTAGTGGGCTATCGCCCACAGTTTTCGGCAACTTTCGTGAGATTTTTATTTCCCTCATTTTGTGGGCTATAGTACACTATTTTCGATCACTTTCATGAGATTTCGTATTTTACTATTTTTGGCCTTATTATGTTGGTTATAGTCCACAGTTTCCGTCCGTTTTCGTGAAATTTTGTATTTGACTTTTTCAAGCCTCAACTTTTGGCTATAGTCCACAATTTTTTGCCACTTTCGTGAGATTTTTTATGCCCCACATTTTGTGGCTATAGTCCACAATTTCCATTTGTTTTGATGAAATTTTGTATTTGACTATTACTGCCTCATTTGTGGGCTATAGTCCACAGTTTTCGGCCACTTCGCGAGATTTTTTATTTCCCTCATTTCGTGGGTCCACAGTTTTCGATCACTTTCATTAGATTTCGTATTTTTCTGTTTTGGTCCATTTTGTGGGTTCACAGTTTCCGGCAATTTTCTAGAAATTTTGTATTTGAGTTTTTTAGCCTCACTTGTGGTCTGTGATCCCTAGTTTTCGGCAACTTTCGTGATATTTATTATGTCCCTCATTTTGTGGGTTATTGTACACTGTTTTCGATCACTTTCATGAGATTTTGTACTTTACTGTTTTTCGCCTTATTTTGTGGGTTATAGTCCACTGTTTTCGGCCATTTTTGTGAAATTTTGTATTTGACATTTTTGCCTCATATAGTCCACAGTTTTCGGCCACTTTCGTGAGATTTTTTACGTCCCTCAATTTGTGGGCTATTGAACACTATTTTCGATCACTTTCATGAGATTTCGTATTTTACTGTTTTAGGCCTCATTTGCTTTAGGCCTCATTTTGTGGGTTACAGTCCATAGTTAAAGGCCTTTTTCGTAAAATTTTGTATTTGGCTTTTTTAGCCTCATTTGTGGGCTATAGTCCGCAGTTTTCGACCACTTTCATGAGGTTTTTTATGTCCTCATTTTGTGGGCTATAAGTCCACTGTTTCCAGTTGTTTTCGTGAAATTTTGTATTTGATTGTTTTAGCCTCTTTTGGGGCTATAGTGCAGAGTTTTGGGCCAATTTTTATTTCCCTCTTTTTTGGGCTATAGTACACAATTTTCGATCACTTTCATGAGATTACATATTTTACTGTTTTGGCCTCATTTGTGGGTTATAGTCTACAGTTTCCGGTCGTTTTCCTGAAAATTAGTATTTGACAATTTTAGCATCATCTGTGGGCTAATAGTACATTGTTTTCGATCAATTTCATGAGATTTCGTATTTTACAATTTTGGCCTAATTTTGTGAGTTATTGTCCACAGTTTCTGGTCTTTTTTGTGAAATTTTGTATTTGAATGTTTTAGCCTCATTTGTGGGCTATAGTCCACAGTTTACGACACATTCGTGAGATTTTTTAATTCCCTCATTTTGTGGGCTACTACACTGTTTTCGAATCAATTTCATTACATTTCGTATTTTACTATTTTGGCCTCATTTTGTGTGTTATATTCCATAGTTTCCGGGTCGTTTTCGTGAAATTTTGTATTTGACTGTTTTTGCCTCATTTTTGGGCTATAGTCCCCAATTTTCGACCATTTTCGTGTGAATTTTTATTTCCCTTATTTTGTACACAGGTTTTCGATCACTTTCGTGAGATTTTGTATTTTACCCTTTTGGCCTCATTTTGTGTGTTATATTCCACAGTTTTTGGTCGTTATCGTGATAATTTTATATTTGACTGTTTTTGCCTCATTTGTGGGCTACAGTCCACAATCTTCGACCACTTTCTTGAGAATTTTTATTTTCCTCATTTTGTGGGCTATATAGTACACTGTTTTCGATTACTTTCATGAGATTTCGTATTTTACTGTTTTGGCCTCATTTTCTAGGTTCACAGTTTCCGGCAATTTTCGTGAAATTTTGTATTTGAGTTTTTTTGCCTCATTTGTGGTAGTCCATAGTTTTCGGTCACTTTCGTGATTTTTTTATGTCCCTCATTTTGTGGGCTATAGTACACTGTTTTCGATGACTTTCATGAGATTTTGTATTTTACCCTTTTTGGCCTTATTTTGTAGGTTATAGTCCACAGTTTCCGGCCGTTTTCGTGAAGTTTTGTATTTGACATTTTTAGCCTAATTTGTGGGCTATAGTACATTGTTTTCGATCACTTTCATTAGATTTCGTATTTTACTATTTTGGCCTCATTTTATGGGTCCACAGTTTCCGGCAATTTTTGTGAAATTTTGTATTTGAGTTTTTTAGCCTCATTTGTGGTCTATAGTCCACAATTTTCGACCACTTTCGAGAGAATTTTTATTTCCCTTATTTTGTATGATATAGTACACTATTTTCGATCACTTTCATGAGATTTCGTATTTTACTGTTTTTGGCCTCATTTTGTGGGTTATAATCCACAATTTTCGGGAGTTTTCGTGAAATTTTGTACTTGACTTTTTTAGCCTCATTTGTGGAAGAGGGACATAAAAAATTTCACGAAAGTGGCGAAAACTGTGGACTTTCTTGAGATTTCGTATTTTACTGTTTTGGCATTATTTTGTGGGTTATAGTCCACAGTTTTCGGCCGTTTCGTAAAATTTTGTGCTTGACTTTTTTAGCCTCATTTGTGGACTATAGTCCACAGTTTTCGGCCACTTTCGGGAGATTTTTATGTCCTTCATTTTGTGGGCTATAGTATGCAGTTTCGGTCACATTCATGAGTTTTTGTATTTTACCCATTTTGGCCTTATTTTTTGGGTTATAGTCCACAGTTTCCTGCCGTTTTCGTTAAATTTTGTTTTTGACTTTTTAGCCTCATTTGTGGGCCATAGTCCACAATTTTCGACCACTTTTGCGATATTTTTATGTCCCTCATTTTGTGGGCTATAATACATTGTTTTTTATCACTTTCATGAGATTTCATATTTTACTGTTTTTGGCCCTATTTTGTGGGGATATAGTCCACTGTTTTCGGACGTTTTCGTGAAATTTGGTATTTGACATTTTTAGCCTCATTTGTGGGCTATATAGTCCACAATTTTCGACCACTTTCGTGATATTTTTTAAGTCCCTCATTTTGTGGGCTATAGTACACTATTTTCGACCACTTTCATGAGATTTCATATTTTACTGTTTTCGGCCTCATTTTGTGGGTTATAGTCCACAGTTTCCGACCGTTTTCATAAAATTTGCATTTGGCTTTTTTGGCCTCATTAGTGGGCTATACTCGACTGTTTTCGGCAACTTTCGTGAGATTTTTTATTTCCCTCATTTTGTGGGCTATAGTACATAATTTTCGATCACTTTCAAGAGGTTTCTTATTTTACTGTTTTTGACATCATTTTGTGGGTTATATTCCACAGTTTTCGGCCGTTTTCGTGAAATTTTGTATTTGACTTTTTTTGCCTCATTTGTGGGCTATAGTCTACAATTTTCGGCCACATTCGTGAGATTTTTTACGTCCCTCAGTTTGAGGGCTATAGTCCACTATTTCCAGTTGTTTTCGTGAAATTTTGTATTTGACTGTTTTAGTCTCATTTGTGGGCTATAGTTTACAGTTTTCGGCCACTTTCGTGAAATTTTTTATTTCCATCATTTTGTGGGCTATAGTACACTGTTTTCGATCGCTTTCATTAGATTTCGTATTTTACTATTTTGACTTCATTTTGTCGGTTATAATCCACATATTCCGTTCATTTTCGTGAAAATTTGTATTTCACTATTTCAGCCTCATTTGTGGGCTATAATTCAATTTTTTAGATCACTTCCATGAGATTTCGTATTTCATAGTCCACAGTTTTCGGCCGTCTTCGTGAAATTTTGTATTTGACTGTTTTTTTCTCATTTGTGGACTATAGTCCACAATTTTCGACCACTTTCATGAGAATTTTCATTCCCCTCATTTTGTGGGCTATTGTACACTGTTTTCAATCACTTTCATGTGATTTCTAATTTTACTGTTTTTAGCCTTATTTTGTGGGTTATAGTCCACAATTTCCTGTCGTTTTCTTGAAATTTTGTATTTGATTTTTAAGCCTCATTTGTGAGCTATAGTCCACAGTTTACGACCACTTTCCTCATTTTGTGGGCTAGTACACTGTTTTCGATCAATTTCATGAGATTTCATATTTTACTGTTTTGGCCACATTTTGTGGGTTATTCCAGAGTTTTCGGACGTTTTCGTGAAATTTTGTATTTGACTGTTTTTGCCTCATTTGTGGGCTGTTGTCCCTAATTTTCGACCACTTTCGTGAGATTTCTTATTTTACCCATTTTGGCCATATTTTGTGGGTTATATTCCACAGTTTTCGGTCGTTATCGTGAAATTTTATATTTGACTGTTTTTGCCTCATTTGTGGGCTATATTCCACAATCTTCAACCACTTTCGTGAGAATTATTATTTTCCTCATTTTGTGGGCTATAGTACACTGTTTTCGATCACTTTAATGAGATTTCGTATTTTACAGTTTTGGCCTCATTTTATGGGTTATAGTCGACAGTTTCCGACCATTTTGCAAAATTTTGTATTTGACTAATTTAGCCTCATTTGGGGGCTATAGTCCACAGTTTTCGGCCATTTTCGTGAGATTTCTTATTTCCCTCATTCTGTGGACTATATAGTACACTGTTTTCGATCACTTTCATTAGCTTTTGTTTTTTACCGTTTTGGCCGCGTTTTGTGGGTCCACAGTTTCTGGCAATTTTCGTGAAATTTTTTATTTGAGTTTTTTAGCCTCATTTGTGGGCTATATAGTCCACAATTTTCGACCATTTTTGTGAGAATTTTTATTTCCCTCATTTTGTGGGTTATAGTACACTATTTTTTATCACTTTCATGAGATTTAGTATTTTACTGTTTTGGCCGCATTTTGAGGGTTATAGTCCACATTTTCCGGCCGTTTTCGTAAAATTTTGTATTTGACTTTTTTAGCCTCATTAGTGGGCTATCGCGCACTGTTTTCGGCAACTTTCATGTAATTTTTTATGTCCCTCATTTTGGGGGCTATTGTACACTATTTTCGATCACTTTCATGAGATTTCGTAATTTACTGTTTTTGGCCTCCTTTTGTGGGTTGTAGTCCACAGTTTCCGGCCGTTTTCGTGAAATTTGTAATTGACTTTTTAGCCTCATATTTGGGCTATAGTCCACAGTTTTCGGCCACTTTCGTGAGATTTTTTTATGTCCCACATTTTGTGCGCTATAGTCCACTGTTTCCAATTGTTTTCGTGAAATTTTCTATTTGAACTGTTTCTGCCTCATTCGTGGGCTATAGTCCACAGTTTTCGGCCACTTTTGTGAGATTTTTTATTTCCCTCATTTTGTGAGATATAGTACACTGTTTTTTGTCATTTTCATTAGATTTCGTATTTAACTGTTTTGGCCTCATTTTGTGGGTCCACAGTTTCTTTGTATTTGAGTTTTTTAGCCTCATTTGTGGTCTATAGTCCATAGTTTTCGGTCACTCTCGTGATTTTTTTATGTCCCTCATTTTGTGGGCTATAGTACACTGTTTTTTATCACTTTCATGAGATTTCGTATTTTATTGTTTTTGGCATTATTTTGTGGGTTATAGTCCACTGTTTTCTGCTGTTTTCGTGAAATTTTGTATTTGACTTTTTTAGCCTCATTTGTGGGCTATAGTCCACAATTTCCGGCCACTTTCGTGAGATTTTTTATGTCCCTCATTTTGTGGGATTTTGTGTAATATCCCAAATTTCATTTTTATAAAATATTATTTTTTCACGTGTTGTGCACGTGCAAATTTCATATGTATATTATTTATTTTTATATACAAAATTTATTTGATAGTATGAACAATTATTTTTCTTTTCCCTTATTTTCCTAAAAAACTTATTTTCTAAAAGCCTAAATAACAATCCTAGGCCTAATTCTAGCCCCTTATAATTAATTTAAGTATTTTTCCTTGGGCCCATGATCTTTTGGCCCAATAGTAAACCCATTTAGTTATTCCTCTTTTAATTATGGTGACTTGTAGTGTAGACTCAATGATAGAAAATTAATAAATTAGTGCATGAACAAACTTATGAGTGGGGACATGAGGATAGCACGTGCATGCAATATGGTGTGCATTGCACACTTTTCTAGGCCGGAATGGATCCAAGAGAGAGGGAGAGATGGAAGTAGAGGTGAGGTAGTTTCTCAAGTCATGGGTGGTTTTGGTAACTTCCTAGCCTTTAATCCCTAACTAGTTGATCTAATCTTAGCCATTCAATCCACCCAAAATTGAGTATAAATACCCCATAGTTTCTTCACATCTTAGTACTTAGAAAATTTATTAGAGTGAGAAAAGATTGAGAATTTTGGGAGAAAAAGATTGAGTAGATTTTTAGTGTGAGTGTTTATCCAAGAAGGTCGGAAATCACACTAGGAAAGGATTGGTTTTGCTACACCTAGGAGGAGAAGGATCTTTCGTGCTTTCTAAAGGAATTTTCTAAGAGCTTTCTATTCGTATTTCTTCAAAAAGGTGGGTGTTTCTCATGACTTCTACTTTAGATATTATGTTAGGTGTTGTGCTAAGTATGCAAGAATAAATGAATACCATTATTTTGCTCTTAGTTATTACCATGACTAAAATAGAAATGGAACACAAGTGAAACTGTATGAAATGAATGGGTGAACTTAATGGAATGATATGATTAATGTTATGTTATTTTGATTTTTAATCTAGCATGCTAAATTGGAATTAATATTTATCACTGTAGAAAAACAATGAGTATGGGAAAAATATGTTTTTAGAAATCGTGGTTGTGTGAAAAATACTAGTTGTAAGAATCCCTACATTAAATTGTAAACCATGCTTGTGGTGATGGTAGTCAAATGAAGTTGCATGTTAGTGTTGATAAATGAACAAATTGTAGTTAAACTAAAATGTTGTGTGTTAATCGAAAGGAAAGAAGAAACGTTCCATACTTCAATTTTTTATTGCTGACCAGTCGACCGAATAGGCATAAGTAGTCGACTGACCTGAATATGCAATTCTTTGAGTTTAAAACCCTGCAGAACAGCCGACTGGTCTGAGTAACAGTCGACTGCCCCGCACTTCGTATTTTTGAGTTTAAAACCCTGCAGAACAGCCGACTGATCTTGTTAACAGTCGACTGCCCTTGATCTTTTTCGAGTTTTAAATCTTTCAGAATAGCCGACTGATCATATGTAGCAGTAGACTATCCCGACCATTTTCTTGAAATTTTTTTTTTGCTGAACAGTCGACTGGATATGTTTTGAGTCGACTGTCCAGATTATTCTGACGTCCCAGATTTTATTTTCTGTCCAGTGACAAATATATATATATATATATATAGGATATGGTTCGGTGAGAACCATGTCCTGGGGTGAGATCTTAAGGGCCTATCTCAGCCACTCATCTGCTTAATCTTAACGGTCAAGATTTTTTTCAATTAAACAATGATTAATTAATATTTGCATTAAGATGAGAATCCCTTTAATTAAGCGTTGTTGACCGCGAAATAAAAGGAATGAACAGCAACTGTAATAATTATATATTGCCTTTTTTATTTTATTGCCTTTTTTATATACACAACATATATTGCCTTTTTTATTTTATTTTCAGCCGAACCACAATCTTCATCAGGATGAACAGCAACTGTAATAATTATAAATAGCAACTGTAATAATTATAAATAGCAACTGAAATAATTATACAGCAATACCTGACCACTTAAACAGCAACTGTAATAATTATAAATAGCAACTGTAATAAACAGTAACTGTAAGGAACGAATTGGTGAATGATTCTGCAGCTGCTATTAATTTGGGATACAAAATCTTCTCCAATATTTTACGGGAATAAATTATTTCTCTCTCCAGTTTGACCAAATTTGCCTTAACCGTCACACAAAAAAAATATTATGTACATTATGATCTATTACCTTATTATGTACTTGCATAATCTCAGCCCTACAAAATGATTTGATGAGTGGTTGGGAGAGGCCCTTAGGTTCTCACCCCAGGGTTGGTTCTCACCCGAACCAACCCCTATATATATATATATATATATATATATATATATATATATATATATATATATATATATATATATATATATATATACGGCATTGAAAGAGATTTTTGAGAATGGAGATTGAATATGACGGATTAAAAAGTGAATCTTATTTACCTTTGCATGAAATCGCATATGAAGTGAAGTAAATTATTTTGCTGAATTTATGAAAAGTTTTACGATCATGAATACTATGAACATGACAAGGGAAATCTGTTGTAATCATGAAAAATGAACTTATGGGTCTGAAAGACTCAATTCTTGTGTAATTGTGAATCGAAATTGAGGACTAGAGTGTAGCTAAGCCTCATACCGGCATCGGAAAGAAATGAATTTGAAATGAAAAGACCAAGATTTGGGTCACGTTCAATGAATGATTAAGACCGGTATAGTGAAAAGGCTAACTCTAGAAAGTTGATTTTGTTCATGATTCTAATAAACTAAGGACTAGATACATAGTGAAGATGTGATGAAAGTAAGAGAAAAACATGAGTATGAGGGCCATCGGATTGGCAGTGTGAGAGTGATTCACAGACTGCCTGCTTGATGCGTCATGACATGGCGTGGGCACTACTCCGGAATTATCGTCCCGGTGGCGATGCTTGTGGGGTGCTTGGTGACTGCGGGTGGTGCCATTGTTCCATGGCAGAGGCTGAATTGTCCATAGTCTGCCTGCTCGATGCATCGTGTCAGTGCGTGGGATTCCCCTCCAGACTGCCTGGATATGGGCTCGTAGATCATAGAACATTTAGGATACTTACCGTAGTTACAGTAGTAGATTAAGTCATGACAAGGGAGTGAACCCTACAAGATGAAGAACAATTAAGGGCTTGCCCTCGGACCTATGTAGTATGGGATGCATAGAATCCGAACAAGTGCGCATTAGTGTCATATAACATAATAACTGCATTAAGGACTAAGTGCACAATCACAACACGACATCAACAGTATAGTCCCTTTAACTTTGTTTGTGAACAAGTTTGTGGTTTGTTAAGAAATGAGAATCGTTATACTGTTTCCGGCATAGAGAGGATGGCCATGTATAATTTTCGTCGGTTGAATAAACTGACGTACCCACAGTTTTGTATGCAGGGTAAATGGCCTGATAAAGATTAAAGGAGAACTGATGCTTAGAGATTATTCATTATTGTACCTTTGTATTAATGTTGTAAATTGCTTTCGCTGTCATTTCATGTAATTTATTGTAATATTGCTTCCGTTGTGATAATGCAAAAGTGAAATGTAACTCTGATGTAAGAAAAGTTTTTATTTCCTTGTAAAATTGTACTAAATGAAGTGTAAAGATCCTGTGGAATCTCGAATTCAGTTGTATTTTGGAATTCAATGTGTTACATATTGTACACTATTTCGATCACTTTCATGAGATTTCGTATTTTACTGTTTTTTGCCTCTTTTTGGGCTATAGTCAACAGTTTCCGGCCATTTTCCTAAAATTTTGTATTTGACTTTTTTAGCCTCATTAGTGGGCTATACTCCACAGTTTTTGGCAACTTTCGTGAGATTTTTTATTTCCCTCATTTTGTGGGCTTACATGATTTTCGATCACTTTCAGGAGGTTTCATATTTTCTGTTTTTGGCCTCATTTTGTGGGTTACAGTCCACAGTTTCCGGCCGTTTTCGTGAAATTTTGTATTCGACTTTTTTAGCCTCATTTGTGGGTTATAGTCCACAGTTTTCGACCACTTTCGTGAGATTTTTTATGTCCCTCATTTTGTGGGCTAATAGTACACTATTTTCGATCACTTTCATGAGATTTCATATTTTACAGTTTTTGGCCTCATTTTGTGGGTTATTGTCCACAATTTTTGGGAGTTTTCGTGAAATTTTGTAGTTGACTTTTTTAGCCTCATTTGTTGGCTATAGTCCACAGTTTTCGCAACTTACGTGATATTTTTTATGTCCCTCTTTTTGTGTGCTATATAGTACAATGTTTTTGGTCAATTTCGTGAGATTTCTTATTTTACTGTTTTGGACTCATTTTATGGGTTATATTACATAGTTTCTGTTTGTTTTGGTGAAATTTTGCATTTGACTGTTTTAGCCTTATTTGTGAACTATAGTCCACAGTTTTCAACCACTTTCGTGATATTTTTTATTTCCCTCATTTTGTGGGCTATAGTTCTCTTTTTTAGATCACTTTCAGGATATTTTGTATTCTATTGTTTTGGCCTCAATTTATGGATTATAGTCCTCAGTTTTCGGCCGTCTTCGTAATAATTTGTATTTTACTGTTTTTGCCTCATTTGTGGGTTATAGTCCAAAATTTTCAACCACTTTCGTGAGAATTTTTATTTCCCCCATTTTGTGGGCCATAGCACACTATTTTCGTTTACTTTCATTAGATTTCGTATTTTACTGTTTTTGCCTCATTTTGTGGACTATAGCCCTCAATTTTCGACCACTTTCGTGAGAATTTTTATAGTCCACAATTTACGGGAGTTTTCGTGAAATTTTGTACTTGGCTTTTTTAGCCTCCTTCACCACTTTCGTGATATTTTTTATGTCCCTCATTTTGTGGGCTATAGTACACTGTTTTCGATAACTTTCAGAAGATTTTGTATTATACTGTTTTTGACATTATTTTTTGGGTTACAGTCCATAGCTTCCGAGCGTTTTCGTGAAATTTTGTATTTGGCTTTTTTAGCCTCATTTGCGGGCTACAGTCCACAGTTTTTGGCCACTTTCGTGAGATTTTTATGTCCATCATTTTGTGGGCTATAGTACATTGTTTTCGATCCCTTGCACGAGATTTCGTATTTTACCCTTTTTAGCCATATTTTTTGGGTTATAGTCCACAGTTTCCGGCCGTTTTTGTGAAAATTTGAATTTGATTTTTTTAGCCTCATTTGTGGGCTATAGTCCACAGTTTTCTACCACTTTCGTGAGAATTTTTATTTCCCTCCTTTTGTGGGCTATAGTACACTATTTTCGATCACTTTCATGAGATTTCGTATTTTACTGTTTTTGGCCTCATTTTGTGGGTTAGTCCACAATTTCCGGTAGTTTTCATGAAATTTTATACTTGACTTTTATAGCCTCATTTGTGGGCAAAAGTCCACAGTTTTCGCCACTTTCGTGATATTTTTAATGTCCCTCGTTTTGTACACTGTTTTTATCACTTTCATGAGATTTCGTATTTTACTGTTTTTGGCATTATTTTGTGGGTTATAGTCCACGGTTTCCCGCCGTTTTCGTGATTTTTTGTATTTTACTGTTTTAGCATCATTTGTGGGCTATAGTCCACAGTTTTCGGTCACTTTGGTGAGATTTTTTCCCCTCATTTTGTGGGTTATATAGTACACTGTTTTCGATCACTTTCATGAGATTTTGTATTTTATGGTTTTGGCCTCATTTTGTGGGTTATAGTCCACAATTTTTGGCCGTTTTCGTGAAAATTTGTATTTGACTTTTTTAGCCTCGTTTGTGGGCTATAGACCGCAGTTTTTGCCCAATTTCGTGAGAATATTTATTTCCCTCATTTTGTGGGTTATAGTACACTGTTTTCAACCACTTTCATGAAATTTCGTATTTTACAGTTTTTGGCATTATTTTGTGGGTTATAGTCCACAATTTCCGGCTGTTGTCGTGAAATTTTTTATTTGACTTTATTAGCCTCATTTTTGGGCTATAGTTCACAGTTTTCGGTCACTTTCGTGAGATTTTTTATTTCCCTCATTTTGTGGGCTATACACTGTTTTCGATCACTTTCATTAGATTTCGTATTTTACTGTTTGGGTTTCATTTTGTCGGTTATAATCCACATATTACAGTCGTTTTGGTGAAAATTTGTATTTGACGGTTTTAGCCTCATTTGTGGGCCATAATAATCCACAGTTTTTTGCCACTTTCGGGAGAATTTTTTATTTCTATCATATTGTGGGCTATATAGTCCACAATTTTGTGTCATTTTCATGAAATTTCTTATTTTACTGTTTTGGCCACATTTTGTGTGTTATAGTCCACAGTTTCCAACCGTTTTCGTGAAATTTTGTATTTGACTGTTTTAGCCTCATTTGTGGGCTATATAGTCCACAGTTTTCGGCCACTTTCGTGAGATTTTTTATTACCCTCATTTTGTGGGCTATATAGTACAATGTTTTCGATCAATTTCGTGAGATTTCTTATTTTACTGTTTCGGGCTCATTTTGTTGTTTATATTCCACAGTTTCCGTTCGTTTTCGTGAAATTTTGTATTTGACTGTTTTAGCCACATTTGTGGGCTATAGTCCACAGTTTTCGACCACTTTCGTGACATTTTTTATTTCCCTCATTTTGTGGGCTATAGTTCACTTTTTTAGATCACTTTCAACAGATTTCGCATTTCATTGTATTGGCCTCATTTTTTGGGTTATAGTCCACAATTTTCGGCCGTCTTCGTGAAATTTTGTATTTGACTGTTTTCGCCTCATTTGTGGACTAGTCCACAATTTTCGACCACTTTCACGAGAATTTTCATTTCCCTCATTTTGTGGGCTATAGTACACAGTGTTCGATCACTTTCATGAGATATCTTATTTTACCGTTTTTAGCGTTATTTTGTGGGTTATAGTCCACAGTTTCCTGCCGTTTTCGTGAAATTTTGTATTTGACTTTTTAAGCCTTATTTGTGGGCTATAGTCCACAGTTTTCGGCCACTTTCGTGAGATTTTTTTGTGTCCCTCATTTGTGGGCGATAGTACACTATCTTCAATCACTTTCATTAGATTTCGTATGTTACTGCTTTTGGCCTCATTTTTTGGGTTATAGTCCATAGTTTCCGGCACATTTTGTGAAATTTTGTATTTTACTTTTTTAGCCTCATTTGTGGGCTATAGTCCACAGTTTTTGGCCACTTTCGTGATATTTTTATGTCTCTCATATTGTGGGCCACAGTCCACAATTTCTGGCCGTTTTCGTGAAATCTTGTGTTTGACTTTTTTAGCCTCATTTGTGGGCTATAGGCCACAGTTTTCGGCCAATTTCGTGAGACTTTTTTATTTCCCTCATTTTTTGGCTATATTACACTATTTTCGATCACTTACATGAGATTTCGAATTTTACTGTTTTGGCCTCATTTTGTGGGTTATGGCCCACAGTTTCCAGGCGTTTTCATGAAAATTAGTATTCGACGATTTGTGTCCTTTGTAGGCTATAGTACACTGTTTTCGATCAATTTCATGAGATTTCGTATTTTACTATTTTGGCCTCATTTTGTGGGTTATAGTCCACAGTTTCCGGTCGTTTTTCTGAAATTTTGTATTTGAATTTTTTAGCCTCATTTGTGTGCTATAGTCCACAGTTTACGACCACTTTCGTGAGATTTTTTATTTCCCTCATTTTGTCAGCTAGTACACTGTTTTTGATCAATTTCATCAGATTTCGTATTTTATTGTTTTGGCCACATTTGTGGGTTACATTCCAGAGTTTCTGGTCGTTTTCGTGAAATTTTGTATTTGACTGTTTCTCCTCATTTGTGGGCTATAGTCCCCAATTTTCGACCACTTACATGAGAATTTTTATTTCCCTCATTTTGGGGGCCATAGTACATTGTTTTCGATCACTTTCGTAAGATTTTGTATTTTACCCTTTTTAGCCTTATTTTGGGGGTTATATTCCACAATTTTCGGTCGTTATCGTGAAATTTTATATTTGACTATTTTTGCCTCATTTGTGGGCTAGTACATTATTTTCGATAGTACACGATTTTCGATTACTTTCATGAGATTTCGTATTTTACTGTTTTGGCCTCATTTTGTGGGCTATAGTACACCACTTTCGGCCACTTTCATTCACTATTTATGGCTTCATTTTGTGGCCTTTATAGTTCACAATTTTCGGCCACTGTCATCAAATTTCATATTTCACTATTTTGCACCATTTTGTGGGCTATAGTCCACATTCGTCGGCTATTTTCGTGAGATTTCGAATGTCTTTGTTTTGGCATCATTTTGTGGGTTATTGTCTACAATTTCGGCCAATTTTGTGATGTCTTATTTCATTGTTTATGGCCTCATTTTGTGGGATATAGTCCACAATTTCGGCCACTGTACTAACATTTTGTACTTTACAGTTTTGGCCTCATTTTATTGGCTATAGTCCACAGCTATCGGCCACTTTCGTGAGATTTCGAATTTCTCTGTTATGGCATCGTTTTGTGGGCCATAGTCCACAGTTTTTGGCCACTTTCGTGAGATGTCGTATTTCACTGTTAATGGCCTTATTTTGTGGGCAATAGTCTACAGTTTTCGGCCACTTTCGTCAAAATTCCTATTTCACTGTTTTCGCATCATTTTGTGAGCTAGCCACATTTTTCGGAGACTTTCGTGAGATTTCGAATTTTTCTGTTTTGGCATCATTTTGTGGTCTATAGTACCCATTTTCGACCATTATCGTGAGATTTTGAATTTCTCAGTTTTGCCATAGTTTTGTGGGCTACAGTCCACAGTTTTCGGCCACTTTCGTAAGATATCATATTTCACTGTTTATGCCCTCATTTTGTGGGTTATTGTCCTCAGCTTTCTGTAACTTTCCTCATTATTCGTATTTTACAGTTTTGGCCTCATTTAGTGGGATATAGTCCACATCTTTCTGTTACTTTCGTGAGAATTCGAATTTCTCAGTTTTGGCATCATTTTGAAGGTATAGTCCACATTTTTCGGTCACTTTCGTGAGATTTCGAATTTCTCAGTTTTGGCTTCATTTTGTAGGCTATAGTCCATAGTTTTTGGCCACTTTTGTGAGATGTCATATTTCACTGTTTATGGCATCATTTTGTTGGCTATAGTTTACAATTTTCAGCCACTTTCGTGAGATATCGTATTTCGCTATTTTTGCCTCATTTTGTGGCCAAAATCAGTGAGATTTCAAATTTCTTTGTTTTGGCAACACTTTGTGGGTTATAGTCCACAGTTTTCTGCGACTTTCGTGAGATGTCGTCTTTCACTGTTTATGGCTTCATTTTGTGGACTATACAGTCCATAGTTCGGCAACTTTGGTCAAATTTCCTATTTCACTATTTTGGCATCATTTTGTTGGCTATGCACCATATTTTTTGCCGTCTTACGTGTGATTTCGAATTCCCCTGTTTTGGCATTATTTTGTTAGCTTGTAGTCCACAGTTTTCGGCCACTTTCGTGAGATATCGTATTTCAATGTATAGGCCCTCATTTTGTGGGCTAGTCCACAGCTTTCTGCCACTTTACTCCCATTTCTTATTTTACAGTTTTGGCCACATTTTGTCAGCTATAGTTCACAGTTTTTTGCCACTTACGTGAGATATCGTCTTTCACACTTTATGGCTTCATTTCGTGGGCTGTATAGTCCACAATTTTTTGCCACTGTCATCAAATTTCATATTTCACTATTTCGGGCTATAGTCCACATTTGTTGGCTATTTTCGTGAAATTTCGAATTTCTCTGTTTTGGCATCATTTTGTGGGCTAGTGTCCACAAGGCAAATTTCTTGAGATGTCGTATTCTACTATTTAAGGCCTCCTTTTGTGGCTACCGGCCACTTTCGTGAGATATCGTACTTCACTGTTGATGGCCACTTTTTGTGGGCTATAGTCCACAACTTTCGGTCAATGTACTAACATTTTGTATTTTACAGTTTTGGCATCATTCAGTGAGCTACATGCCACATTTTTCGGAGACTTTCGTGAGATTTTGCATTTCTCTGTTTTGGCATCATTTTGTGGGCTATAGTCCACATTTTTTACCTCTCATGAGATTTCGAATTTCTCTATTTTGCCAACAATTTGCGGGCAATAGTCCACAGTTTTCGGACACTTTCATGAGATATTGTATTAAAATGTTGATGCACTCAATTTGTAGGCTATAGTCCTCAGCTTTCGGCCACTTTCTTCTCATTTCGTATTTTATAGTTTTGGCCTCATTCTGTGGGCTATCCACATTTTTCTGCTACTTTCATGAGATTTCGAATTTCTCTGTTTTTACATCATTTTGAGGGCTATAGTTCACAATTTTCATCCACTTTCATGAGATTTTGAATTTCTCTATTTTGGCATTATTTTGTGCGCTATAGTTCACAGTTTCCGGTGACTTACGTGAGAAGTCAAATTTCACTATTTATGGCATAATTTTGTTGGCTATAGTTTATAATTTTCGGCCACTTTCGTGAGATATCGTATTTCACTATTTTGGCATCTTTTTGTGGGCTATAGTACTCATTTTTCGGCCACTTCAGTTAGATTTCAAATTTCTTTGTTTTGGCAACACTTTGTGGGAAGTAGTTCTCAGTTTTCGGCCACTTTCGTGAGATGTCGTCTTTCACTGTTTATGGCTTCATTTTGTGGACTATATTCCATAGTTTTCGGCCACTTTCGTGAGATGTCGTCTTTCACTGTTTATGACTACATTTTGCGGACTATATTCCATAGTTTTCGGCCACTTTCGTCAAATTTTGTATTTCACTGTTTTGACATCATTTTGTGGGCTATATACCATTTTTCGGCAAAGTTCATGTGATTTCGAATTTCCACGTATTGGCATTTTCTTGTGGGCTATAATCCACATTTTCGGCTACTTTCGTGAGATTTCAAATTTCTCTATTTTGACATCATTTTGAGGGCAGTCCACAGTTTTCTGCCACTTTCGTTAGATTTTGAATTTCTCTGTTTTGGCATCATTTTGTGGGCTATAGTCCACAGTTGTCAGCCACCTTCGTGAGATGTCATATTTAACTGTTTATGGCATCATTTTGTTGGCTTTAGTTTATAATTTTTGGCAACTTTCTTTAGATATCGTATTTCACTATTTTGGCCTCATTTTGTGGGCTAATACTGCACAGTTTTCGGCCACTTCCGTGAGATTTCAAATTTCTTTGTTTTTGCAACACTTTGTGGGCTAATAGTCAACAGTTTTCGGGCACTTTCTTGAGATATCGTCTTTCATTATTTATGGCTTCATTTTGTGGGCTTTATATTCCACAGTTTTCGGCCACTGTCATCAAATTTCAAATTTCACTGTTTTGGCATCATTTTGTGGGCTATACTCCACATTTGTCGACCATTTTCGTGAGATTTCGAATTTCTCTGTTTTGGCATCATCTTGTGGGTTATTGTCGACAATTTCGGTCAATTTCGTGAGATGTATTTCACTATTTATGGCCTCATTTTGTTGGCTATAGTCCACAGCTATCGGCCACTTTCTTGAGATATCGTATTTCACTATTGACAGCCACTTTTTGTCGGGTATAGTCCACAACTTTCGGACACTATACAAACATTTTGTGTTTTACAGTTTTGGCCTCATTTTATCGGCTATAGTCCACAATTTTCATACACTTTCATGAGATTTCGAATTTCTCTATTTTGGCAAAGTTTTGTGGGCCATAGTCCACAATTTGCAACCACTTTCTTGAGATGCCACATTTCACTGTTTATGGCCTTACATTATAGGAAATAGTCCACAGTTTTCGGCCACTTTCGTCAAATTTCGTATTTCACTATTTTTGCATCATTTTGTGGACCATATGCCACATTTTTCGGAGACTTTCATGAGATTTTAAATTTCTTGGTTTTGGCCTCATTTTATGGGCAATAGTCCACATTTTCGACCACTTTAGTGAGATTTCGAATTTCTCTGTTTTGCCATCATTTTGTGAGCTATAGTCCACAGTTTTCGGCCACTTTCAGGAGATATCGTATGTCAATGTTTATGTCCACATTTTGTGCGCTATAGTCCTCAGCTTTCAGCCACTTTCTTCACATTTCGTATTTTACAATTTTGGCCTCATTTTGTGGGCTATAGTCCACAGTTTTCGGCTAATTTCGTGAGATTTCGAATTTCTCAGTTTTGGCATCATTTTGAGGGCTATAGTCCACAGTTTTCTGCCACTTTCGTAAGATTTTGAATTTCTCCGTTTTGGCATCATTTTGTGAGCTATTGTCCACACTATTCGGCAAATTTCGTGAGATGTCATATTTCACTGTTTTTTGCACCATTTTGCTGGCTATAGTTTACAATTTTCGGCCACTTTCGTGAGATATCGTATTTCACTGTTTTGCCTCATTTATTTTGTTATAGTACACAGTTTTCGGCGACTTCCGTGAGATTTCAAATTTCTCTGTTTTTGAAACACTTTGTGGGCTATAATCCACAGTTTTTGGCAACTTTCGTGAGATATCGTCTGTTACTGTTTATGGCTTCATTTTGTGGGCATTATAATCCACAGTTTTCGGCAATTGTAATCAAATTTTGTATTTCACTGTTTTGACATCATTTTGTGGGCTATAGTTTACATTTGTCGGCCATTTTAGTTAGATTTCGAATTTCTCTGTTTTGGTATCATTTTGTGGGCATATGTGCACAATTTTCGGTCATTTTCGTGAGATGTCGTATTTCACTGTTTTTTGCCTCATTTAGTGGGCTATTAGTCCACAGCTATCAGCCACTTTCGTGTTGATGGCCTCTTTTTGTGGGCTATAGTCCTAAACATTCGGCCACTATACTAACATTTCATATTTTACATTTGTGGCCTTATTTTGTCAGCTATAGTCCACATTTTTTGCCCACTTTCGTGAGATTTTGAATTTCTCTGTTTTGGCATCGTTTTGTGGGCCATATTTCACAGTTTTCGGCCACTTTCGATAAATTTTCTATTTCACTGTTTTGGCTTCATTTTGTGGGCTATATGCCACATTTTCTGGAGACTTCTGAGAGATTTCAAATTTCTCGGTTTTGACATCATTTTGGGGGCTATAGTCCACATTTTCGAAAACTTTCGTGAGAATTCGAATTTCTCTGATTTGCCATCATTTTGTGGGCTATAGTCCACAATTTTAGCCACTTTCGAGAGAAATTGTATTTCAATGTTGATGCACTCATTTTGTGGGCTATAGACATCAGCTTTCGGCCACTTTCCTCACATTTCATATTGTACAGTTTTGGCCCCATTCTGTGGGCTATATAGTCACCATTTTTCTGCTACTATCAAGTGATTTCTAATTTCTTTGTTTTGACATCATTTTGAGACTATAGTCCACAGTTTTCAACCACTTTCATGAGATTTTAAATTTCTCTTTTTTGGCATCATTTTGTAGGCTATAGTCCACAATTTTCTGCTACTTTCGTGAGATTGCGAATTTCTCTATTTTGGCATCATTTTGAGAGCTATAAGTCCATAGTTTTCAGACTGGTCCATAGTTTTTTGTCACTTTCGTGATATGTCATATTTCACTGTTATGGCATCATTTTGTTGGCTATAGTTTACAATTTTCTGCCACGTTCGTGAGATATTGTATTTCACAACTTTGGCATCTTTTTTTGGACTAGTACACATTTTTCGGCCACTTCAGTTAGATTTAAATTTCTCTGTTTTGGCAACACTTTGTGGGCAATAGTCCACAGTTTTCGACCACTTTCGTGAGATGTCGTCTTCCACTGTTTATGGCTTCATTATGTGGACTAGTCCATAGTTTTTTCAACCACTTTCGCCAAATTTCCAATTTCACTGTTTTGACATCATTTTGTGGGCAATATACCATATTTTTCGGCATCTTTCGTGTGATTTCGAATTTCCATGTAGTGGCATTATTTTGTGGGATACAGTTCAAATTTTTCGGCCACTTTCATGAGATTTCGAATTTTTCTGTTTTGCCATAATTTTGTGGGCTATAGTCCGCAGTTTTCGGCCACTTTCGTAAGATATTGTATTTCAATGTTTATGCCCTCATTTTCTGGACTATAGTCCACAGCTTTCGACCACTTTCCTCGCATTTCTTATTTTACAGTTTTGGCCATATTTTGCAGGTTATAGTTCACAGTTTTCAGCCAGTTTCGTGAAATATTGTATTTCACTATTTGCCCTCATTTTGTGGGCAATTGTACACAGATTTCGGCCACTTCCGTAAGATTTCAAATTTCACCGTTTTCGCAACACTTCTTAGGTACTAGTTGGCCTCATTTTGTGGGCGATAGTACACAGTTTTCGGCCACTTCCGGAAGATTTCAAATTTCTCCGTTTTGGCAACATTTTGTGGGCTATATAGTACAGTTTTTGGCCACTTTCGTGAGATATCATCGTTCAATGTTTATGACTTCATTTTGTGGGCTTTACAGTCCACAATTTTCGGCCACTGTCATCAAATTTCATATTTCACTATTTTGGCATCATTTTGTGGGCTATATACTCCACATTCGTCGGCTATTTTCATGAGATTTTGAATTTCTCTGTTTTGACATCATTTTGTGGTCCATTGTCCACAATTTTTTGCCACTTTCTTGAGATATCGTATTTCACTATTTATGGCCTCATTTTATGGGCTATAATCCACAGTTATCTGCTTCTTTCGTGAGATATTGTATTTCACTGTTGATAATCACTTTTTATGGGGAAAAGTCCACAACTTTCAGACAGTATACTAAAATTTCGTATTTTACAGTTTCGGCCTCATTTTGTCGGCTGTAGTCCACATTTTCCGGCCACTTTCTTCAGATTTTTGAATTTTTCTGTTTTGGCATCATTTTGTGGGCTATAGTCAATTTGTGGGGTACAGTCCACAGTTTTTGGTCCTTTTTGAGAAATTTGTATTTCACTATTTTGAAAACATTTTGTTTCCTATAGTGAACAATTTTGGAACATTTTCGTTAAATTTCGTATATCAGTGTTTTGACCATATTTTGTTGGCTATAGTCCACGGTTTTCTGCCAATTTCGTGAAATTTCTTATTTCACGGTTTTGGTCTCATTTTGTGGGTTGTTGTCCACAATTTTTGGTAATATCATATTTTACAGTTTTGCCCTCATTATGAGGGCTTATCCACAATTTTTGACAAATTTGAAATTTCATATCTCACTGTTTTGGACTCATTTTGTGGGCTCTAGTCCACAGTTTTTTGCCAACTCTGTGAAATTTTGTATTTCACTGTTTTGGCCACATTTTGTGGCCTATAGTCTACTGTTTTTGGCCATTTTCGGCAAATTTCATATTTTACAATTTTAGCCTCATTTTGTGGCCTGCAGCCCAAAGGTTTTGTGGCCTGTGGCCTGTGGCCTGCAACCCAAAGCGAAATTTTGCACTTCACTTTTTATGCCTCGTTTTGTGTGCTATAGTCCACAATTTCCTGCTAATTTCGTCAAATTTCATATTTCACTCTTTTGGCCTCAATTAGTTGATTATTAAAGTCAAGAAATTTCACAAGGTTTATGGAATTTCATATTTCACTATTATGACGGACATTTTGCGCGCAAAATTCTACTATTTTCGGTCAATTTCGTGAAATTCGTATTTTATAATTGAGCCACATTTTGTTGGCTATAGTCCACAGTTTTAAACTATTTTCGTAAAATTTGTATTTCACTGTTTTGGCTTCATTTGTTTGGTAGGCCACAATTTTAAGTCATTTTCGTGAAATTTCATATTTCGCTGTTTTGGCCTCATTTTGTCGGCAGTCCACAGTTTCCTTCCAATTTCGTATTGTACTGTTTTTGCCTAATTTTATGGGCACAGTTTTCAGACATTTTCATAAAATTTCATATTTTACAGTTTTTGCCTCATTTTATGTGCTATAATCCAATGTTTTCGGCAGACATCGTATTTCAATATTTTAACTTCATTTTGTGGGCTACAATCCAAATATTTCGGCTAATTTCGTATTTTACAATTTTGGCTCATTTTCTCCTTAGCATAGTTGAAACAAGCTCATCCCCAAACTATTTCTAACTGATGTTTACTTTGCAATGAGCTGAAGCATTTGACTCCTTTAATCATTATTCAAGTTAAAAATAAAAGTAAAAGCTGAATGTTGGCTAGTTTTACAAAAAAAAAATGTTCCCATTTTCTCCAGCATAATGCATTGAGACCAAGTAAATGATACCGACTCAACATCAATATAGCTATCTGGCCAAAATGTTAGTGCAGCCCCATCCTCAAATGCGAAATCAATCAAAGAAGTGTTTTCTTTACCTTTTCAGCTTCTTGGACAAGGCCGTCGAGACCAAGCACAACAGCACTGCTGCTGGTGGGCATCCCAATCATCGCCGGCTATGCACCAACGCCCAAGTCGAGGAATTGAAGAGCATCATCAGCATCCTCTCTATCTGGGACTTTACAGTCTACAGCTGGACAGGGACTATGTTTGTTCTCCAGGCAAGCACATGGACCACACCATGGGCACCTACAAGGGTCCTGTAGCCACCGTTTTCCTGATGGGCACCTAGGGCTGTAAAATGAGACGATCCATCGTCCGTTCAAGTCCGGCTCGAGAAATGGCCCGACCGTGGACCGTCCGAACTGTAATAAGATCCGGACTTGAACAAATTATTAGGTCCGATGCTTAACCGAGCTCGAGCTCGGTCACTAACTAGTCCGGTCCGATTTACACATGGAAGTAGGAAGCATAGAGAGTCCGGTCCATCCGAACAAACATATCTTTTATAACGAATCGAGCCCGGACTATTAAAATTTTGTCCGACCTGTCACTCGCATGGGCATTGGACTTGTCATCCATCTTTTGCCATGTTAGCTGTTGGCATCATAAAAGTCATTAGACTTTGTGCCAATATCTATATTCGGGCAAGTGCATCAGTATTGTAGGAACTGCTGAAGTTTTTACCTTCATTGGGCAATTGGAGTTCTATTATGACCAGGCACTGGATGCAATTTGGAGCATGACATCTCACTGTCTGACAACTGCTGCCCTCGGGGATTTACATGAACTACATGAGCATACTTCTCATGACGATTGTGACTGATAACTAGAAAAATGGGAAGAAGACGGATAATTTGAATGATGGGCATCACAATTACTTCTTCTAGCTGTTGGCTGCAGTGAGCTTGGTGAATTTTGGGATGTACCTTCTGATTGTGAAGTGTTATACCTACAAGAAGATCACGCAGATCACAGGCGGATTATACATGCTAAATAATTTACAGTAATACAAATTTTGATGGGGCTGAGAAACAAATTTTAGCTTGTCAATATGTTTATGAAATTGTTCCAGTACTTTTTAAATTTATCAATGAACAGTATAAACACTCATTATCTCTAACAGTTCCCCATGTTTAAACTAGGTGAACTTAATTGGTGATCTGTCTCCGGATATATGAGACATGATACATACCCACACTACGACAGTAACATTTTTAATGTGATCCATATAACAAAAGTGCTGTCTTCATAAACATCACGAATAAAGTAAGAAATTATGTGAAAGTATAGGGGAAAATAAGAGGTCTGTAGGTTTGAATCTCTGCTAGTGCTCTCAGCATTCAACAGTGTCTGGGTTATCGTAGCTCACACACCAACATAAAGTCATAATGGCCAAGAGAACCTTGAATGGCCAAAAGTCAAAAAAATGAGTACCTTGAATGGCCAAGAGAACAGGCCTTGCTCCACTTCATATAAAGACATAATGTGCGCTAATATGACTACGCCAACAATTGAAAACACATGCTCTCCCAAAACATACTGACCATATCTCTTTTGAAAACAATTGAGAACCTACATGTAAAGACCAGCATAAGAAGCATGAAATGAGAATCAGAGAAGCAATTCCTCACCTTGCATGAAAATATCATCAAGAACATATCGTAAAATGGAAAATGAATACCCCATCTCCCTGGGCTAAACTTAGGCCAGATAAATGGAACAACGTTGTCATATTACACTGAAAGGCAGTAAAGAAGAACCAATAGTTATTGAGCACACTGCAGTGATGTTTGAATAACCTCACTACTGAATATTGCCCTAACTAGAATATTCCAAGTAATAAGCCACTCCACTGCCTCGGAAGATCTATTACAAGAACAAAGACCACCAAATATAATGTTATACGTAATAATGTCCGGGTGCAAATCAGCTTTCAACATCTCACCATATATATCTGCTCCCTTTTCATAGTCACCAGCTTTATAGTGACCGTTCATAAGCGTATTATGTCACGATATTAGTCCTGTAATTTTTGTATTTCATCTCCGAATAAAAATGCAAGCGTTCTCCAAAGCCTTTACTTAGAACTCGGTTCCCAATGTCAAGAGCGACATCATGTTTCTTATCTTGACATAGGCCATCCATCAACGAACTGCATGTCACCATGTCAGGCTTAAAACCTTTCTCAAGCATTTTGCATATCTAGAAGCGTCGTTAATTAAAGCTCTCTACTTACCATATTCCATCTATAAGAATGTTGTTCCTAACATATATATATAAGACATCTCACAACATATATATATATAAGAATGTTGTATTGAAAACTGTGGGAGAACAGATATTGTCAGCAATCGCATTAAATTTTTTTATGGAATCTGAGACCTTAGATTTTCGACAGAAACCATTTATCAATGCAAAGAATATATGTGCATTTGGCTTGCAATCATTTGTTCACAAATTCTTATTGTTCCATTCATTCTCCCATTTTTGCATAAAGCGCTTACCATCGACGAATAAGCAAAGACATCCAAATTATACCCACCATTCTCTTGGCATGCATTACTTCAAGACCTGTAATGCTTTACTAATATAACCCATTTTCACACAACCATAGATTAAAACATCATAAGCCATTGAATCTGGATGGTATTTTATCGTCATTTAAAAAGTTCCCCCAAACCCAATCCAGCCCGATCATCTCGTCAACACCCTGGAAGCCCCAACCATACTCCTTCCCTTCTCACACAACCCAAACAGTTATCCCCCAACCAATAGTAAGCTGCCATGTAACACATGCAGTGGACGTAACAACATGAAACAAAAGAAATGCTCTCCACATGTGACCCGCCACCTAACACGTGCAACTCAGCTGAATTGCAAAATACCAAGGTCCAAAATGTTACATTTGAGGGACTAATACAAAAAAATTGTGGATGGAAATATAATAATTTTCATTAGTTAAGGGACTGGAATTTAACATGGAATTAGCAGTGAATGGAATGCAATTTAGGGCACTGATCTTTAACACAAACATTTTAAAATAAAATTTTCCCTTTCAAAAACATAAGCATTGATATATAACCAAAGCAAAAAACAAAAAGAACGTGCACAAATAGAAGCCTAAGAAACAAATTCCACTCTTAAGCATTTTCAAGAACTCACTTCTAAGACTTCAACCTTTACCTCATTTTCAAACTCTCTTCAACCTTCTCCTCTCACTCAATGGCACTACCAAATGGAAAAACCAGGCTAATGCAAGATGATATCAATCCAATGGTTGATAAATTGGTAGTTTTCTATCTCAAAATTTTTTAATTCTTTGTATTTTAAATTGTTACTCGGTACTAATATATTTGTGGCTTTTTCAGTTAAATGGGGAAAATGAAGAAGGGCACCTTGCTCTAGTCGAAGAGATACCGCAGGTACTTTGTCAGATTCTTTTTCTACGGATTAATGATACCATCAAATGGGCAAGGATAAAGTCCTAAAACCTTGTTTTCTTAAATGGATATTTGACATTTTATGATAAAGGGTTTGTTATTTTGAATTTTTTAGAGCTCTTGAAATTAAAAAAAAATTCCCATTTTGTCCTTCTTAGATAAAAGAATTTGGTCGTACTTTTCTTATTTTGTCCTGCTGTGAAGTTCAAGTACTTTTCTTCTGTGGATCCACTTCTTGTTAGAATATCATCAAATGAGCCATGGTAAAAAAATGTTCTTATCTTTAAGGGGATTCTTGCATTCAAATTAAACAACGGCGACCATGAGCTGCAACATGCAGTTACCCTAAAACTACAAAACCAATATCTACAAGTCATCTATCTTTAACGTTTCTATAATCTTTTTGCAGGTAGACGATGAAAATGCCCCGACAGATAACAGTAAAGATTACTTTAATTTTCTCCAATATCTAATTTGTCTTTAAAAATACTAATGTATAATATAATGAGAAATAGTTGTACAAACAAAAAGGAAAAGCTCTGTAAAAAATTGTTATTTGACTAATTACAGGGCTACCGAGTAGGATGAAGCGCATCTCGGAGAAGGGGAGCAGATATAGCCATACAGGCATCCCGGTTCTCTTTCTTTCTATTTTCATTAAATGGGCCAAACGGGTCGTGATAAAATGATATTAATTTAAATGGGTTTGTTTCAACTTTCAGAAATTCATAATCTTGAATTCTAGTTTTGCGTAGAATTTCTAAAGGGTTTTGTTTCTATGAAAATTCCACGTGCCAAAGCTGCAAAAAGAATCTGCAGCCAGTTATTCATGGGTGTCACTTATCTTTGTCGTATTTTTGCATATAGATGATGTGAATGATCAAATGCAGATAACACTTCCATTTTCTCCAATATCTTGTTTGGCATTAGAAATAGAAAGGTGCAATAACGTATTCAGTTTTCGGCCATTTTCGTGGAATTTCCTATTTCACTATAATGGCCACATTTTGTGGTTTATGGTGTATTCAGCCAATTTCATAAAATTTTGGATTTCACTGTTTTGGCCTCATTTTGTGGGCTAGTCCATAGTTTTCTTTCAATTTGGTCCAATATCATATTTCACTATTTTGGCCTCATTTTGTGGGTTGCAGTCCTCAGTTTTCGACCAATTTTGTTAAATTTCATATTTTACAGTTTTAGCCACATTTTGTTGACTACAATCCACTGTTTTTGGCCAATTTCGGATTTCACTGTTTCAGCCTCCTTTTGTAAACTATATAATCAACTGGTTCGGCCATTTTCGTAAAATTTTGTACTTCATTGTCGGGGCCTCAATTTGTTATCTACATATAGTCCACAGTTTTCGGTCATTTTCGTGAAATTTCGTATTTCATTATTTCAGCTTCATTTTGAGAGCCAGAGTGGACAGTTTTCGCCCAATTTCATAAAATATTGTATGTCACTGTTTTGCCTGATTTAGTGTGCTATACATAGTCCAACATTTTCTACCAATTTCAACAAATTTCCTATTTCACTATATTGACCACATTTTGGAAACATTCAGGAAATTTCGTATTTAACTGTTTTGGCAACAGTTTTCGGCCAATTTCCTGAAATTTCATATTTCGTGGTTTTGGTCTCATTTTCTTAGTTATACTCCACAGTTTTATACCAACTTCGTTAAATTTTGTATTAACTTTTTTGCCTCATTTTGTAGGCTTTTAGCCCACAGTTTCCGACCATTTCCGTGAAAATTCGTATTTTACTGTTTTAGCTTCAATTTGTGCCGATTTCGTATGTCATTGTTTTGGCTTCATTTATTTTGAGCAGTAATCTATAATTTTTGGCCAGTTTTGTGAAATTTTGTATTTTACTATTTTGACCTCATTTTGTGGGCTACAGTTCACAGTTTACGGCCAATTTCCCGAAACCCGTATTTCATTGTTTTTGTCATAATTTGTTGACTAGTTAACAGTTATATGTTAATTTTGTGAAATTTCGTATTTCACAACATTGGCCACATTGTGAGCTATAATCCACAATTGTTGCCCAATTTCGTATTGCACTTATTTAACCTCATTTTGTAGGCTATAGTCCCCAATTATCTATCAATTTCGTGAAATTATGTATTTCATTGTGTTGGCCAGATTTTGTGGACTGTAGTCCAAAGTTTTCTGCTAATTTCGTATTCCAGTGTTTTGGCTTCATTTTGTGGGCTATCCACAGTTTTCAGCCATTTTCGTGAAATTTCGTACATCATTTTTTTGCGTGCATATTGTAGATTATAGCCCATAGTTTTTTCCAATTTTCGCGAAATTTCATATTTCACTGTTTCAGCCTAATTTTGTGGTCCATAGTAGGACAATTTCTATCATGTTTCGTGAAATTTCGTATTTCACTATTTTGGCTTGATTTTGTAGACTATAGTCCAAAGTTTTCTGCTAATTTCGTATTTCACTATTTTTGCCTCAGTTTGTGGTCCATAGCTTTTAGTCGTTTTTATGAAATTTCGTATTTCACTGTTCTTACCTTATTTTGTGGGTAGTCCCACAGATTTTGGTCATTTTCGAAAAATTTCGTATTTCAATATTTTTGCAACATTTTGTGACTTGAGCAGTGGAAGAAAAATAATCGAGCAACAAATTGATAACTACGCAAAGGAAGAAAAATTAGGAACAAAAACTACTGATGTCATTGAAATGATATCGAAGACTTACAAGTAGTACAAAGTTTTGACCAATTTCGTGTAATTTCATATTTCACTGTTTTGGCCTCATTTTGTGGTCTATAGAAATCAGTTTTCGGTCGATTTCGTGAAATTCTATATTTCACTTTTTTGCCACATTTTGTGGGCTAGTCCACAGTTTTCTGCCATCTGCAAGAAATTTCATATTTCTGTATTTTTGTCACATTTTTCGGGCTATAATATACTATTTTCGACCAATTTCGTAAAATTTCATATTTTACTGTTTCAGCCACATTTTGAGTGCTACAGATTACAGTTTTCAGCAATTTTAGTGAAAATTTGTATCTCTGTTTCAGCATTATTTTGGGGGATAGTCCTTTGTTTTCGGTCATTATTGTGAAATTTCGTATTTTTATCTTTCGGCCATATTTTGTTGGCTTATATAGTCCACAGTTTTCTGCCAATTTCGTAAAATTTAGAATTTCACTGTTTTGGGTTTACTTTATGGGCCCACAATTATTGGTCTCGGGAAATTTCGTATTTCACTGTTTTAGAATAATGTTGTGGACCATAGTTCGTATTTTTCAGCAATTACCGTGAAATTTTGTATTTCAGTGTTTTGGGCATATTTTGTTGGCTTGCATAGTCCACAATTTTCTACTCAATTCGTGAAATTTTGTGTTTCACTGTTTTGCCTCATTTTGTAGGTTGTAGTCCACAGTTTTCGGTCAATTACGTGAAATTTTGTATTTCACTGTTTTTGGCATCATTTTGGGGGCTATAGTTCGTATTTTTCAGCCATTTTAGTGAAACTTTGTATTTGGTGGTTTTGATCACATTTTGTGCGCAATAGTCCATAGGTTTCTCACTTCCGTCCAATTTCGTGAAATTTTGTATTTCACTGTTTTGACATCATTTTATGGGTTGTAGTCCACAGTTTTCAGTTATTTTCGTGAAATTTTGTATTTTAGTATTTTGGTCAAATTTTGTAGTCTATAGTCCATAGTTTTCTACAAATTTCGTGAAATTTAGTATTTCACTGTTCTGACCTCAGTTTTCCTCAAATTTCGTATTTCACTGTTTCCACAACATTTTGAGGTTTACAATGCACCGTATTCAGCCAATTTCGTGAAATTTCGTATTTCACTGTTTTGGCCTCCTTTTGTGGGCTAGTCATAGTTTTCTTTCAATTTCGTCCAATATCATATTTCAGTATTTTTGCCCTCTTTTGTAAGGTTGTAGTCTACAGTTGCGACCATTTTCGTGAAATTTCGTATTTTATAGTTTTAGCCACATTTTGTTGGCTACAATCGACTATTTTTGGCTGATTTCATAGTTCACTATTCAAAATCGTCTTGTATGCTATAATCTACTGTTTTCGGTCATTTTCGTAAAATTTAGTACTTCATTGTCAAGGCCACATTTTGTGGTCTATAGTACACAATTTTTGACCATTTTCGTGAAATTCGTAGTTCACTGTTTCAGCTTCATTTTGTGATCCAGTAGACAGTTTTCACCCAATTTTGTGAAATAATGGATGTCACAATTTTGCCTGATTTTGTGGGTTATATATAGTACAAAGTTTTCTACTAATTTCATCAAATTTCATATTTTACTACATTGACAACATTTTGTGGGTTGTAGCCAATAGTTTTGGGGAACTTTCGTGACATTTTGTATTTTACAGTTTTGGCAACATTTGCGGCCTATAATGCACATTTTTCGGCCAATTTCTTGAAATTTCATATTTAACATTTTTTGCCATGTCTTCTTCGTTTATAGTCCACAGTTTTACGCCAATTTCATTAAATTTTGTATTTCGCTTTTTTATTTATTTTGTGGGATTTAGCCCACATATTTCTGCCATTTTTGTGAAATTTCGTATTTTACTGTTTCAACCCCATTTTGTGAGGATTTTGTATATCCTTTTTTTGGCCATATTTTTTGGGCTGTAATCCACAATTTTTGGCCAATTTCGTGAAATTTCCTATTTCAATATTTTGGCCTCATTTTGTGGGCTTCAGTTCACAGTTTACGACCAATTTCCTGCCTCATTTTGTTGGTATAGTCCCCAATTTTCTGTCAATTTCAAGAAATTGCGTATTTTATGTTTTGGCCAGAGTTTTAGATTGTAGTTCAAAGTAAACTGCTAATTTCTTATTTTAGTGTTTTGGCTTCATTTTGTGGGCTATAATCCACAGTTTTCAGCATTTTCGTGAAATTTCGTACATCATTGTTTTATCCAGATTTTATACTTATAGTCCACAGTTTTCGGCATTTTTTGTGAAATTTCCTATATCACTGTTTCAAACTAATTTTGTGGTCCATCGTGGACAATTTTAGCCTAATTTCGTGAAATTTTGTATTTTTATGTTTTGGTCTGATTTTGTAGACTAGTCCAAAGTTTTCGGGTAATTTCGTATTTTCGTATTTTACTATTTTTGCCTCTTTTTGTTGTCTATAGTCTATAGCGTTTGGTCATTTTTGTGAAATTTTGTATTTTACTGTTTTGGCCACTTTTTCAACCACAGTTTCCGGCCATTATCGTGAAATTTCGTATTTAAGTAATTTGGCTATATTTTGATGGCTTATAGTCTATAGTTCTCTGCCTAATTCGTGAAATTTAGTATTTCACTATTTGACCTCATTTTGTGGGATGTGGTCCACAGTTTTCGAACATTTTCGTGAAATTTCATATTTCACTATTTTCTTATCATTTTTTAGGCTATAATTCGTATTTTTCTGCCATTATCGTGAAAATTCGTATTTCAATGTTTTGGCCATATTTTGTTTGACTTATAGTCCACTGTTTTTTGCCAATTTCGTGAAATTTGTATCTCACTGTTTTGGAATCATTTTGTGGGTTGTTGTCCACAAGTTTCAGTTATTTTCTTGAAATTTTGTATTTCGGTATTTTGTCATATTTTGTTGGCAAATTTCGTCAAATTTGGAATTTCACTGTTTTAGCCTCAATTTCTTCAGATTTTGTATTTCACTGTTTTCGCCATATTTGAGATTTATAATGCACTGTATTCAGCTAATTTCGTAAAATTTTGTATTTCACTATTAGGCATCATTTTGTGGGCTAGTCCACAGTTTTCTATCAATTTCGTCCAATTTCATATTTCACAATTTTGGCTTCCTTTTGTGGGTTGTAGCTTATAGTTTTCGGTCATTTTCGAGAAATTTCGTATTTTACAGTTTTAGCATCATTTTGTGGGATATAATCCACTATTTTCAGCTGATTTCGTATGTTTCTGTTTCAGCCTCGCTTTGTTGGCAATAATCTACTGTTTACGGCAATTTTCGTAAAATTTCATACTTCATTGGTTGGGCCACATTTTTTTATCCACGGTTTTCGATAGTTTTTGTGAAATTTCGTATTTCACTTTTTCGGCTTCATTTTGTAATCCGTAATGGAAAGTTTTCGACCAATTTCGTGAAATTTGGTATATCACTGTTTCAGCCTCATTTTGTGGGTTGTATGGTCCAAAGTTTTCTGCCATTTTCAGCAAATTTCCTACTTCACTGTATCGAGCACATTTTGTGAGTTGTAGCCCACAGTTTTGGGAAACTCTTAAGAAATTTCGTATTTCACTTTTTTGGCAACATTCTGTGGCCTATAGTGCACAGTTTTTGCCTAATTTTCTGAAATTTCATATTTCACTATTTTGGCCTTATTTTGTGGGATATAGTACACATTTTTCTGCCAAGCTCGTGAAATTTCGTATTTCACATGTTTGGCAAAATTTGGTGGCCTTCACAATTTTCGACAAATTTCCTGAAATTTCAAATTTCATTATTTTTGCCGCATTTTGTTGGCTATAAAATACACAGATTCAAGATATTTTCGAGAAATTTCGTGTTTTATAGTTTCAGCCTAATCTTGTGCCGATTTCGTCTATCGTTGTTTTGGCATCATTTTGTGGTGTAATACATAATTTTTTGCCAGGTTTATGAAATGTCGTATTTCACTGTTTTGGCCTCATTTTGTGGGCTACAGTCCACAGTTTTCGGTCATTTCCGTGAAATTCGTATTTCATAGTTTTGCCGGCATTTTGTTGCCCTATAGTGCACAGTTTTCATCCAATTTGTGAAATTTTGTATTGCACAGTTTAGGCATCATTTTTTGGGCTAGTCTATAATTTTCTCCCAATTTTTAGAAATTTTGTATTCCACTATTTTGAACAATTTTTGCGAGTGTAATGTTTTCTGCCAATTTCATTAAATTTCGTATTTCAATGTTTTTGCCATATTTTGTTCACTAGACCAAGTTTTCAGCAAATTTCGTGAAATTTCGTATTTCACTTTTCTGGCCTCATTTTGTGGTCCACGGTGGACAATTGAAGGCTCAACTTCGAGAAATTTCGAATTTCACTGTTTTGGTCTCAATTTGTAGACCATAAAGTTTTCTGCTAATTTTGAATTTCATAGTTTTTCCACATTTTGTGAAGTTATAGCCCACAGTTTTTTATCATTTTCGTGAAATTTCGAATGTCACTGTTTTGGCTTCATTTTGTGAGCTATAGTCCACAATTTTCAATCATTTTCATGAAATTTCATATTTCAATGTTTTTGCAACATTTTGTGGCCTCTGGTATACAATTCGGCCATTTTCATGTAATTTTGTATTTCATTGATTTGGCCTCATATTGTGGCCAATGGTTCTCAGTTTCGTTCAAGTTTGTGAAATTCATTACCTCACTGTTTTGACACCATTTTGTGGGCTATAGTTTGCACTTTTCCACCATTTTTGTGAAATTTTGTATTTCGTTCTATTGGCCACATTTTGTGTGCTATAGTCCATAGGCTTCCCCCAATTTTGTGAAATTTCATATTCCACAGCTTCGGCACATTTTGTGGGCTATATAATCCACTAATTTTGGTCATTTTGGCCATATTTTGTTGGCTATTGTCCACAGCTTTCTGCCAATTTCGTGAAATTTCGTATTTCACTGTTTTGACTAGATTTAGTGGACTATAGTCTAAATTTTTCAGCTAAATTCGTATTTCACTATTTTTGCCTCGTTGTGCCTCGTTGTGGGTTATAGTGCGTAGTTTTTGTCATTTTTGTGAAATTTCATCTTTCAATGTTTTTAAAAACATTTTACGGCTTACAGTACATAGTTTTCAATCAATTTCGTGTAATTTCGTATGTCTCTGTTTTTGTCTGATTTTGTAGCCAATAGGGTTTAGTTTTGGTAAGTTTTGGGCAAGTTCATGAACACTTTTTTGCCTCATTTTGTGGTCTATAGTCAAAGTAACTGCCATTTGTGAGAAATTTTGTATTTCACAGTTTAAGTCACATTTGCGGGATATAGTCGCCAATTTCGTGAAATTCTGTATTTTACAGTATCAACATCATTTTGTGCGCTGTAATTCCACAGTTTTCGGCAGTTTTAGTAAAATTTTGTATTTCACTATTTCAACCACTGTTTTAAATATCCTCCGATACGACCAAAATTTCGGCGTAAATTTCAATTCGGCTAGCTTGCCGATACAAAATCACATATTTTATACTGTATATCGTTTTGGACAGAAATGTGGAAATTTCAGCCGAAATTTCCGAAATATTCCCGAAATATTAGCCGAAATAGACACAAATGTTATTGTGAATATATATAAAAAATTGTTTACCTTTTGCATATATGTCTTTCAATATAGGACCTAAAGTTAAGATAATGTGAGAATTTCATCTCGCTATTGTTTGTATATATGCAAAGTCAAGGAAGTTTATTAACTAATACAATTATTCTAATCATTGCAAATTCAATTTAGTTATACTTATATTATAGTCTCTACTATATTATTGTTAAATTATGTGAATATTTACCGTAATTGATTCATGTCATTAGTTATATTATACAGTAATTTATATGATAAATGACATGTAGGACAGATAATATTTTATTTAGTAACCCCAAAAAATATTTATTGAGTATAGAAAATGAGCATCCGATATGATCACATTTTCTCGAGATCTCCACCAATATCTCCGATTCGAGACGAAACACCCCTTGCTGAGACGAGTCCGAAATCCGAGATTTAAAACCATGATTTCAACATTATTTGGGGGGCTATAATCCACAATTTTCGACCATTTTTGTAAGATATTTCGTATTTCAGTGTTTTGACCATATTTTGTTGGCTTTAAGTCCACATTTTTCTGCCGATTTCGTGAAATTATGTATTTCACTGTTGTGAAAGTCCCATCCACAAAGCTAAAACTTCGAAGTTAGAGAAGGATTGAGGAAAATTGCACTTGTATTCTAACACGCCCCCACTCAGGTCAAGAACCCATTTTTTTATGGGCCAAAGAAACGAGATAAATGTCTAACAAATTGTTGACCGAGACCTGGACAATACGCAGCGGTATTTTTTTTAAATCCGAATTTAAATTGCATAGCATGGGTTGCTCTGATACCATGTGAAAGTTCCTGCCACTAAGCTATAACTTTGAAGTTATATAAGGGATGAGGAAAATTGCACTTGTATTCTAACAACTATTTTAGCCTCATTTTGTTTGCTGTAGTTACCAGTTTTCAGTCATTTTCGTGAAATTTCGTATTTTGACAATTTTTGACCCATTTAGTGGGCTATAGTTCGTACTCTTCAGCCATTTTGTGTCATTTTGTGGGTTATAATCCAAATGTTTCTGCCAATTTTGAGAAATTTCGTATTTCACTAATTTAGAACATTTTGTCGGCTATAGTGCACTATTTTAGGCAATTTTCGTGAAATTTCGTATTTCGGTACTTTGGTCATATTTTGTTGGTCAAATTTGAAGAAAAAAAAACCTTGAACTATCTCCTTTATACAGAAAACCTCACTGAACTTTTTTTTTGCAGAAAACCATACTCAAGTATGGTTGCAAAAAACCCTCCTGAAATATATTTTCGAAAAACCACATCTAACTTTTTTGCTTGTATTAGATAACCTCGTTCATCTTTGCAAGTTGGTTCAGAAAACATCATGCATCTTTCTCATTATTGTCAAAAAACCTCATTCAACTTTACCAGAAAGCTGACACCATCAGAGTGAGTTTTTTGCAACTATATTTGAGTGTGGTTTTCTGCACACAAAAAAGTTTAGTTAGGATTTCTGCATAAACGGTATAGTTCAAGGTTTTTTTTCAAATTTAGCCTATTTTGTTAAATAGTCCAAAATTTTCTGCAAAATTCGTATTTCATTGTTTTAGCCTAATTTTGTCGACTAGTCCACAGTTTTCGGCCATTTTTGTGAAATTGCCTATTTCATTGTATTTGCCTCAATTTTTGGTTTATAGTGCACACAGTAATCAGCCAATTCGTGAAATTTTATGGGCTAGTCCACATAATTCTTTCAATTTAGTCCCCTTTTTTGGGCTATAATCCACTATTTTCAGCCGATTTCGTCTGTCACTATTTCAGCCACGTTTTGTGGACTATAATCAACTTTTTATGGCAATTTTCATGAAAATTCATACTTCTTTGCCTATGCCTCATTTTGCATCTATAGTACACAATTTTCGTCCAATTTTATATTTCACTGTTTTTGCCAAATTTGGTAGGTTATAGTCCACAATTTTCTGTCAATTTCGTGAAATTACGTATTTCATTGTTTTAGCCCAGTTTTGTGGACTATATTCCAAAGTATGCGGCTAATTTAGTATTAAAGTGCTTTCGCTTCATTTCGTTGGCTATAATCCACAATTTTAGTCAGGTTTTGTAGACTATATTCCAAAGTTTTCTGCTAATTTCGTATTTAAGTGCTTTCGCTTCATTTCGTAGGCTATAATCCACAGTTTTCAGCTATTTTCGAGAAATATAGTACATCTTTGTTTTAGCCTCAACTCGTGGGTCATAGTCTACAGTTTTCAGCTATTTTCGTGAAATTTCATATTTCACTGTTTTGGCCTCATTTTGTGGTCCATAGTATACAATTAAAGCACAATTTCGTGAATTTTCGTATTTCATTATTTTCGCTTGATTTTGTGGACTATAGTCAAAAATTGATGCTAATTTCGTATTTTACTGTTTTTGCCTTATTTTTTGGGCAATAGTCAATAGTTTCAGGTTATTTTCGTGAAATTTTGTATTTCAATGTTTTTGCAACATTTTGTGGCGTACAATACATAGTTTTCGGTCAATTTCCTGTAATTTTGTATTTCTCTATTTTGGCCATTTTCGTGAGATTTCGTATTTTATAATTTTGCCCGCATTTAGTGTTATTGGTTTATATTTTGGCCATTTTCATGAGATTTCTCTATTTTGGCCGATTTCGTATGTTACTAATTTATACTCGCTTTGTGGGCTATAATCACTGTTTTAAATTTCGGCCGATACGGCCGAAATTTTATCCGAAATTTCCTTTAGGCTAGCTTGCCGATACGAAATCACAGATTTATACTCTATATCATTTTGGACTGAAATGTGTAGATTTCGGCCGAAATTGCAGAAATATCAGCCAAAATATTACCGAGATTCCCGAAATATAGGTCGAAATAGACATTAATGTTATTATGAATATATAACTTAATGTTAATGTTATTAATGTTAATGTTAATGTTATTGTGAAATATAGGTCGAAATAGACATCAATTCAGTTATGTACTAATATTACATTCTCTTTTATACATCAGCTAAATTCTGCAAATATTTGTCGTGATTAATTCATGTCATTAGTATCATTACAATATTTTATATGAAAAATGATAGGTAGAATACTTAATATCTCTTTTTAGGATATATATATATTAAGTGTCCAAAATGAAAATCCGAGATGATCACATTTCCCCGAGATCTCCTCCGATATCTCGGATCCGAGATGAAACACTCCTTATCGAGACGAGTCCGAAATCTGAGATTTAAAACCTTGGCTACAATCTACTTGTTTTCGGCCATTTTCGTAAAATTTCGTACTTCATAAACTGAGTCTAATTTTGAGGTTTATAGTCCACAGTTTTCGGTCAGTATAGTGCAATTTCAAATTTCACTGTTTTGACTTTATTTTGTGATACATAGTTGACACTTTTCGACCAGTTTCGTGAAATTTTATATATATATCACTGATTTGGCCTGATTTTGTGGGCTATATATAGTCCAATGTTTTCTGCCAATTTTATCAAATTTCGAAGTGTTTTGTGGGGTGTAGCCCACAGTTTTGGCCAACTTTCGTGAATTTCATATTTCACTGTTTTGACTACATTTTGTAGTGTAGAGTGCACAGTTTTCAGCCCATTTCATAAAACTTCAGATTTCTGGCCCCATTTTGTGCGCTACAAGTCATTTTCTTAATATTTCGTATTTTACAGTTTTAGCCTCATTTGGTGCCGATTTCGATATCGTTGTTTTGGCCTCATGTTGTGGGCCACAGTTTTCGGGCTTTTTTGTGAAATTCGTATTTCATTGTTTAGCCAACATTCTGTTGCCTACAGCACACAGTTTTCGGCCAATTTTGTGAAATTTCATAATGCACTATTTCGGTTAATTTTTGCGAGCCATAGTCTACTGTTTTCGGCCAATTTCGTAAAATTTTGTCTTCAAGTGTTTTTGCCATATTTTATTGACTAGTCCACAGTTTTCAGCAACTTTCGTGAAATTTTATACTTCATTATCTGGGCCTCATTTTGTAGTCTATAGTCCACAATTTTAATCCAATTTCGTAGTTGACCGTTTTGGCCTCAATTAGCAGGCTATAGTCCACAATTTTCTGCCAATTTCGTAAAATTACTTGTTCCGCTGTTTTGGCCTCATTTTGTAGGCTATTGTCCAAAGTTTTCTGCTAATTTCGTATTTCAATGTTTTGGCTTCATTTTGTGGGCTATATATTCACAGTTTTCGATCATTTTCGTGAAATATCGTACTTCATTGTTTTTGCTGCATTTTGTGGTTTATAGTCCACAGTTTTTGGCTAATTTCTTGAAATTTTGTATTTCATTGTTCCGGCCTCATTTTGTGGGTCCATAGTGGACAATTTTTGCCCAATTTTCATGAAAATTTTATATTTCGCAGTTTTGGCTTCATTTTGTGGTTTATAGTGCGTGCTCAGTTTTTCGTCAAGTCGTGAAATTCCATATTTCGCTTTTTTGCCTCATTTTGTGGGCATAGTCCACAATTTTCTGCCATTTGCGAGAAATTTCGTATTTCATTGTTTATTCCACATTTTGCTAGATATAGTTTAAAATTTCATCCAATTTCGTGAAATTTCATATTTTACAGGTCTAACCTCATTTTGTGTTGTAGTACACAGTTTTCGCAAATTTTAGTGAAATTTGTATTTCACTGTATCGATTTTTCGGGGGGGGGGGGGTATATTCCATTGTTTTCGGCCATTTTTGTGAAATTTCGTACTTCAGAGTTTTGCCCACAGTTTTCTGCCAATATCTTGAAATTTTGTATTTCGCTGTCTGGGCCTCATTTTGTGGGTTGTAGTCCACAGTTTTCCTTCATTTTCGTGAAATTTCTTATTTTACTGTTTTGTATTATTTTGTGGGCTATAGTTCGTACTTTTCGGTCATTTTCGTAAAATTTTGTATTTCAATGTTTTTGTCATAGCCCGTAGGTTTCTCAAAATTTCGTATTTCACTATTTTGTAACATTTTGTGATTTATTCTCTCATTTTCATGAAATTTTGTATTTTAGTATTACAGTCATATTTCGTGAAATTTATTTCACTGTTTTTAGCTCTAGTTTTCGTCCAATTTCGTATTCCAACGTTTCGCCCTCATTTTGGGGGCTATAAGTCCATAGTTTTCTGCCAAATTCGTGGAATTTCGTCTTTTATTGTTTTGGACAAATTTGGTGGGTCCACTATTTTCTGTCATTTTCATGAAATTTCATATTTCAGTGTTTTGGTCAAAATTTGTTAGCTATAATCCACGATTTCCTTCCAATATCGTATTTCATTGTTTTGCCCTCATTTTGTGGGCTAGTTTGGCGATTTTCGTGGAATTGCCTATTTTCACTGTATTGGCCCGATTTTTTTGTCTAGTATTCAGCCAATTTCGTGAAATTTCGTATTTCACTGTTTTGGCCTCATTTTGTGACTAGTCAACAGTTTTCTTTCAATTTCGTCCAATTACATATTTCACTATTTTGTTATCCTTTTGTGGGTTAAATTCCGCAGTTTTCGGCAATTTTCGTGAAATTTTGTATTATATAGTTTTAGCCTCATTTTGTGGACTATAATCAATTGTTTTCGGCGATTTCGTATATTCATTATTTCAACCTCGTTTTGTAAGCTATATTCTACTATTTTTGGCAAATTTTATGGAATATCGTACTTCTATGTCTGGGCCTCATTTTGCGATCTATAGTCCACAGTTTTCGGCCATTTTTGTGAATTTTCGTATTTCATTGTTTCGGCCTCATTTTGTGATCCATAGTGGATTGTTTTCGCCCTATTTTGTATATCACTATTTTAGGATTATTTTGTGGACTATATCTAGTCCAAAGTTTTATGTCAATTTCATCAAATGTCGCATTTCACTATGTTGACCGTATTTTGTGTGCCCACAATTTTGGTCAACTTTTGTGAAATTTGGTATTTCACCGTTTTAGCAACAATATGGCCTATAGTGCACAGCTTACGGGTAATTTCCAGAAATTTCTTATTTCACTGTTTTACCGTTATTTTGTAGAATATATTCCACAGCTTTTTGTCAGTTTCATGAAATTTCGCATTTCACTATTTTGGCAAAATTTTGTTACCTATAGTGCACAGTCTTTGGCCAATTTCCTGATATTAAATATTTCAATGTTTTGGCATCATTTTGTGGGCTATAGTCAACAGTTTTGTGCCAAGTTCGTTAAAATTTAGTATTTCACTCTTTTGACTTCATTTTGTGGGCTTTTTTAAGTCCACAGTTTTCGGTCATTTTCGCAAATTTTCGTATATTACAAGTTTAGCCTCGTTTTGGGCCGGTTTCGTATACGTTGTTTTGGCCTTATTTTGTGAGTTGTAATCCACAATTTTCAGCCAATTTCTTGAAATTCGTATTCTAGGCAGTTAAAACCGGTTTTTGGAACTAATCGGTCTATGGGCAATTAGTGACTAATCGGTTAAACGGAAAATAATCGGGGATTAAATCGAAAAAATCATGAATATATATAATTAAAAAAATGATCTATCCTCATTATGTAGCAACCCTAAACCCTAACATAAAATTATTATGAGATTATCAAATAGAAATATATAGTTATTGATTACTTAGTTTGGGCTGAGCTTGAATTCTAGATGGGGTTCGGAGAGGGTTTGTTGGTTGCTTCCAGCAAACAAAAACAATCGGGAATGATGAGCAACACGAGCAGCAAGAGAAGGAGGTGGCAGTACATACGAGTCGGGTCAAGTTTGCGACGGCGCAAGGAAGCGATGGCGGGTCGGGTTTGGATTTGCTCGAGGAAGAAGATAATAGGTTTAGGTTTAGGTTTCCGCGAGGAAGAAGAAAAGAGCAGCGAAAGAGCAGCGACATGTCGGGTTTGGATTTCTGCGAGGACCGGAAGGGGTTTCGATTTTGGATTTTGGATTTGGATTTGAGTTGGGCCGAGTTGAGTGCAAATAATGCAAACGAGCATGATAAATAAAGAAGATTTAATCGGTTAATCGGCTACTTAAAATTGGTCGATTAACTAATCGGCTGATTATACCCGATTAAATCACTAACTATTAAAACAATGAAAATCGCTAATAAAATAATCACCTAGTCTCCGATTAGCGATTAATGGGGGAATAATCGGGCGATTAATCGGATTTTAACTGCTTAGTTCGTATTTCATTGTTTTGACAACATTTTGTTGTTTATAGTGCACAATTTTCGACCAATTTCGTAAAATTTCGTATTTCACTGTTTTGGCCTAATCTAGTTGGCTACGTCTACAGTTTTCTGCCAATTTTTAGATATTTCCATTTCACTGTTTTTGGACACTTTTGCAAGCTATAGTTTACTGTTTTGGGCCAATTTCTTGAAATTTTGCATTTCAGTGTTTTTGCCATATTTTGTTGACTAGTCCACAGTTTTCAGCCAATTTTGTGAAATTTCGTATTTCACTGTTTTGACATTACTTTGTGGGCTATAGTCCACAATTTTCATCCAATTTAGAGAAATTACGTATTTCCTTGTTTTGGACACATTTTGCGAGCTACAGCCTGTCGTTTTCCACTAATGTCGTGAAATTTCGCTTTTTACAATTTTAGCCACATTTTGTGGGCTAAGTTCACAATGTTCGGCTATTTTTTGTAAAATTTAGTACTTCTATTTTTGACCTCATTTTCTTGTCTGCAATCCATAGTTTTATACTATTTTTGCAAAATTCCATATTTCATTACTTTCGCCCCATTTTGTGGGATTATTTTCAATAGTTTCCGAGCATTTTCGTTGTTTTGGCTTCAATTTGAGGGCTATAAGTTCACAGTTCTCAACTATTTTTGTGAAAATTCATATTTCACTATTTTAGCCACATTTTGTGGCCTATGTCAATAGTTTTGGGCCAATTTAGTAAAATTTCGTACTTCATTGTTTTGGCTGCATTTTGCATGCTACAATCCACTTTTTTGGCCAATTTCATGATATTTCGTATTTCATAGTTTTAGCCACATTTTGGGAGCTGTAGTCCATCGTTTTCGGTTATTTAAGTTATATTTTGAATTACAATGTGTTGGCCTGATTTGGTGACTATAGTCCACTGTTTTCGGACATTTTCTTGAAATTTCGTATTCATTGGCCATGTTTTATTAGCTTATAGTCCACATTTTTATGCCAATTTTGTGAAATTCTATATTTCACTATTTCGACAACATTTTGTGAGGGCACAGTTTACGATCACGTTCGTGAAATTTTGTATTTCATTGTTTGGACCTCATTTTGTAGGTACAATCCACAATTTTGGGCCAGTTTTGTAAATTTGCGTATTTCACAATTTTGCTACATTTTATGACCTTACTGTGCACAGTTTTTGCCTAATTTCCTGGAATTTCATTCACTGTTTTTGCCACATTTGGAGGGCTAGTCTATTGTTTTTGGCAATTTCATGAGATTTTGTATTTTACATCTTTAGCCTCATTTTGTGAGCTCCACAACTATTGCCATTTCGCGAAATTTTGTATTTCACTCTTTCGGCCTCATTTGGTGGGCTATGGTCCCACTGTTATCAGCCATTTTTCATGAAATTTCGTATTATAAAGTTTTAACCATATTTTGTTGGCTATAGTCCACAATTTTCTGCCACTTTCATGAAATTTCGTATTTCATTGTTTTGGACTCAATTTAAGGGCAGCGGCCCACAGTTTTTGGCCATTGTCATGAAATTTCATATTTAACTGCTTTTTCCTTATTTGAAGGCTAGTCAATAATTTTTGGTTATTTTCGTGGAATTTCGCACGTCATTGTTTCAGTCTCAATTTATAGGCTATAGTCCACAATTTTGGGACACTATGAAATTTCGTATTTCACTGTTTTGACTCATTTTGTATAGTCCAGAGTTTTTTGCCATTTTCATGAAATTTCATATTTAACTGTTTCTGCCTTTGTTTTGAGGGCTATAGTCAATAGTTTTCGGTTATTTTCATAAAATTTCGTATTTCACAGTTTCAGCCTCAATTTATGGGCTATGGTCCACAATTTTAAGACAATGTTGTGAAATTTCGTATTTCGTAGTTTTGGCTAATTTTGTGGGTTATAGTCAACAATTTTCTATTAATTTCATCAAAATTGAATTTCACAGTTTTGGAGTTATTTTGAGAGCAGATCGTCCATAATTTTTGGTCATTTTCATTCAATTTCGTATTTTACAATTTTTAGCCACATTTTGCGGGCTATAATCCACAATTTTCTGTCAATTTCATGAAATTTCGTATTTCACTGTTTTGGTCTCATTTAGTGGGCTACAGTCCACAATTTTCGGCTATTTTCGTGAAATTCGTATTTCACTATTTTGACAACATTTTTGTTGCCTATAGTGCACAGTTTTCTGCCAATTTCGTGAAATTTCACATTTCACTATTTTGACCTCATTTTGTGGGCTACAGTCCACAGATTTATGTCAATTTTAAGAAATCTCATATTTCACTATTTTGGCAAACATTTTGCAAGTTATTGTCAACAGTTTTCGGCCAATTTCGTGAAATTTCATATTGTAGTGTTTTGGTCATATTTTGTTGGCAATATAGTCCACAATTTTCTGCCAATTTCATCCAATTTTATATTTCACTGTTTTGGCCTCATTTTACAGGCTATGAAGTCCACAGTTTTCTGCCAATTTCGTTAAATTACGAATTTCACTATTTTTGCCACATTTTGTGGGCTGTGCACTTCACCATTTTCAGCCATTTTCGTGAAGTATTTTGACTAGTGTTGGGCATCGGTGGGTATCTGACCTAATATGGACCATCCACTACCGATCCAAAGAAGATTGATTTTTTAATTTTCTCATCCGCAATCAATCCAAGGCTTAATTGGATCGATTTCCCTCCAAGCCGATTAAGCTCGGTTTGGATTGAATTGGATAGTCGGTTTGGCGTGCTACTTTTCACCTCCAACATCATTCACAATTTCGTTGAAATTTAAAAAATCAACTTCAATCAAACTTAAGAAACAACCAACTATTTATTATTCAAAAATGAATTTAAAATGAAGATTCATAAAACCGCAAGTTGCTAATGAATTTTACACTAATTGCTTGAGATGATGAGTTTAAATGGGTGAGATACTGCTTTTTCACATGCATACTTCTGTAATCTTAATTTTTTCTCATAAAAGGAACATCAATAACCATAACTAATTGAATTTCAGGTACAATAAAAAAAATAGACGACAATTTCTACTTGACTTGTTTAAAGTAGTAACTACTAAATGTTATCTATTAAGCTGGGCCACACTGTAAATCAAGCATTTCTCAACAACATAACACACATGATTATGGAGAATCAAAACATAGAACTGCTCGGTTTGTATTAAAGAAATTAAAGGAGACTTTGTATCTCCAAGAAAATGAGAAATGACTGTATATTCAAGAAATTAAAGGAGAACTAGATTTTTTTATGGACTAATGCATAGAGGTAGGGTAGGTTCGGTTTCATCGGTTATTTGAAAGCCACATCCAACAACCGAACCGGTCCAGTTGGTTATTGAATATCAAGAACCGGGCCAACCCAAACCCCCAATTGGTTCGGTTAAAAACCAGTCGGTTCGGATTGGATTGGTTTGGATTGGTCGGTTCGGATAATAGTTGTCCACCCCTAATTTTGACCACATTTGGTGGGTTATATAGTCCGCTATTCTCGGATATCATGAAATTTCATATTTAAATGGTTTGGCTATAATTTGTTGGCTATATATAGTCCACTGTTGTCTGCCAATTTCATGAAATTTAGCATTTCACTGTTTTGGCCTCATTTTCTAATCTTATAGTCCATAGTTTTCGGCCATTTTTTGTAAATTTCGTATTTCAGTGTTTTAACCATATTTTGTTGGCTAGTCCACAGTTTTCTACCAATTTCGTGAAATTTCGCAATTCACTATTTTGACCACATTTTGTGGGTTGTAGTCCACAGTTAAAGGTCATTTTCGCAGTGTTGTAAACAGCGTTAGGTGGTGGCGGTTCGGTCAAGGGGCGCCTAGCGCCTAGGGCACCTAGGCGATTGAACTTTTTTTGCCAACTTAGTTAATTTCCGCCCTTATTCTTCAATCGTAAGTATAATTATACAATCCAATTGCAAATATTCATCATGTTCTTGTGTAATATGTGTAATTAAAGGGTGTTTATGCATAAAAAAACTTTCCCGTGCAATTAATATGTGTAATATGAGCAATATGTGCAATTAAATAAAGTCGCCGCTTGTGCAATATGTGCTTTGAGCAATATGTGCAATATGTGCTTTGAGCAATATCTGAGTCGGACCGAACGGAATGGGAGAGGAAGACGAAGAGTCGTGTTGTGTTCAGAGAAGAAGAGCATAGGAGTGAGGTACGAGTTATGCACGGGGTAATTTTTTTTGTGTTATTATATAGTATTTTAAAAAATATAAAACGCCTAGGCATTGGACATCAGGCAGACGCCTGATCGGCGCCACGGACGCCTCCTCAACAAGACGGCCGCCTAATTGCCTCTGACCGCCTAGACCACCGCCTATGGCAAAAGGCGATTCGTTCTCCTCCATCTGAGCGCCTAGGCGTCCAAGACGGCAGCCATTCAGAACACTATTTTTTGTGATTTTTCGTATTTCCCGGTTTTGTCCACATTTTGTGGACGCAGATTTTTGTCATTTCCGTGAAATTTCGTAATTCACTATTTTGGCCTCAATTTGTGGGTTATATATCACTGTTTTGGTCTCATTTTGTGGACTTTAGCCCTTAATTTTCAGCCTTGCTCGTGAAATTTCATTTACTTTTTTTCTCATTTTGTAGGCTAAAGGCCACAGTTTTTGGCCATTTTCGTGAAATTTGTATTTCAGTGTTTTAGCCACATTTTGTGGCCTACAGTGCACAGTTTTCAGTCAATTTGGTGAAATTTCATATTTCACTGTTTTGGTCTTAATTTGTGCCACGGTTTTTGCCAATTTCGAGAAATTTTATATTTCACTATTTTGGCAACATTTTGCAAGCTGTCTCCTGTTTTCAGCAAATTTAGTGAAATTTTCGTATTTCTTGGCTATATTTTGCCTGGTTTGGCCCACATTTTTCTACCAATTTCGGAAAATTTTGTAGCTCATTGTTTTGTCCTCATTTTGTAGGGCTATAATCCATAGTTGTCGTCCAATTTCGTATTTCAATGTTTTTGCTTCATTTTGGGGACTATAATCCATAGTTTTCAGCCATTTTCGTGAAATTTCGTACTGTATTGTTTGGGCTTCATTTTGTGGTTTATAGTTCACAGTTTTCGATCATTTTTGTGAATTTTCGTATTTCACGATTTCGACATCATTTTGTACTCCGCTCCATAGTGGAGAATTTTCGCAATTATATGTATTAAGAGCGAGAATTCAAGAATCATAGTAAAAGATGAGAAAATTAAGGAAATATTGCAAAATTACTTTGAGAAGTTATTAAATGAAAATGAGGGTAACTTAAATATTAAGGACTCGATAGAGAATCGAGAGCATATGTTTTTCCGTAGAATTAGAACCTCAAAGGTTCAAATTGCTCCAGGAATGATGAAAATAGGAAAAGCCATAGAAGTTTAGAGGTGTCATAGGGATGTAGAAGTGAGTTGACTAACAAGATTATTTAATAAAATTTTGAGGACTAAGAAAATGTCCGATGAATGAATGAAGCGTAGTTTAGTACCTATATATAAAAATAAAGGAGATATACAAAATTCCTACAACTACTGAGGGATTAAATTAATGAGTCATACGATGAAAATTTTAGAAAGAGTGATCGGACATAGACTAAGACTAGAAACTACAGTGTCTGAGATTCAGTTTGGATTTATGTCTGGCAGGTCAACAATGCAAGCAATTTATGTACTGAGAAGACTTATGAAAAAATATAGGGAGAATAAGAAAGATCTACATATGGTATTTACAGATCTAGAAAAAGTATATGATAAAGTTCCTAGAGACATAGTATGGTGGGCGTTAAATAATAAAGAGTAACTATTTGGTATATTGAGTTAATTAAGGATATGTATGAAGGGGTAAAGATCATAATTAGAACAATCACAGAAGAGACCAATTATTTTTCTATTACAGTAGGTTTACACCAAGGTTCGGATTTAAGCCATACATCTTTGCTTTGGTCATAGATTAATTGACGCGACGAATAAAAGATGAGGTGCCTTGGTGTATGTTTTTGCCGATGATGTCGTCTTAGTGGACGAAACTAGAACAAGAGTCAATGCTAAATTAGAATTGTGGAGAGAAACTTTAAAAAGTAGAGGCTTTAGAATAAGCAGAACTAAAACAGAATATATGGAGTGCAATTTTAGTGATATTCAGAACACAAATGAGTTAGTAGTGAAGCTTAATAGTCAATAGATACCTAAGAGACCATTTCCGATATTTAGGCTCAATTATATAAAGAGATTGGAAGATTTGTGAAGATGTTATACATATGATCCAAGCAGGGTGGCTTAAGTAGAGTAATGTCAGTGGTGTTTTATATGACAAACGTATACCTCTGAAGTTGAAGGAAAAATTTTATAGGACGGTTGTTAGAATATCAATGATGTATGGAGTAAAATGTTGGACAACAAACAAACAACATATCCAAAAAATGAGTATAGCGAGGATGAGGATGCTAAGATGGATGTGTGGTAAAACCAAGTAAGAAAGAATTAGAAATGAGCATATACTAGACATGGTAAAGATAACTCATATCCAAGATAAATTAAGAGAGCATCGCCTCAAGTGGTTTGGACATGTCACACGTAGACCTAGTAGTTAAGGGTAGGGGAATACCTAAACTTACTTGGATGAAAACAATGAGAAAAGATATGATAGCTTGTGCCCTTACAAAAGATATTGCGCTAAACCGAATAGAATGGAAAACCATGATTTATGTAGTCGACTCCAACAAGTTGGGACAAAGGCTTTGTTGTTGTTGTGGTGGTGGTGGACAATTTTTGCTCAATTTCTTGAAATTTCGTATTTTACATTTTTTGCCTCATTTAGTGGGCATGAGCCACAGTTTTCGACCATTTTCATGAAATTCGTATTTCACTGTTTTTGCCACATTTTGTAACCTATAGTGCACATTTTCAGCCAATTTCGTGAAATTTCTTCACTGTTCTGACCTCATTTTGTGTAACTGTTTTCTGTCAATTTCGAGAAATTTCGTATTTCACTATTGTAGCCACATTTTGCAGTCTATAGTCGACTGTTTCCGAAAAATTTCGTGAAATTTCGAATTTCGTATTTCAATCTCGGGCTGTATTTTGTTGACTATAGCCCATAGTTTTCTATCAATTTTGTGAAATTTCGTATTTCATTGTTTTTACCTCATTTTGTGGGCTATAATCCATAGTTTTCATCCAATTTCGTATTTCAGTGTTTTTGCTTCATTTTGTGGGCTATATAATCCACAGTTTTCAACCATTTTCACGAAATTTCATGTCACTGTTTGGGTCTCATTTTGTGGTTTATAGTCTACATTTTTTGGCCATTTTGGTGAACTTTCATATTTCACTGTTACGACCTCATTGTGTAGTCCATAATGGACAATTTTAGCCCAATTTCTGAAAATTTTGTATTTCACTGTTTTACCTTTGATTTTGTGGACTATAGTCCACCGTTTTTGGCTATTTTTTCTTCAAATTTTGTATTTTACTGTTTTGGCCTCATTTTGTGGGCTATAAATCCACAATTTTCGAAAATTTCGTATTTTACTATTTTTGGAACATTTTGTAGACTATATAGTACACAATTATCGGCCAATTTTGTCTAATTTCATATTGCACTATTTTGACCTCATTTTGTTGCCTATAGTGCACAATTTTCGGTCAAGTTCGTGAAATTTTTTATTTCAATTTGTTTTGCCTCATTTTGTAGGCTATATAATCCACAGTTTTCTGTCATTAGCGAAAAAAATTGTATTTCACTGTTTTGGCCAAATTTTGCGGGCAGTATACTATTTTTGGCCAATTACATGAAATTATGTATTTTACAATGTCAACCTCATTTTGTGCACTGTTGTCCACAGTTTTCGGAAATTTTCATGAAATTTTGTATTTCACTATTTCAGCTTCATTGAGGGGCTATAATCCACTACTTTTTGTCATTTTCTTGAAATTTCGTATTTCCGTTTTTTTGCCAAATTTTGTTGACTTGTAGTCCACAGTTTTCTGCCAATTTTCGTGAAATTTCGTATTTCACTGTTTTGGCTATATTTTGTGAGTGCACAATTTATAGTCAAATTCGTGAAATTTCATATTTCACTGTATTAAGTTTTTAACCTCCTTTTGTGGGCTACAGTCCACAATTCAGATATTCATATCATCTACGATTATAATATTCAGTACATTTATAAATGAGAGGCAATTCAGATATTCATATCATCTAAGATTATAATATTCAGTACATTTATAAATGTCCACTCATCATAACTACTGCGGAGATTTCTCAAATTATCAAAAGCTATTGTGAGCCTTTGATCCATGCATTTTTCAATTCATGATGGCTTTATTGCTTTATCACAATAATTCAGAATCTAAAGCCTTTACAATTTTATATAAACAAGATCACTAGGTCAGATACCTAATTATGCTGGTGCATAACTCTTATATTAGAATCCATATAGCATACAACTACAAATTTGCTCCCTAGCAACATATCTATACTTTGACTCGATGCATATATGATAACCAATTAGCAAATTATCAACCTTGATTCTATTTGTTCTTTACATGTCTACTTAGCATAGTTGAAACAAGCTAATATCCCTAAGCTATTTCTAACTGATGTTTACTTTGCAATGAGCTGAAGCTTTTGACTCCTTTAATCATTATTTAAATTAATAATAAAAGTAGAAGCTGAATGTTGGCTAGTTTTACCAAAAAATGTTCCTGTTTTCTCTCGCATAATGCATTGAGACCAATTAAAAGATACCAACTCAACATCAATATAGCTGTCTGGCCACAATGTTAGTGCAGCCCCCTATCCTCAAATGCAAAATCAATCAAAGAAATGTTTTCTTTACCTTTTCAGCTTCTTCGATAAGGCCGCCGTCGACACCAAGCACAACAGCACTGCTGCTGGTTGGCATCCCAATCACCGGCAGCTTTGCACCGTCACCCAAATCTAGGAATTGAAGAGCATCATCAGCATCCTCCCTATCTGGGTGACCAGCATCGCCTTTACAAAGTCTACAGCTGGACAGGTACTATGTTCATTCTCCAGGCAAGCACATGGACCACACCGTGTGCATCTACAAGGGTCCTGTTGCTACCGTTTTCGTGGTGGGCACCCTCAGTATCATAATGTGGGTACCAATCTACTACTGCCTCATTGTCCCTGCCTGCAGCACACAAGTTCACTGGCCATGAGTGGGACTTTACCCAGATCACTCGCATGGGCATTGGCCTTGTCATCTCCATCTTCGCCATGTTAGCTGTTGGCATTATAAAAAGTCGTCAGACTTATCATTGATAAATGAGACATCCTTTAAAAACTCTACAGACTTCGTGCCAATATCATATTCAGGCAAGTGCCTCTGTATTTCATTGTAGGATCTGCTGAAAATTTTACCTTCATCGGGCAATTGGAGTTCTATTATGACCAGGCACTGGATGCAATGAGGAGCATGACATCTACACTGTCTTTCACAAGTGCAGCCCTTGGGAATTACATGAACTACATGAGCACACTTCTCATGACGATCGTGACTGTGATAACCACGAAAAATGGGAAGAAGACGGGATAGATTCCAGATAATTTGAATGATGGACATCACGATTACTTCTAGCTGTTGGCTGCAATGAGCTTGGTGAATTTTGGGATGTACCTTCTGATTGTGAAGTGGTATACCTACAAGAAGATCACGCAGATCAATGGCAGATTATATCTATATAATCTATATAATAAAACACAAAGAAAGCTATCAAGTGGCTCTCCTTCAATCCCCCAAAAATTAAAGGCCCAGATCTAACCTCACAAAACATATTTTCCCCCCAAAACTCAAATTCAAATCCCCCACCCAAAACAACTCCTATATTTATTTATTTATTTTCTCTCTCTCTCTCCTTCCCTCCTCTATTCAAAAAATTAAGAAAATAAAAAAAAATTAAAAATTAAAAAATTAAAAATTAAAAAACTAAAAAATTTAAAATTTTAAAAACTTTAAAAACAAATCAAAAAATCATATAATATATTTTTTGCTATATGTTTGCAACTTCAATTAATTTGCTGGACCTCCAGAACTATTTTATATGATCAAACAAGGTGCACCGTGCTGAAGACGTGCCATAGGCACGTGTCAACGGGCAAACCTAGTATGCTAAATAATTTACAGTAGTACAAATTTTGATGGGGCTGAGAAACAAACTTTAGCTTGTCATTATGTTTAACAAATTGTTCCAGTACTTTTTAAATTTATCAATGAACAGTATAAACACTCATTATCTCTTTTTGCTGATGGTTTTCTGATAGTTCCATGTTTAAACTAGGCGAATTTAATTGGTGATCTGTCTCCGGATATATGAGACATGATACATACCCACTATATTACTGCATCAACATTTTTAATGTGATCCATATAACAAAAGTGATGTCTTCATAAACATCTCAACTAAAGTAAGAAATGATGTCAAAGTATGGGAAAAAATGAGAGGTCTGTAGGTTTGAATCTCTGCTAGTGCTCGCAGCATTCAACAGTGTCTGGGCAATCGTAGATCACACACCAACATAAAGTCATAATGGCCAAGAGAACCTTGAATGGCCAAAATCATGAAGTCAAAAAAACGAATACCTTGAATGGCCAAGAGAACAGTCCTTGCTCCACTTCATATAAAGCCATACTGTGCGCTAATATGACTAGCTAATATGACTACGCCAACAATTGAAAACACAAGCTCTCCCAAAACATACTAACATACTGACCATATCTCTTTTGAAAACAATTGAGAACCTACATCTATTAGACCAGCATAAGAAGCAATGAAGCATGACATGGGAATCAGAGAAGCAATTCCTCACCTTGCATGAAAATATCATCAAGAACATATCGTGAAATGGAAAATGAATACCCCAACTCCCTGGGCTAAACTTAGGCCAGATAAATGGAACTACGTTGTCATATTAAACCGATAAGAGTAAAGAAGAACCAATAGTTATAGAGCATACTGCAGTGATGTTTGTCAGTTAAATGGGGAAAATGAAGAAGCGCACCTTGCACCAGTGGAATAGATACCGCAGGTACTTTGTCAGATTCTTTTACTACGGATTAATGATTATTTTCGAAATTCAATCAAATGGCCAAGGATAAGTCATAAAACCTTGTTTACTTTAATGGGCATTTGACATTTTATGATAAAAAGTTGTTATTTTGAATTTTTACAGTTCTTGAAAGAAAGAAAAGAAAAAAAAACATTTTGTACTGCTTGATAAAAGAATTTGGTGGTACTTTTCTTATTTTGTCCGGCTGTGAAGTTCAAGTACTTTTCTTCTATCGATCCAATTCTTTTTAGAATTTCATCAAATGAGCCATGGTAAACTGTTCTTATCTATAAGGGGATTCTTGCATTCAAATTAAACCATGGCGACCATGAACTCTGCAACATGCAGTTACCTTAAAACTACAAAACCAGTATCTACAAGAGTCATCTATCTTTAATTTTCTACAATTTTTTTGCAGTTAGATGATGAAAATGACCCGATACAGATAATAGTGAAGATTACTTCTCCAATATATTATTTGTCTTTACAAATACTAATGTATAATATAATGAGAAATAGTTGTACAAACAAAAAGCAAAAGCTCTGTAAAAAATTGTTATTTGACTAATTATAGTCATGCCTAAATGGAAGGATAAGCTACTAGTCAATTAGAGCATCCACAGTCGTCATTTGCTAAAAAATGGATAAATGCATATTATACATATAGCAAAGCGAGTTTGCTGCACTGGTAAAAATGCTATAATATAGCAAACAAAAATAAAATATGATCGGACGGATCGTCAAGATCCGTCCCACGATTTTTTTAAAAAAAATCCGTGGTTTTTTTAATAAAAAAAAAGAAAATTTCTGCGGGAAAAAAAATTTAAGCCTTGGAAGATCCGTCCATGCTTTGGCATGTCGCTTTCACACACATTAACCTCTAATTAATCCCTTAATTAACCCACTAATTAATATTAACCCCTAAAATAACCCATAAATTAAGTAAATACGTATATATTTAAGTATAATTTTAATAAGGGAAAAAAGACAAAAAAAATTGGGACGGTACTTCAAGTGCCGTCCGAGGGGAAAATGAAAAAAAAAAATAATAATTTTTTAATTGGGACGGCACTTCAATCCGTCCAAGGGAAAAAATGAAAAAAAAAAAATTGTGGGAAAATATGTCCTGTATAATATGCATTTTCTCATTTTCGCTCTCATATATAGCAATCTACTGTTGCCAAACCGTCAAAATATGCATAAATAGCAAACGACTACAGCGCTTCGTTTGCTAAAATATGCATAAATGGATAAATAGCAAACGACTGCGAATGCTCTTAGAGAACAATTATAATAGAAAATTAATTTCCTAGTTATTTAAACTATGTTCTAAAAAAGGGCCTAAATGGTCACTCAATTTCCTACTAATATCTCATAAGAAATCATTTGATACTAATACTTGAAATCTCAAGCTTGTTTTAAGTTTTAACAACCTCAAATCTCAATAGAAATTGCGACTTGCGACTTCAATCTCAAATTTTCTCATATTCTCAAATATCAAACTTCAAACCTATATCCGCAGCATCTGCTCATATTCTCAACCAATCTCAAATCTTTTTTTTATCTTTTTTTTTTAACAATCTCAAATCTCAAATAATTATCTCATATTCTTAAATATGAAGTATACCCGACTCTGACTGTGAAGATGACGACCGAACTCCTTGCGAGATTTTTCGGAAACGAAGACGACGCCTTGGCACTTGGCAGATAAGCGACTTGGGAACTTCAACGCCTTCGAAGATGAGCGACTCGCCGACTTCGATGCTTTCGGAGATGACAATGATGGCGTTGAGGAGACAACGGAGATGGCAGTGAGAGGTTGGGGGAAGAGGATTTAAGGGAGGGATTGAGGATTTCTAAGCTAGGTTGTGGAGGAGATCGGTCGGGAAAAGAAAAATTAAAATGAAGAAGAGAGCAGCAAAAGAAAAGGAGCGGATCGGGTCGGGTAGTGTGTGTGGACCTCAGGGGGAGCGGGTTCTATGGGCTTACATTTTTAAAAAATTAAAATGAAAATTTTACAAAGGAGCTGCCCAAGCCCGGGGGAGCGACCACTCACCCTGGGCTTGGTGTGGCTCCGCCCCTGTATATCTATACTATTATTAAGCAAAGCCTTATTTTGGCAGCTTTTTACTATCATGCCCTCATAAACATAAAAAACTAAAAAATTAATGTAGGATTAATTCTATCAAATTTTACCCCTCATACCTACACAGAAAAGGGTTACAACCGTAATTTTCACACCAATCAAACTATCTCTCTCAAAAAAAATTCCCCCCTCCCGTCGATTCCTCTACCTCTCTCTAAAAATCCCCGCCGCCTCTCTCTCTCCTCATCCCCCCGTCGATTCATCTTGCTCTCGCTCCGCCCTCGAACTCTCCTCCCTTGCGTAGTGTCATCGCCGCGACACTCTCCCCCCTACTTCGCCAACAGCTGCTCCGCCCTCCAGGCCTCCTCCCTTGCGTTGCGCGACCACCACGACCCCCGCCGACTTCGCCAACCGTAATAGAGGCTTCTGGATTTTCTCTCTCTGCAAGGCTCTCCTAATTTTAAAGCATCTTCTTCACTCTCTAACTCTCATCATTTCTGAAACCATAACCCTAAATCCAACGATCTCATCTCTCTAAGATCCAAATCGTCCATCATGTATCGCGCTGCTGCTAGCCTCGCGTCCAAAGCTAGGTGAGATTTCCGCCAAATGTAGATCCTTTTGTTTGATTTTGTAGTTAAGACTATGATTCCCATTCTTCAAAAAAAAAAATCTTTTTCTGTGAGTTGTAGGGTTGCTACCAGCATCAGCGGAAGACTGGTGAGGATCGAAATCTTGAATTTTATTTTTGTTTGAATTTTTTGTTGATTTTTGGTGAGTTTGGATTTTTGATTTGAGTGATGTGATTGTCTAATGGTGTATTGGATCGGAAGTAGGCTGGGAGGGACCAGAAACTATGCGGCGAAAGACATCAGATTTGGAGTTGAAGCACGTGCTTTGATGCTTAGGGGTGTTGAGGAGCTTGCGGATGCTGTCAAGGTCACTATGGGGCCAAAGGTATAATCTAATCTTGCTTTCTGTAGGCTTTGGTTCCAAAATATTTGAAATGATTATAATTTCTTAAACTTAATGTGCTCAAGGGTCGGAATGTAGTTCTGGAGCAAAGTTTTGGTGCACTAAAAGTTACGAAGGATGGTGTCACTTTGGTAAAGAGTATTGAGTTCAAGGACAGAGTGAAGAACATGGGTGCCAGCCTGGTGAAACAGGTTGCTAATGCGACTAATGATGTAGCAGGTGATGGTTAGTTTTCTCACTCAAGTATTGAATTGTGAAGCACATTTAACTTCAGGCTCTCTGTCTGGTATTGCTGGAAACTGAAAGTACTTTGGCTGAAAAGTATTTGGTACCAAAAGTACTCTTTGAAAGAATTATAGTATTTAATTATTACATAAGAGAAATTATAGGTTGAATTACTTGATCGAACTTTTGTAAAGAATATTTAATGGTATATGATTTTTATCATCTCCTTATATCTTTTATACTTGAATTCAGTTATGACCTATTTACAAAAAGAATTCAGTTATGAGCATAGTGATGTGTTAGTGATATGGTTGTTCCTTATGCATTTCTCTCATGTAAGATGTAATCATCCTCATTCATGTTGGGATATCCAACCAAATGTTTGAAGAAGACTTTGAATTGATAATTTTCTCAACATTCCAAGAATAGTTGGACTCTGGGCCTTTCTTGATGTTTTTGTTATCTTGATTTTTATGTTTAGTTAATAACTTGAACTTATGATTTTTCAATTTCCCAGCATGGATGGACTGAAAGAAGGGTTCGCTCAATTCAATTCAACTCATATATGGAAGGAGGAATCCTCAAATTTTAGAAGAGTCTTTTACTTCTACGGGGGGACCTACCTGATCAACAACGGTATGTCTTTTTCCATTGCTTAAAGAATTCAACTATTCCTAATGTTGATGAAGAGGCTTGCTGCATGTTTGACATAGGCCTCTTACATATTTGTAGGTATATTCAAAATGTGATAATCAATTAATTCTTCGATCTTGAAATTATCTCCCACACTCCCTTCAGCCTCAGTTCAGAAGGGAGTCTTTGACTCTTCGGTCCAATTTAAGCAACCTTTCTGATTTTTCATTATGCTCAATAATAGTAGAGATTTTAAGATTATGAGTTATTACGAGTAGTCACCCACTGTCATAGGCTATTTAGTATACATATTTTTTGTACACGTGCATCACACGTGCATTATACTAGTATATATATATAAAGGGGGGCCCTTCGATTGTGAACGACTTTGGGTGTGAACCACTATTGCCACTATCCCCAATTGCAGCATCATTGTTACCGCTACTGGGGACAATGCCATAGTGGTTTGCACGCTAGTTCGCACCAAATCCATTCTTAACCGAATATATATATATATATATATATGGAAATGCTCCATTGCAAACGCATATGTTGTGCAAACGCCTGCAAACCACTGAAGTCATTGTTTCCAACAACGGCTTATGTTTATAACTGAAGTTGTTGTTTCCAACAACTGAAACAACAGCTTCAGTGGTTTGCAATCGTTTACAAACACTACAATATGTTTACAACGGAGCATTGCTCATATATATATATATATAGAGAGAGAGAGAGAGAGAGTCCCATTCGGTTGCACACTACTTTTGGTGAGCACTCCGTGAGCACTCACGAACTAGAGACCCTATGAAAAATCCGAACCGCTCATATTGTTCTATATGCCTTAGATAGCCTAACAATAAAAAATCAAGTAATTTGAAGTTCATTTGCCCATCCATCATGCTGTTAGAATTTTCAGCCATACAATTTTGTGATGATGTAAATCATGGGCATATGAACTTCAAATTACTTGATTTTTTATTGTTAGGCTATCTAAGGCATATAGAACAATATGAGCGGCTCGGATTTTTCATAGGGTCTCTAGTTCGTGAGTGCTCACGGAGTGCTCACCAAAGTAGTGTGCAACTGAAGATTTCTCTCTCTCTCTCTCTCTCTCTCTCTCTCTCTCTCTCTCTCTCTCTATATATATATATATAAGATGATACACTTAATGTGTAACGTCTTTTTTTTTCTTTGGATAAAAAAAGTATGTAATGTCATACACTTCTTATCTTGTGACAAATTAGTATTGGACCTCACTATCTGATGGGCCTATCTTTCATCTTCTTTAATTTTGTCACTCTAAAACTTTAGCACGCTACTAGCCTAGACTGGCATTTTCTTAATGAGTGGTAATAATAGCATGAATGATCCCTCCTCCATAGTACATACCCACCAAAATGACCACCACCACCACCCTCTCCCACCTCCTCACCCAGAAACTCACCCAACTCACCACCTCCTCTTCGTTCTCCTCCCTGGTTCAAATCCACCCATGGCTTTCTCACTTCCAAACTCGGCTTCTGTAGTGACTTAACATAGTTAAAAGAGACAACCTTACAACTCTAAAGACTTTGTGCCAATATTTATATTCTGGTAAGTGCCTCGGTATTTCATTGTAGGAACTGCGAAAGTTGTTACCTTCATCGGGTAATTGGAGTTCTTTTATGACCAGGCACCAGATGCGATGAGGAGCATGTCATCTACACTGTCTTTGACAACTGACACTGTCAGGAATTACCTGAGCACGATTCTACTGACCATCGTGACTGTGATAACTATGAAAAGTGGGAAGAAGACAGATTGGATTCCAGATAATTTGAATGCTGATCATCTTGATTACTTCTTCTGGCTGTTGGCTGCATTGAGCTTGGCAAATTTTGCGGTGTACCTTCTAATTGCAAAGCAGTATACCTACAAGAAGGTCACACAGATCACTTCTCGATTATATATGCTACATAATTTACAGTTGGACAAATTTCTCATGGGGCTGAGAAACAAGTTTAAGCTTGTCATTATATTTATGAATCTGTTCCAGTACTTTGTAAATTTGACAATGAATGGCATACGGCACTAATTATCTGTTACTGCAGAATTTTTCTGACAATTAAATTTTTTAACTCGGTGAACTTAATTGGTGATCCGTCTCGGAATCTATGTGCCATGATACAGTACATATATTCACACACTACTACATTGAAAGTTTATGAGTTTAATGTGATCCACATAACAAAAATATTGTCTTCATAAATATTACAACAAAAGGAAGAAATGATGTGAGAGTATGGTAACAAAGAAAAGAATTTTACCGTTTCCTTTTCTTTCCAAAAGGAAGCAAAGGAATGGTTTGGTTCAATATTAGGGTCTATTAAATCTTCAGATAAGGAATAAAAAAAATTATAAGAAAGATGGGAGTCGAATATTAAGGAATGAATAATTAGGGCTTCAATGTATTTGAATATTACTGCATCTTGCAATAATAGAAGAGACCTTTAGGTTTGAATCCCTCCTCTAAGCATTCAATAGTGTTAGGGTTATCCTAGCTCACACAACACAACAGCATACACAAAAAAAGAAAAAATGAGTACCTTGTCCGTAAATATCAAGTTATGTATGTGCTCATATGGCTATGCCAAACTTGAAAACATGGGCTCTCCCAAAGCATAGTGACCGTATCTATTTTCGAAAACAATTGAGAACCTACATGTATAAGACCAATATAAGAAGAAACGAAGCATGAATTAGAATATACAAAGAAAAGAGAAGCAATGCCTCACCTTGCATGAAGATATCCTCAAGAGTATATTCTGAAAGGAATATGAATAGATACAACTTCTCTCGGCCAAACTCAGGCCAGATAGATGGAACTATGCTGTCATGTTTAGCGGATAGACTGTGCAAAAAAAAAATCAATAATTATTGAGCACACTGCATTGATGTTTGAATAACCTCACTACTGAATATTGCCCTAACTAGAATATTCCAAGTAATAAGAGTTGGAATTAATCCGCGTCTCAAAACATCATCCAATAACTTCACTGCCTCGGAAGTTCTATTACAAGAACAAAGACCTTTAAATATAATGTTATACGTAATAATGTCCGGTTGCAAACCAGCATTCAACATCTCATCCCATATATCTGCTGCCATTTCACAGTCACCGGCTTCATAAAGTCCGTTCATAAGTGTATTATATGTCACGAGGTTGGGCATGCTTTTCTTATGTTTCATCTCCGAATAAACATGCAAGCCTTCTTTAGTTCTCCCCACAGAACAAAGACCATGGATGAGAATGTTGTGCATAATGACATCAACTCCAAGGCCTTTATTTAGAACTCGGTTCCAAATGTCAAGAGCAACATCAAGTTTCTTATCTCGGCATAGACCATCCATCAATGACCCGTGTGTCACCATGTCAGGCTTAAAACCTTTCTCCAACATTTCTTTTGCAAATTTAGAAGCCTCGTCAAACCTCTCAACTTTACATAATCCACCTATAAGAATGTTGTATGTGATAACAGTGGGAGAACAACCATTGTCCGCCATCGCATTAAAAATCCTGACAGAATCAGAGACCTTTGATTTTCGACAGAAACCACTTATTAACGCATTGAATATATACGCATTGGGCTTGCACCCACAGGAAATCATTTTTTCACAAATTTTCCTCGCTTCATCCATTCTCCCATTTTTGCATAAACCATTTACCATAGACGAATATGCAAAGATATCCAAACTATTCCAACCATTCTCTTGGGATTCCTTCAAGACCTGCAATGCTTTACTAATATACCCATTTTGGCACAACCCATGAATTAAAACACCATAGGTCGTTGAATCTGGACGGCACTTATTGTCCTTTAAAAAGTTCTCCCAAACTGAAATAGCTTCCCCAGCCTTTCCATTAGCACATAAACCCTTGATCAATATATTATAGCTAACAGTATTCGTCAACCCTTCAGCCCCCATCATCTCCCACAACCTAAACGCCTCCTCAACCCTCCCCGCCTTACAAAACCCACCAAGCAAAGAATTTGACATGACAACATCCAACCCAATCCCAATCTTAATCATCTCTGAAAACACCCTCTTCGCCCCACCCACATTCCCCATCTCACACAACCCATGTATCAAAATCCCATACGTAAACCCATCCGCTCTATGCCCATTCTTCACCATCCTCCTCCACATCTCCATCACCTCCCCGAACCTCTTCGCCCTACACAACCCACTCAACACCACATTATACGTCATCACATTGGGCCTCTCCTCGCCATCCTTCAACAAACGCTCCCAAACCCCCAACCCCTTCTCCACCTCCCCTCTCTTCAACAACCCATCAATCAAACAGTTATAACAAACCACATCAGGCCTGACGCCTCTCTCCACCATTTCATCAAACACCTCAACTGCACCCCCCACCTCCCCACTCTTCAGCAGCCCACTAATAACAGTACTGTAAGTAACCCGATTCGGGAACAGCCCAGTGTCTCTGATAGTTCCAAGAAGCGCCAAAGCTCGTTGGGTCTGATTCTGACTGCATAAACCTCTGATTAGAATGTTGTAGGTTTCGATATTGGGTGAGATAGGCGAGTAATTGAAGAAATATGCAAAGAATGAGTCGGCCTGGTGCCAGCGGTGGGACCGGACAAAGGCGTCAAGGAGGGCATTGTGGCAGCGGACACCAGGCTGGCAGCGGAAGATAAAATGAAGGTTTTGGAAGGTGAGGAGGGCGGCGTCGGGAAGGAGGGAGCGGGAGAGGGAGCGGAGGGCGAGGAGGGGGGCGTGCTCGGAGAAGCGGTGGCGATGGGGGCGGGGGAGGGAGGCGAGGAAGTGGAGGAAGAGGGGGAGGTGGGAGGGGGAGAGGGAGGAGAAGTGGCGGAGGAGGGTGAAGAGGAGGGAGGGGGGAGGGGTGAAGTGGGGGTGGTGGGAGATGAGGGTTCGGAGGTGGGAGAGGGCGGCCACGGGGAAGGTGGGGGCGGTGCGGCTGATCAGGTCGAGGAGGTGGCGGATGCGAGGGGGATTGGCCGCCATTTTGGTTTGAAAGAGTGATGTGGCTTTTGTGTTTGAATGTCCATTCAGACCCTTGAGGCCTGTTTGGTTCGGGGGAGGGGAGGGAAGATTTTAATGGAGGGGAGGGGAGGGGAGGGGAGGGATTTTAATCAAGACTCTGTTTGGTTCAAAAGAGGGAAGCTAAGGAAAAATTATTATGTTCTTGTTTGGTTCACAACGGGAGGAAAGTGATTTTATAATTAAATTACTTTTATACCCTTTTACATTTTACGAGAGTTTATGTATTATTATTTATAATTCAATACAGATGTTTGGTAGTACTAGCTTTAGCATGCAGTAGTCTTACAAAAAGATATCAGCCAAGAAAGAGCTATTTCTTTTATTTGTGTGTTCATAAAAAGATTCAAGTAGGATTTTTTTATTGCTCTCTGCTTATATATTGAACTTTTTTAGAAAAAAGTGTTAACATTACACTTGCTGAGTATCACAAAACTAATATCATAACACTTCATATATAAATTCTCATCGATCCATGACAACATAAATATTGCGATTGTAGCCTGAGGAAGCTCAAACCATATGGCTTCAAATGTGCATGAAACTAAAAACCTTGTTTCAATCTCATAAACAAAATCTCAGCACTTCCAACAATAAAGATTAAGTTTACTACATATGTCAAAATTTAAACAAAAAATCGTTTTTCACAAGATGGTCCCCATAAATTGATCAGTAGTTTATAGGTTGCAGTTAAAGAATAAAATTCCTTAACCATACAAGAATTGAATTGAGGCAGTAAAAGAAAATGATATTGTCATTAAGGACAATTGTTGATGCATCCATAGACTTACTGAGAGAACAATCATCAAAATAAATAACTTGGCACGCAGACAAGTTTTATTTGATGCTGCTCGAAAGGTTGGCATAGAAGGGGTTGAAGAACTGCTTGACGATCCTAACAAGGAGCTCAATGAGGTGTTTTCTTGTTACACTTCCGTTTTAGTCCATTTTACCCAATCTGTTTATTTTGGCCTACTTAATCCATTAAACTTTTCACTTTATGAAGGTAAATGAAGAATTACAAAAGTATTCGTCAGGCACCTCAGGAGTTCCGTATTTTGTGGTATGGTTAATTTACCAGCTAGAATGGCCTGAACTTCATGATGTTGCTTAACATTTTATCAAACTTGCTTCATAATTCCCGCTTGATTTTGGCTTGTTGTTTCCTTTAGATTAATGGGAAGCACAATCTCAGTGGCGGCCAACCTCCTGAGGTTTTCCTGCGAGCAATTCAAGCAGTTGCAGGTGAAAGCAGTGCTTGATGGATTTGCAAGATTGAGTGATGATCTCCTTAGGGATTTAGATTTAAAAAGGGCAATTTAGTCCAATCACTTAACAAAATTAGACTTACTTTCTCTCTCCTCCAAATCCCTCCAATATTGGAGGGGAGCTAAAATTGGCTCAGGAGGGATTTTGCACCCCTCCATTCCCCTCCCCTCCCCTCCTAAAAAATGAACCAAACAAGAAATGCTTAAAAAAATCCCTCCCCTCCCCTCCATTCTCCTCCAACCAAACAAGCCCTTGAACAATGATGGGATCTCTCGATTCTATTGTGCACATATTTGGGCAAAGGAAAGGAGTATAACTGACTCGAATTTTTTGCCGTACTAGGCCACTTTTTGATGGTATTTGTATTTTTAGGCCAGGTCCCAAACTATTAGCGTTCGTGGGCTAGCCACTGCCACGTCAGCAGCGGCCGCTATTGGGAATAGCGGCCTCTTCATACCCACCAAATTTGTACTCCCACACTTGGTAGAGTACGGGGGGGATTGGGCTGAGTATGTGTAAAGGAGGTCGCTAATGCCACTAGCGACCTTCTCCAACTGAGGTCGCTATTCCCAATAGCGACCTCAGATGGGCCCTCTAATTGCTTTTAAGTTGTTACGACCCCATCTGAGGTCGTTATTCCCACTAGCGACCTTAGCTTTAATGAGTTGTATTCTAGCACTTAGCAAAATCTAGAGAGTTTTTGCTCTCTAAAAAATGACAATCAATTTTTTTTTAAACTAAGGTCGCTATTTGGAATAGAGGCCTTTATTAACTAAGGTCGCTATTCCCAATAGAGGTCTTAGTTATAAAACTATTTTGCAAATTTTACAAAGAATAAGTAGATTGTGTTTCCTACTAAGGTCGCTATTTGGAATAGCGACCTTAGTATACTAAGGAATAGCACTACGGTCGCTATTCCCAATAGCGACCTCAGTTTTAAATTTTTGGGAAAAACTTTTTAGGAATCGCTAAGTGTCTCAATACATTCATTCGAGCCGACTAATCTCATTATACTAAGGTCGCTAGTGGGAATAGCGACGGCAAACAAAAAATTCAAAAAAATTTAAAACATAGGTCGCTATTCCCATTAGCGACCTCGAAATGAAAAGGCCGCTATTCCCAATAGTGGCCGCTGCTGACGTGGCCGTGGCTAACCCACGAACGCTAATAGTTTGGGACCTGGCCCAAAAACGCAAATACTATCAAAAAGTGGCCTATGACGGCAAAAAATTCAACTGACTCAGTCACCAGCATAGTCAACAAATAGACGAGTGATATGGATATATAAAAAAAAAGGCCATCTAAACCAGTCTGATCGTCCCGAATTCTGAGATATCTTAAAAACATACCTCGTGGGCCACTCACTGGTCCACTATTTCAGGTAAGCCCAAGGAAGGGGATTTTTCCGGTCCATTACGGAGACCCCTCCTCGAGTCATCATGTAATCAATATTTTATCCACTAAACCCAGCTGATCGTCGGATAGCCTGTCGCTGATAAAATTTCTGGTGTTTCAGGCTTTATTGCATGTTTTCGACGACTAGTAGCCAACGCAACCACCACCAGATCTACAAATTCAATAAAATACTAGCCTCTCATCAAGATCAGATCGACGGCTGAGATTCGAGGTTTCCACCAAATACAATAGCTCAACATCTGTTGCTCCCACACTAAAAATTAGCAACATCAACGAGCAATATTTAAAATTTGCCTATTATATGCTAGTAGTTGAGTAGGGCACAAATAAAACCCACATCCACACATATATAATTTTTACAGTATGTAAGTAATTTGTATAACACAAACTTTACTTGTGGAGCACCTTTTTTTTTACACATTTTCTCGAAAAGAATTATGATGCAAGTGGGATTCCATCATTAACTCTTTGGACTCGGTTGTTAGTTTCTAACTCAGTAGTAAAGGAACTTACACTTTTGCAGTAAGTTGTATAACAGTACTACTGTGACGTGTAACTAGCATTTATATTGCATATGTTTTGGTGAATGTGAGGAAAAGGAGGATGGTTGTATGACATTTTCGTATGTGTTCATTGCTCATCTTACTTACATGTTGTGTATTTTTAGAAAACTTGTTTTGTATGCAGATTCTGTATTTACATAAATGTAAGTATTTAAAGGAATATCATAAAAAGAATGAGTACTTCTAAGAATACTACATTAGTATTTATTGTATTTGATATAACACACTATATTTTTTGAAATCCTCAAATCTTATGATAATTTTACAATAATACACTACTAATATTGAGTTAGTAAAGTGAGAAAATAAGAATGGAAGGGGTGGGAGTGACAGTTGTGGAGGTCATGCACATTATGAAGGATTTTAAGATTATCCCTAATTATATGGGCTGGATTTGGGCCCCTACAATTTTTTCCAATGTCTTGAATAGCTCTTGGGCCCATATTTGTAGAAACTAGAGGCTATTAATGTGCCCAACATTGCAACATTAAATTTTTAAATGGCCCATCAGTATTTTGACAAAGGTTAGATGCAAAGCCATGATCAATGGATAAAGAGAGCCAGTTTCTCCTTTCTTCTACTTTACTTTTGTTTTTGATTTTAAATCATTAGGCCTATGATGCTTTAGTATCAGAAACAATGATAAGTACTGGATAAAGGAGTCCGATACTTGCAAAATGATATAAATACATGATTATTTTTTATTTTATTTTTTGAAACGGATCTTGCAACCCCAGCCAAACGAATATAAATATATTAAAGGGCAAAAGCCAAAGTACCCCCCCCAACGTTTGGCCCGAGTACAAAATGCCCATACAACGTTTGAAACAGTACAATAAACCCATTCTTCCGTTAACTTAACCCTTTCCGTTAACTTATAATTATTAAATTACTTTTTTACCCTTACCCTTTTATAGTCAATCTCTTTCTTCCCTTTCTTCATTCTTTTTCTCACAGTTGACCTTATCATACTAAATACCGCTTTAGGAAAACAATGAAGCGAACTCAGTTGAGCAAGTGAGGTACTGTGCAACACAAATTAACTAGAGTGCCAGGAATATGATTGTAACTAACAAAGCTAAAAATAATAGGGATGGACCAATCGTATAGGCTTTTCTGTTGCTGTTGTCCAATCTATACCACTTCAGCATTGTCATTTATAACTGAAAAATCCCATTTAAAAGAAAATGAATTTAAGCTTCCCAACATAAATTTGTAACTACGCTCAATTAATTTACTCCGTCATTTGCCAAGTGCAACAAGTAAGTGATTCCTAAAGTATACGACAAATAACTGCAATTGTATATAGTACAATAGGAAGAAATATTCCTGAAAGAAATATTCAACATCCTCAACTGAAAGCATTAGTACAATAGGAAGAAAATCAGCAAAAAAAAAATCATCAATTTAAGCAAAGGGCAGACTCCAGTTCTCAATTAATGAATTCTCTAAAGACAAAGTAGAACCTAAGTGAGTATTTTCATTACCTCTACTAGCAAATGTAATATGATTCATATTCATCCCCGCAGTATCTACCACACAAAATTAGATATAAGATATTATCAAAAGTTCACAAACAATTGACCAATTGGAAAATAATTTCTTTCATAGTCTCGCTTATCTTCAACAAGCAGGTTAAATGATCTCTGCACAATGTAGGGCAGTAATGTGATGTATCAGTAATGCAAGTAAACAGATACTTAATCTGTACAGCCTTTCTTGTGTAAGCTATGACATATCTAATTACAATTGGCTCCCTTATGGGAATCTTCTACCCTTGCTCTGTATAGAACTTGTCCAACAATGCAGCACATGCTCTATTACTTCTCTGTGCTTGATCAAATCCATACAGCCTTTCAGGTGCAAGCTATGACACATCTAATCACAGTTTTCTCTCTTAATGCAGCACATGCTCTTATTACTTCACACTCTTATTACTTCTCTGTGCTTGATCTAATCCATACAGTCATTCAGGTGCAAGCTATGACACATCTAATCACAGTTTTCTCTCTTATGGGAATCTTCAAAGTTCAAACCATGCTCTTCCTCTTCCAAAATATTATTTCAGTTGATCATCATAAGGAGAGATTTGACGGTCATTATTCTTATGTGACAAGCCGTATTCTTTCTCTAACAAGTCTGAAAAACTTGAAAATTAAAAAAATCATAATCCATTATAAAATGGTGGTAATCAGGTTCGATAACACTCCAAACAAATTAGTCAAATTTTGTTTGTATTCATTTTAATGTCGTGTTAATCTGTACGAGAATATGCTACTAAGCATGTACATGCACTCAACTAAGATGGAATTCCCCAAAGGGCCTAAACAAGTACCATTACAGTCAAGCTAGTAACATCAAGTTCAACAACTTATGAAGTAATGTAAACAGTTGAAGGTTTCTGGAAAACAGTCTTACCAGCTTTTTGAGCTGCACGGAAGAGAAGCTCCTCAATTAAACTTTGTGCCGGGTCCCCATCAGGGAACCTTTCCATGAAACTTTCAACATATGAAACTAACATAATACACCAATTTGAAAGATGATACCTCAATATACCAATTTGAAAGATGATACCGACATTCATATCCAAGCCAACATAATGAAATTAAGGGTACAGTGCATGGAAGAAAAAAAGAATGAAAAAAGGGAAGAAAGAGATTGAATATAAAAGGGTAAGGGTAAAAAAGTAATTTAATAATTATAAGTTAACGGAAAGGGTTAAGTTAACGGAAGAATGGGTTTATTGTACTTTTTCAAACGTTGTATGGGCATTTTGTACTCGGGCCAAACGTTGGGGGGGTACTTTGGCTTTTGCCCTATATTAAAATCTAAAACATAGTCAATTTTACAAGCCGTAAAATGAGAACAGATAACAGCTAAGTAGAAATGAAATACATGAGTGAACAATTAGAAAGCAAAACATAAGAGATGCAACTCGTTGAGACTAGGGAGACAACATAACAGCCTGAAGCAAGACGAGGCGCTCGAACGGCTAGCTGGAGCTTAGAAGGATACCATCCGCGACAAGGCCAAAGCTTCAAACGCAACTCCCATCAAGTAAAACCTCTGCAAAGCTGCTGAAAGCAACCCCAACAGAGCAGCACCCAGAAAACCTTAACTGAAACGAGCAGCTGGAGAGAGTAGCAAAAACAGGGCAGAAGCCCACTATCTCTCAAACCAAACCAAAAGGAAACAATAATGCCATCCTCAAACCGATAATAAAGAAGAGTATAAAGAAGACTCTTCACAGGCAATAAAAGACACGATCAAAAGAAAAAGTAACTAAACAGCCGATAAAAATGAATATCATCAGAAGCACTAAAGAGGCCGAACCAAGTGGCCTATAACAGCAGTTCATCCCAATGAAACTGACGGGGAAGACAAGGCTGCCAAGCATCACTGATGCATACACAAGGAGCAAATAGCATACAACCCACTCGGTAAAAAACAAGCACAACAAAAGGGAATATCATACTAAAGCATTAGTTAAGCCAACATCCATAGATTAGATAAATAAAAATAACTAAAAGCAGTGAGAACAAAAATAACTGCCTTAGCATCGAAAGCATAGTAGCAAAAACTGGGAGAAACATTCCACAGGTGGGGAAGGCAAAAGCCACACAAAAGCCCCAGAAAAACACCAGAAGCAGATTCAACTATAATAGCATCAGCATATAAAGAAGCAGTGGGACAGTAGCTCCCCTAGGGAGAAAGCTAATCCTGCAAATAAGTAAAGAAGAAGAAGAGAAACGGTAAGGATACAGTTAACGGAAAACGAAATTATAAAGCATTAAGAGTACGCAAACAGTGAACTGCATCAATTAATCTATTGGAGGCATTGGAGTTGAAGTCTTTGGGTTTTAAACCCGAAGCCCAAAGATCGAAAAGAAATAAAAAATCATCAATCAACACTGAAATAGAGGAAACCCGATGTTGAAAAACCCGGGAGTTCCTCTCTTTCAAATGAGGGTATGAACCGACGACATCCAAGCACCTCGAAAAGAAGAGTTCGAAGGCTTCGATAACCAAACGGAGGCTAAAGCAGGGGGTAAGGGCCCCGTTCCCCACGCAAGTGAGCAAATCTTCCATAATGGAGAGATAACAGGACATTGAACGAAAAGATGATCAACATTTTTTGAGTGCTGGGTGCACAGGGCACACAGTTGTCCCCAAGCTAGGTTTCTATTATTAAGCACAGCCACGGTGAGCAATTTGTTATTAAAAGCCAGCCAAGAAGTGATCTTCACCTTCAGGGGCGCCTTCGAGTCCCAGAAGAATTTGGCAATAGGAGATAAGACTCCTCTAGAGTTCAGGAAGGCATAAAAGGATTTGACTGAAAAGCTGCCCGAAGGCGACCATCGCCAAGCAATGCCTTCTGAAGACCTCCAAGCATAGGAATCGAGCAATTGAATGAGATCATTAAACATCTCTAATAAGGATAGTGGAAGGTCTATCGTAAAAGGAATACTCCAATTACGAGAATTATTGATCCAACTAAAGGAATCCTCCACCGAAGCGGAAGGGAGAGCTGCCGGACGATAAATAGAAGGAAAAGCAGTAGCTAAGGAAGTACTGCCTATCCATAGGTCAGTCCAAAATTTAGTTCTACTACCGTCTAAACAGGTACGATAAATACTGCAACGAAAAGCGGGGGATGCTTTCCAAACACCCTTCCAGAAGGGAGAGGCTCGAGGATTAATCCTCTCAGGAAATTCCCACCAACGATTAGAGATAGATCGGTAATCTTTGATGCATCGAATCCAAGGTGAATGATCGGAATTATGGAGTTTCCATAACCATTTACCAAGTAAAGCGATGTTGTGATTACGAAGGTCCAAAACGCCTAGTCCTCCATCTTCCTTAGAAGAACAAACAAGTTTCCACTGACATTGGTGAGATCTCGGTTTGAAAGAAGAAGTCCCAGTCCAGAAGAAATTACTCCTGATTTGATCAATCCTTTTGATAACCCAGGAGGGTAAAAAATAAAATGACATAAGATAAAGAGGTAAAGCAGAAATCACAGAGTTAATAAGGGTCAATCTACCTCCTCTAGATAAAGATTTGCCAGACCAAACATTAAGCCTGGCCTCAACTTTATCTATAAGGGGAAACCAATCAGCTCTTTTTAACTTCCCCAGCGAAGGGGCACACAATACATGATTATTTACTCCAAACATATATTATAAATGAAGCGGAACTCACTTCTTACAACAATATATATGCTTGCGAATAGAAACAAAAATCACTGTGATGCTTACATGAGACTCTGGTGACTACCTTAAGAGTAAGCAATGTTATACAAATTAAATTGTGTTATGAACCGAGTCCGTATTTGCATCAAACTATATGACGTAGTCCCAAAATCGCAATAGCATGATGAATGAACATAGTTAATGAAAAAACTCTCGAACACATACTATATTTTTTATCAGAAAAGGTTGGCCTAGGCCCCCCCTAGTTTCATTAAAATGATTTTAATAAAACAAAAAAAAGTAAAAAACAGACTGGTACCGGACAATGATATTCATGAGACCCACATTCGGGCCATGATATTCATTGTCCCACAAAAAGAGATGCACCTACATAAGACACTCCGGATCCCATGAATCCTACCAAAATACATACAGGTAAATAGAAAGGCACAAAATACATAAAAGAAAAACCCCAAAACGACATGAAGGCTCCACACTTCCCCAAATGACTCCCCGGTGAGTGGCCCACTCTCCTCACACCAAGGAATCAACTCTCCCCTGCCGTGCCGCCACCATCCTGTGATTCAACCTGGTCGGAGGCAGAATCCCGGTAAATGTTCCTGATCTTCTTTGACTGTTCGTCACCTGCCGTATTAGACCAGAACATAATATTAGCAATGATCTTGGTAAGCAATTGTTGATGCATGATGTGTTTGTAGGTGCTTCTAAAGATTCTATTGTTTCTTTCTATCCATATGCCCCAACATATAGCCGCCACCCCCGTGACCCAAATACCGGACTGGCTGCTTTTGAATGTGACCCTCTTTCCACCTACCCTCCCCCCCCCCTCCCCCCAAGCACCAAGAACCGATCCCGGACCTTCCCCGTAGATACCGAATCTCGAAAGGAGGTGACCCAAAATGGGCCTCACAAAATTGCACCTGACTAGTAGATGGTCCACTATTTCATTCTCCTGATTGCACATCACACAGTTAACCGGACCTAGCCAACTTCTCATAGCCAAATTACCCCTAGTTAGAATGGCGTTTCTGCATGCAAGCCAGTTAAAGGTCTTCACTTTCAGTGGGGCATGAGCTTGCCACACTGAATCGAAAACTCTGACCCCCCCATCGTTTAGCCTTTTATACGTCGATTTTATCGAGAAGACACCCCCTAATTCCGCCTCCTATTTTACTTTATCCTCATGATCAGGACCCGTAGGCTTCCAATCTTGCAAGAAGTCAATGATCTCATGTTTTTGTCTTCTAGCCTCGTTTGTAATTCGTCCTGAGAGTCTTGGTCTCCATGCCTCATGCCTCCAGTTAGCAGCTACCCGATCGTATTTGTCAGTAGCAAACCCGTAGGCCTGCGGAAATGCCTTTTTAGGTTAATGGGACCACACCATTTGTCCTTCCAGAAGCACGTCGACTCTCCGTTACCAATTGAAAAAGAAACCCCGGAGATGAAGCTGTCTCTAGTGGTAGACACCCCTCTCCAAAACCCGGAACAAGAATCCTTGTTTTTTTGTTTTCGGTGAATGCAGCCCTTTTTCAAGTAAGAAGCCTTTATTAAGGACCCCCATTTAGTCTTCGTTTTATTTTTGAGTTTCCACCACCATTTGCATAGCAAAGCTTGGTTTATCTGACGAATATTAATGATCCCTAAACCTCCAAACTCTTTTCGTCTGCAGACTATGGCCCATTTGATTAAAGCATAACCTTTCCCTTCCCCCGCCCCATGCCATAAGAACCGATGCCCCAGTCGGTCAATTTTTTTGACCACCCAAACCGGAATATGGTAGAAGGACATAAAGTATAAAGGAATAGAACTGACCACAGCATTAAGCAAAATCAGTCTTCCTTTGAATGACAACATTTTACCTTTCTACCCCTCTAGTCTGCTAGCAATCTTGTCAAGGATGCCATTCCAATCCCCCCTCCTGATGTTCCCAGTACCGATCGACAATCCCATGTATTTAACCGGTAGTTTCTGGATCGAGCAGTTTAGAATATGTGCAATAGTGTTCCCCACTTCCCCAGGTACACCTATGAGTGTAATGGAGCTTTTGTTATAGTTCACTTTTAATCCAGACCATTCTTCAAATAAGTACAATCCCCATTTCAGGAGAGCAGCTTGCGTAAGATCGCATTCGCCAAAAATAACTGTATCGTCCGCATATTGTACATTCATGATTGCAGAGATACCCCTCCTCATGCCTAGACCATTGATCAAACTGTTGGCTCTGCAGGCCCGCAGCATCCTATGCAATCCGTCCCCCACATGGGTGAACAATAGTGGGGACGACGGATCCCCTTGATGCAGTCCCCTCCTACATCTGATTTTCTTTCCTGGTTCCCCATTGACTAGCACATTGAACTTGGAGGTAGTAAGCCACGTCTGGATCCATCCTATCCATCTGTTACCAAACCCTCTTCTCTGCATGATCTCCAATAAGCATTTCCATTCAACTTTATCGTATGCCTTCTCGAAGTCCAGTTTTAGCATGAAGCCCGCCTTCTTGCGCCTCTTCGTATCCTGTATGACTTCCTAAACTAGCGCCACTCCTTCTAGGATGTCTCTCCCTGCAATAAACCCAGTTTGATAATCCTCTATGAGGTCCCTGATAATCTTCCCCAGCCTGTTAGCGAGGACCTTAGTGATGATTTTGACTGAGCAGTTAATCAGGCTGATAGGTCTGAAGTCATTAACATTCCTTGCTGCTTGCTTTTTGGGGATAAGACAAACATTAGCGTAGTTGAGCCTCTCCAGGTTCAGAGTACCATCGTAAAATGCATTCATGATAGCCATAACGTCAGTCTTTACAATATCCCATAACTTTCTGTAGAAGAAAATAAGAAATCCATCTGGCCCTGGAGCGCTGTCTTGGCCCATCCCCCACACTGCTACCTTGACCTCATCCATAGTGAATGGTTCTTGCAGTGCCTCTACTCTGAGTAGGATCTCACTTGGTAGATCCTCCCTTAAATTACCATTGGATTCGCTTAGCCCATCCCTGGATTGGCCAAGGAGGTCTTTGAATTGGGCATTTACATGGTGTCGTATCTGACCCTCATCTTCCACTGAAATACCGTCAATATCCAAAGAGTGGATGTAGTTGTATCTTCGTCGCATGCTTGCGACCTTGTGGAAGTATTTAGTGTTAGCGTCTCCTTCTTTCAGCCACCTGATCCTTGATCTTTGCCGCCACATAATTTTCTCGTCGATGTAAGTTTGCTGGATTTCTTCTCAACATGTCGTGAGCTTGTGAAACTGGGTATCATCCAGGATGCCAACTTCCTCTTTTCTTTCCAGTTCCTCAATCTCGCTAATAGTATCGTGTTTCTTGATCAAAATATTCCCGAACGTAACTTTATTACACCTTCTAAGTCTCCTTCTGAGAATCACCAGTTTGTGGTGTAATCTGGCCGCTGGCTCCTCCTGCGCATGGCCCTCTTCCCAACATGACTTGACAATTTCTTGACATTCCGGTTTGGGAAGCCACATCTTCTCGAATCGAAATAGGCTTGGTCTTCTTCTTCCCTCTTCTCCCGAGTCAAGCATGATAGGTACATGATCCGAAGTATTTCGAATACATGACCTGGCCATCGCCATAGGGAACTTGGAGTCCCAGTCTGTAGAGACTAGGATCCGGTCGAGCTTAGCAAGAATCGGCTCCCTACGTCGGTTGGACCACGTAAAACGTCGATCGTTGATAGGAAGGTCCATCAACCTCAAAGATGATATGACCAGGTTGAATTTCCTCCTGTCATGACCATTGCCAGTCCCTCCACTCCTCTCAAAAGAGTGTCTGACGATGTTGAAATCCCTTCCCACGACCCACGGAAGAGTCCACCTTCCCCTGATGTGCTGTAGCTCGTCCCAAAGTTGTGGTCTGAGAAAACGATCGTTAGGACCATACACTATCGTGATTGTTTGTTGCCACCCATCAAGTCTTCTATGGACCACAATCGAAACCGTGTATACCCCTACCCAGGAATCCAGTAAATCGAATTTATCGCAATTTACCCCCACCATAATCCCCCATGACGCCCCGATGGCGTCCCTAACCTTCCATCCCTGAATATGGTCTATCTTGAGACCCCTGAGAACCATGCTCGTTGGTTAAGATAATTTTGTCTCTTCCAAACAAACAACATCTATATGATTATTTCTAACTACCTCTCCTACCATAGTGCGCTTGGCCGCCCTGCCAAGTCCGCGAACGTTCCAGAAAAGGATTTTACACATTAAAAGAGATGACCCCTCCTTTTGGCTGTGTAGTGGAATCCAGTTCTACCAGGTTACGGGACACGCAATTCGTGTCCCCCTCCCCCCCGGATCCGAATTAATATTGGCAACATTAACCAGTTTCCGACCCCGAATGTCGTCAATAATACTAGTGTGAGTGTTGACTATCAATATGATCAAGACAAGTATGTTTTGTATCGGCAATGTTTGAAACCATGCTACATTCAGAATTTCTTTTCCCCCCACATTATCTTGTCATATCTTTACGTGAACTCGGAGGCATGTGCCCTCAATTATCAGTCACTCTCCCATCAACTTGTAGTCCCAAAATCAAAGCCAAAGATTTGCTTCGAATATTGTAGATCCCTAAGCGCGACTCTGCTTAGGAGTTGTACCCCATTCTTGTGTGTTTCCAATGCCCTGTGTCTCCTTCTCATAACATGCCAAACAAACCATGCACTCCATCGAGATATTCCCCTGTCTATTAATAGTTCTAATTGTGGGATTAACGAAAGAGACATTTTTGATAACTCATCATTTGAAGCCTAGGCTTTGTTGATGTGAGTGAGGGAGTACTGTAAACTTTGCATTCAAATTGCTAGGAAGATAAAGGAAGCTGATTTGAAGGATCAAATTAATACTATATAGTACATACTAGCTGTCTATCAATCACATGGCATGCAAATCATAAGCTCCTGCTCTTCCTTTTCTTTCTTATCTCTTTCCCTTAACTTGTGGCCGCATGCTTATGTCTTAAGAAAATATTAATTCTTAATTATAGCAAGCAATGCAAAATGCTCTGCACTAAGGAAACCATTACACTGTATATGATGAATAAGAATAATTATTACTAGTTAAAGCTTAAGGTTTAATCATATCTGAAACAAATACTTCTTCGTATATCAATTATTGTAATTGATGTGTAACATACCGATGCATATTTGCATTAATTACAAACACATATGCTAAAATGTTAGGCCGCCGAGAGAAGGAAGAACAACTGAACAACTGGTAGGGATCAGTGGCCAGAGTTGTCTCCGCACCAATAGATCGAGTCTGGGCCTTGGGCGGACTGGACGCCGATGGTAGCAAGCTGCACACCGCTCGCTGGCAAAGAAGGGAGGCCCGGGCACCTGAGCCTCGTTACGTGCACCGTGTTCCTGCAAGACGATGGAAGTGACCCATGGATCAAGGAGATGCTAGTTTTGATGAACTCTAGTAATTTCAGCTATGTTTAATTTACGGGATGGAAGAGGGCAATGTGGGGTTATAGATGGGTCAGTTAACTCATTGAAGTAGGAAGATTATGGGGATGGCACAACTCTTGTGAGCTGGTCATTTGAGATAGATCCAAAACAGAGAGGGTGCAAGGATGATGATGATGTTGTTGTTGTTGTTAAAAATCTCGTATAGGTAGGATGGAAGGGGCCATACAGAAAGCAAGCTTTAAGAAAGAGACAGAATCCCAATGTGTAATCTTGAATGGTTCAGCCCGGGCATTCATCGAAATTCTACCAAAAGCAAAAGTGTTGTTTTTCTTTTCTTTCTTCTCTTTTCTTTTCTTTGTTCTTTTTGTGTTTTTGAATGTGGATTCCTATAACTAAAAAAGCATTTTCACATGGAGCCAAAAAAAAATTTAAATTTTTTTGAGAAAAAAATACAAACTGAGGGCATTATGAAGAATAACTTACTTATTTCAAAATGTAAGAACAAATATGTGTTATTCACATCCATGGCATTTTCATTAATGTACACTTACAATGCACGTACGTAGTCTGGCATCAACCCTGAGATCTCCTTCGGAAAGAGGGGGAGAAAGGCTACGGCAGAAAATAAGGAACTACTCAGTCTACCTCGGTCGTGCTTCTTTCCCGGTTGTGGGCGAGGAGTGATTCGCATCCCCGACATCGTGGTTCGTAGCAACGTGCACTAATCCTTTGAGCTACACACCCCACCTCGTCTTCATTGGATTCGTTTCCGAGAGTACCCTAAAAAGGGAATCTCTCCTCAACCAGTTTGTTTTGGATTAAGAAGATGTGAAAGCACGTTTCTCTCTATTAAGAACAGTGCATTTCAGGGTGTGAAGTGGGAAAGAAGAGATGTCATAATTAGGGTTTCGAATAAGACGACCTCTGAATTTTTCTCTTTTTTCTATTGAAAATGTAAAATAAGAGGGGTTAATACAGGAAAAAATGAATATGTTGATAAGAATAATTTAATCGATTCATTTTACGACACAACAATATGCTTGCGAATAGAAACAAAAATCACTATGATTTTCTTGTTCTCGAAAATATTCTATCTCAAAGACGTTGCAGAGAATCGAGAAATCTATTTTGTTTCAATGTCCGTAATTGAAATATTGACGTTGAGAAGAAAAATCCGATATTAGTTGTATACGCACGGTACACGTAGTATGTTTACAAATGCCAACTCCAACTCTCCTATTATAATATTAGATTAGATATTAGATATTAGAGATATGGTATTAAGAACATAGAAAATAAGTAAATAATTATAATTTTTTGATGAACTAAATAATTATAATAAAAAAGAAAACAATATAAAAACAAAAAAGGGACAAAAGTGACAAAAAGAAAAGGAGACGGGGGCTGGTCACTTTTCTTTTTCCCGTGTATATTTATAAACCCCCTCCCCTCCCTCCCTCTCACCTTCTTCAATCATTTCCTCAAACAATTCGCGAGCATGACAAACACTACCCGCTAACCCCGCCATTGCCATGGCTAACATCGAGCTAGACCCACCTCAACCCCCGACCTATCATATCCCCTCCTCCTCCTGCCCCCTCCACCCCCTCGACATCTTTTCCACCTTCTGCCCTTCCTGCCTCCGCGACCGCCTCGCCTCCCTCGAATCCCCCTCCCCTTCCACCACTACCCACCGCAACTCCACCTCCTCCAACCTCTTCATACCCACTGGTGGGCCCCACGACTCCGACCTCCGCCGCTGCAAGTCATTCTCTTTCGCACGTTGTGGCGCCGGCGGCAATGCTGCTGTTCCCTTCGAGCCCCAACGCAACTCGTGTGACGTCAGACGCCGTGTCATCATCGCCAACAATGAGATCGATGAGATGGCGAAGCCCGCTTTAGAAGAAGACATGATTAACTCCAAAGGTTTGAAAAGCTTGTGGACGAAGCTCCAGAAATGGCGGAGAAAAAAACACAACCCGAACCCGAAGAAAGCCAAGCAACAAGAATCAGAGAAACCCGACCCGAAATCATCGTCTTGTAGAAGATTCCGGGAGACCCAGTCGGAGGTTGCGGTTGACGCGTTCGGGCGGCGGTCCTGCGACTTCGACCCGAGATTCTCGCTGGATGCGGGTCGGGTGTCGTTCGAGGATTCTCGCTACTCGTTTGACGAGCCTAGAGCTTCTTGGGTCCCACCAATGCTCACATTGGTGGAAGATTCCCCCACTCGGATTCCGGTTCAGAGATTCGACGGCCAGATTCCAGTGGAAGATGATGCGACAATTCCCGGTGGGTCGGCGCAGACGAGAGACTACTATTGTTCAGACTCGTTGTCTAGGAGTAGGAGAAGAAGTTTGGACAGGTCGAGTTCGGTAAGGAGATCGAGCTTTGAGATGAGTGAAGTGAAGCCAACAGTAGCAAATGGCAAGGTTTCGCCTGGTGGTGATGGTGATTCCCAGTTTCTGTTTGGAGAATGGAGCTCAGCTTCGCTTAGGGATGATCGGTCCGAAAGCTTCAGCTCAGCTAACAGGGATGGTTCGCGCAAGCTTGATTCTAGCAATAAGAAGTCCAAGGGGTGGGGAAAGGGTTGGAACCTGTGGGGATTGATACATCGCAAGAATAGTAATAGTAGTAATAGTGGTAGTACAAGGGAGAATGTAGTTGGGAGATCGGTATCGGAGCATTGGCCAAATGGGTATGCAAATGGGAGGCTTTTGAGGAGTAACAGCAATGCGAGCTTGAGGAGCTTGAGTTACAACAATGGCGGGTTTGGGAGTACGCGGAAGGCGACGAATGGGGTTGAAAAGAAGAGCAAGGATGAGTTTGTGTTGGAGAGGAATCGGAGTGCACGGCATTCGTCTGGGCATGTTCATAATGGGATGTCGAGGTTTTACACCACGACTGCAATGAATGGCAGTCGAAGAGAATCAGGGAAGAACATTTCTAACAGCGGTAGTTCTCATTTGTTTTCAAGGAGTATTCATGGATTGTATTGATAGCCCGATAAATTTGACATGTTTAAGGTTCATACTCTTACTGGGGGTGTAAATTTGATGTTTCTTTTAGATGTTCTTTAGTAGATAGAATGCATAAAACTTGCTTCTTGCACTCTTCTTCGTTACTGATTCTGAATGCTCATTCTAGCTATTCTTTTGTTCAATTGTGTCGATATTATGGTATATGTCCATATCTTATTTATGATTTAAGAATAATATTTCAGGTCTAATATTTGTCATACATATATGTAGAGTAGTGGTAAATACCATATATTTTTTTTTTTTTGATAAAAGATGACCCCGTCATCGTTTCATTAATGCAATATTAAAGAAACAAAGTAGTACTACTTACAAGAACCAGCTATACATAGTCTATCCAGTAGACTACTCAAAAGAGACAATAAAAAAACGTCGACCTAAACACATGAATCGACGCCTACAAGGAGCAAACATTCTAGAAAAGCGATAAGATACAAACTGACATAACTCCAAGAAGACACAAAAGGATGAAACAAAGACTTTGCCCGTAGCACCACCCACACTGAGACGCCCGCTATGACAACGAGCCTGGAGCTGAGACGCGTGAGTGATCCGCTACCCCATAGACACCTATTCCTCATCCTCCATCCGCAGGCGTTTCACAGCGCCCCTGTTACCTGACCATTCATGAGAAAATGTAAGAATACTGTGCATAAGACCTGAGAATGTACATTTGATATTTCGAAAGCATAAATTATTCCGCATCAACCATATACTCCACATAGTTGCTGAAGCTACTATCCCCCACTCCTCTATATCATAGTTACTCCCTATTTCTACCCAGCATCGGCCCCAGACCTCTGTGCTAAAACTAGGACTCTGAGAAATCCCAAATCGTGAACAAATAGCTTCCCACGCCAGTTTAGATTTAGAGCACACAAAAAATAGGTGGTTGATATCCTCGTCGTCGCCCTCGCAGTCCCCACAAATTGGAACTATGGGCACATGCCTTTTCTGCAGGTTGGTCTTTGTTAAGATCGCGTTATGCATGACCAGCCAAGCGAAAACCTTAACCCTCAGCGGAATAAACAGCTTCCATATAATGTTAGCGTCGCTACATCGCAGTCCTCCGTAGTTATTGCGCTTGTACATCGAGGAAACTGTAAATTCCCCTGTCGATCCCAATATCCACTCTCTGCTATCTTCGATATCATTGTTGTAACGTTCCTCCTCCAACACGAACTTGTTCAGATTAGTGAAGTCCTCCATTACACTCCAACCTCCAACAAATGCATTACTGATATTCATGTAGTGGTAAATACCATAAGAAGGAGATTTCAGGTCTGATATTCCAGTACCTCCACCCCCCCCCCCCCAACCCACACACACACACACACACAAAAAAAAAAACATAACTGTCCTCCGTGCTGCTGCGGTTAATAATCAGTCTAATAATAGTTCTGTGCCTTACTATCTCAACATTACATGCCTGATGTATGTGAATATAATACTAGCAAAGATTAATGAGAATATTATACTAGCAATGTTTGCATAAAAATCAAAACTTGTAAGTTCAGTGTGTAGGTGTTGGCTGTAATTGTGTTGGGCTGGTCTCAATTTCCTGTTATAGCTCTATTAGAAAAAGTTGAGAGTTTGCAAGTTGAGCCATAACCATGCTTAACAAGTTTGATTTATTTCTAAATAGAAGGAGCGATCTGTTCACTTGTCGTAGCTCTGTATTAGATAACCGGTAAGCATGTGTTTGCTTTCTCTCTGGTTTCCGTTATTTTACAAATTTGATGGTTTTTCTGGTCTTATTCCGGATAAATTTCTTGGTGGGTTTACAAATTATCAAAGCTTATCTGTATAATTATTGCTGCATTAATCCCATATGGTAATTGCTTCACAGTATTCTGAATAACATGATACGGATCACTGGCAGCATTCACCATTTCAGACTTGAGGGGCTAAAACTTCCTAATTTCAGGTACCGCTTATTTGTCATTCTTTCTCTGTATCCTCTTCGTTTTTTGATTGGTTTTCCTGTTACATAACGAGCGACAAAAAAAAAATATTTCCTGTGACAGTTGTTGTTATATGCTTGGTTCTTTCTGCTTATTTCATTCTTTTTTCAGTGTAAATCAGAGATTCAAATTTTGGCCTTATGGCTCTTCATTCTTCAACTTGTACAAGAGCTACAAACTGATGCTACAATTGGCCTTTTCTTGCTCAGTTCTTGGTGATGCAGCCCCATTCAATCATCTTTTTCTCTGTAGGGAATTGCTGGTACTTCTGCTTTCTGTCTCTCTGTATGCACTCTTGGTCGGGACCCAGTGAAATCAGTATCATTTTCCAGGTAAGATGAAACAAGTATGATTTCGCATGCTATCATATTGGCTCGCATTGCATCTTTTAGACATACTGGTTACATTAATAAGGAGCTGGGTCTTGTTTCAGAATTGACATTGTCTGATTATTGGAATAAATTGTCTTATATAAAAGCAAGTGATTATGATTGATAAAAACGCCATAAACGAGTCTAGCCTTGCTCGCATACAAGGAATGAGATACTAGCTATTTTAGCAAACAATTTGTTACGGAGTGGCCTATTTTAGGCCCACACTCTCCAACCTACAAGAAACTCATGTTGACCAAACCCACCAAGAATAGTCTTGGAGACCAAGGCAAGACTTGTCGGAAATACTTTTGGCATATTTTCCGGGCTTGATTCCGGTGGACGGCACCGGAAAGTGATTGAATTGCGTTCCTCTCGTCGAGTACTATTCCGTAATATACTCATTTGCCAAAAATGGATTCCGTATGAATGAGAAATGTTGGTCCAAATTTGGTACTCGAAATGTACTAACTTAAAAATTTGGAGAAAATGAATAGTCCAACATCGAAAGTTGAGAAAGATTTCTCTAGTATATAAGCTAAAGAAATGGACTAAAGGGTGTAGCCCTGGGGTTACCACTAACGTGTAGTGGATAGAGGACCTAGCCAAAGTTCCAAACACACACGCCCGGCCCGGCCCGGCTCGACTTTGGTTCGGCCTAAATTATTTTTTGCCTCACTCCAAAATTTTCTGTGGATCCAGTTTACTGTTGAGGCGTTTGAATAATGGATCCATCAGTTACGTTTTTTTAGCTATTACTCTGTTGTTACAGGGTAATGGATCCATCCATCAGTTACTCCCCATCTCCTATAAGTGCAGTCGTTTTTGTCTGTCAAGACACACATTTTTAAATTTGGCAACCTCATTTTTCTTCTTCCTCTGAGTCTGAAACTGAGAGTGCAACACAGCTACTGGTTCGCTGGTATCTCTGAAGCTAGGATGTTGCTCTTCAAAGAAAGGTAAATACAGTTGTATCCTGGGAGGCAGTTCGTCAACTACCGTCACACTACGGAGCGAATTTTGCTTTAAGGACTGAGATCTTAATCTCGACTCTGTATTGAATTGTCTAGTTTGTTTTCTTTTATTCCTGTAATTGTACTTCTTCAGAAAGATTATTAGGACTTTTCTATTTTTCGAAATTCAAGTTCTAACAAGACTTTTGGGACCACATTCCACTTTACACATGGCACCATCCCATGCTTCAATGCGTCGTACATCTAGAGTTAGTTACATCATGTATTATAAATACCCCCAATGAGTTCCATTGGTAATTATTAAAACACACTCTAAAAGCTTTCCACTTATATTTTCTTCATGCCTATAGTGACTTAGGCATCGGAGGACAATAGGTCGGATCCCCGACCTCTTGCCTAACGGGTGTTGTGTGCGTTGTGCATGTGTTGTGCACATACCCCAACTAATCCATCCACCTCAAAGCCTCACGCACGTATGGCCCAACTTGGAGCATATCCAAACGGTCATAATCCATATATGATTCTCACTAAGTGACTAGGAACCAAAAAAAACACTATGATCCTTCATCCTTATTTACAGTGATGGTTTTAGAACTTGGAATGTAGGTGGTGTTTTTTTCATTGTATCATGTTAATTGAAATTGTGATAACGATGATGAGAGAATTTATAATTTTATTTGAAGCTCTATAGACGACCCCATATTTAAATCGAAAAGGCTCAGATAACGAAAAATGAATATCAGAGAAATTTCAACTTAATTTGTCTAGGAATCCAATAGAGATACAGATATAGTTTAACTCATTAAAAAGGAATTACTAGTACATAGGACTAAAAGTCTTCTGCTTTCATATATTCTTCTTGTCTGGTAACAGTTAATTTGCTTGCAGATCTTCTCGATCCCCTTGCTTTTTCATAGGAATTTAATGGCAAGCTGTCATTTGAGACATTGAAAGCTTACTTGATGGGGTTGGTGCAGAATGCAGATGGTGTACAATATACAAGAAGCATAAATTCCTTTTGTATCAACTGTAATAATACTTTCCTGTACCTGTAAGAAACTTATTTTAACATCCTCCTATAAATTTCATGCATTCAGTTATACTTGCAACTCCAATGTCGGTTTAAGATAATGACCACATTAGGCGATTCCTGTACTATCCAATTGTTGAAAAATTATGTATGACGATAATATCAAATATCAAACAAATAATGAAGTCGCTTTGTGCATGATAGCTTGAATTTTGTAATTCAACCACATGCAAATATGATGATGCATTATACAGATCTCATGAGAAACCAGTTGAGTGAGATTGCAATCCTTGACCTTTTCATATGATACTTAAAAGTAGAAACCATCAATCTCTAATCTCTAATATCTCTAATCTCTAATATATCTCTAATCTCTAATCTCTAATATTATAATGGGAGAAGGCCTTAGTGTCATTTGTCAATCTACCAACGCGTGCATTGCACGCGCATAACTAATATGAAGGAGGTCTCAGGTTCGAATCCTCACTACGTCAGATTTTTTACTTTGTTTATTTTTTTTAATATGTTAAATGTGCATCAGGCGTGTAAAAAAATTTACTTTTAAAAAACTATATTTATTAAGACGTGCAACGCACGTGTAAATCTCTAATCTCTAATATTATAATAGGAGAAAGCCTTACTGTCATTTGTAAATCTATCAACGCGTGCAACAGACGTGCAAAACTATTATAAAAGAGTTTTTAGGTTCAAATCCAAACAACTAAAGTTTCAAATATCTTTGTCAAATACCTTTGCTATGATGATTGAGATATTCGATAGTTTTTTCCCCACCGTTAACGATTAAAAAAAACGATATCTGATAGTTAGACTAGTGTTAGAAGACATTGTTTCGCTCCAGACGGTGATTGAAATGTGGAGGTTACCGTAGATGAGTGGATCTGATAAGATCAGAAACGAGTGCATCGAGAATGAAGTTGTAACTTACTAGATCAAATGGTGCATGCACTTTATGTTATAGATTTTATTGCTTTGGTGAGATCTTGCTGAGTCTTCGACACGATCAATACAAACCACCAGGTAAATAGAAGATCACATCAATCACACAAAGTACACAATATTTGTCCCAGTTCGGGCAAGCTTTAATATGGGAGGAGGAAAAGCGAGATACTATTCAACTAAAGAAAATACAAGAGTTATAATTCTCACCACGATCCTCTCGCAAGCCTAACTGAAAATACTGGTTGTTTACAATGGAGAAATCTCTTACCTCTCTGATGAAGTACAATCCTCTTCTATTCGACACTCTAGAATCATATCGTTCTTTGGTGCCGTTACATTGATTATATAGAGATCTAGAGAAACCTTAGGTTTAACCTTGATACAATAGTCGTTCAATATTACCTGGTAACCATACAATGAGAGTCGTTCGTGTTGGAAAATAATCTATGTGGGCTCACATATGTGAGTAAATGTATAATTGCTATTCTAAAGTCTAACCCAAATTAAAGTGATCTAATCAAGATTAAGTAATGGATTAAAAACATATAATTTAAAGTGTGATATAACACGTGTAAAGACCGTAAAGTAAATTTTTTATTTTGTGATGGGCAAAATTGGAAATCAACAATTATCAATTAGGGTTATGGTCCCCTATATATACGCATCTTCTTATTCCATCTGTTATCCCATCAACAGTAGAATAGAGAGACAACCTATCATAGAAGTGCGTATCATATAGGAAGATCCAAACCCTCTGCGCAATCTCCATCAATGACTTCAGGTTAGTGCTTCCGCTTTTTAATGTTCTTCTTCTTTTGATTTAGCAAAGTTCTATAGTTTCATGAATTAGGATTTTATATTAAAACACTTTTGCAACATGATTAAGATCTAGATTCATAGAAACATGTTTTAGCTTGTTATTAATGTTTTATGCATGTTCTTAAGTGTATATAAAAGTTCAACAATTGTTATCAGAGCCATCTTTGCTGAATTAATTGAAGAACTGATTTTTTTTGTTTAAGAAATTTAGGGTTTCTTGTTTAATGAATTTTAGGGCTTCTTGTTTAAAGAAACTTAAGAAATTTAGGGTTCTGTTCTACCTTCCTCTTTAAGAAATTCAATTGACGAAGTAATTGGATCAATTTCTTCATATCTGGAATCATAAAAAATAAAAAAATAAAAAATAAAAAAGTTCCACACCGTAAGCATTTTGTTTCAAAATTTAGTTTTAGATTTTTGATAAACCAAGTGTGCATTTGCATGGCTCCAGATATGTTATTGATAATTCTGAAAATTAGTTCTGTTATCATAGTTCTGTTATCCATCCTGTTGTATGGTTTTCTTGATTTTTGAATTTTTGATAGATATATAAAGAGATATATTGGAGATCAGGAATGATTAATAAATATATATATACAACATATGCCTCTTCGAGTCATAGTCGGTTCCCAACTATCTGTTCCAAGTAATTGACTTTGAAAGATTCCAAGTCTTCCTTTATTGTCTTCTTATACGGCGTTGACAACGTATTTTTATTGGGAATGATATGTGAATATCTTAAATTGGGAGGAATTGGGAGGAAATAAGCAGGAAGCAACATGTCAACTACTTCAATAAGATATGGTAAATTGCATTGGAGTTTAATCTACCCTGATGTGGCAATACTCATCGGCAATGATTTAGACTCTAAACTTGATTAAATTAATTGCTTATTAACAAACTCTGAAATAAAATTTAGAGATTAATTAGAGATTGATTTAGTTGAGGACCCGTGTTAGGTTTCATTAAGATGATGATGTAGCAGTGCCAAGCACTTATCATTAACTAAGATATGGTTTTATGGTTTTGTATTTCAAATATGGCTTCAGATCTTACGGTTTTGTATCCAAGAAGTTGATATACATGATTTAAATTTCACATATGGCTTAAGGTACGGTTTTTTAAAGATACAACTTTTTAAGACACGTTTTTTTTTTCAAAGAATCATTAGTTCTGTACTTTTGTTATCATTAACTAATATTGGATTGAGTTTGAGAACTTCTGATATCTACTGACGTCTTTAAGAACTTATGTACTCAGTTTCTTGTTAAAAACTGTACTTCTGTATGACAAAGACTTTAAATAATAATAATAAAAACTTTTTAAAGTTTTTTTTTTAAGATACAACTTTTTAAAAAACCTCTAAAGAATCATTAGTTCTGTACTTCTGTACTCAGTTTCTTTTGATCTGCTGGTTTAGAGGGGTGAGTCAGCATGACATCACCATTGACGTCACCATTTGGGGCCCCACCCAGGTAATGAAGAAAGACAGAGTACTGCTCTGTTCTCTTTTGGATGACGTGGCGCATGGCCCACGTACGGGCTATGTTTGACCGGAGTTAAGAAAACATACGGCTTCATTTATGTTAATGATAGATTATATGGTGTTCATGTATGACTACGGCTTCATTTTCCAGAAAAGAATGATATTTATCAGTATAGATTCATTAATTTTCTATTCATTAATTTGTGTTGATGAAAATCAAATTTCCGTTAATAAATATATTTGTCCTATAATCGGATAAATAAAATTCAGTTAGATATTATTTTGATATTATCAAAACAGTAGATAGATATGATTCAGTTATGGTTTTGTTATTATTTCAGATAAATATACATCACATTTTCTGTTATAATTTTGTTATCACTTTAAATTGATATTATCTATCTAAAATAAAGTAAAATTGTAAAGTTAAGGTTAAGAAAAATTTTTGGGAAACAATTAAATTCAAATTTTGGTTTTGATTTTTTTTTCTTCTTATGAATGTCTAATATTTTGAATAGTTTAATTGAAACAAAATGTTGCCAAAGTGACCTCTTTTGTGTAGATTAATTAATTTAAAATATCAAAGATGATTGTGTGTTTGTAATTCATGCGTTTATTAACTGACCCAAAGGTAAGTTGATATTTGGCCGAATTTCATACACATCTATGGTAATAAATATGTGACAATTATAAGGTATTCCATGTGAACAATAAGTCAGTCCAAACAATGACTTATTATTTGACAGAATTTATTGTCAATATTTGATTACTACAACAAGAGTACCGCTTACAGTTAATGTTACTGTCCAAAGACTTGATATTAACGTTGTGCCTGGTATCTTGAGATGGGATTAACCATTATTTGAATTTATTGTTTTATATGGATTCTGATGTGAGCTTATTTTGTTTGTTTAGTTTTTGTTCTATATTCAGCTAGTTTATCATCTGCTGCCTCAATAACTGCTAAGATCAATTTTGTCATGCTTAATGGGACAAATTTCAATGATTAGAAAAGGACTCTTAAGGATATGGTAAGGAGTATGATTGCTCATTCCACCTTACCTGAGTCCCTCTGGGGAGAAGCATTAAAGACAGCAGCTTACATTCTCAATAGAGTACCACCTAAAGCAGCTGCAAAAATACCTTATGAGCTTTGGACAGGTCGAAAGCCTAGTCTAAAGCACTTTCACATTTGGGGATGTCCAGCTGAGGCAAGGCCTTACAGGCCACATGAAAAGAAATTGGACTCCAAAACAGTGATCAGCTACTTTATTGGTTATTCTGAACAATCTAGGGGCTGTAAGTTTTATGATCCCACACTTAGGAATATTTTTGAGACGGGAACTGCAACAATTTTTGAGGAAGTTGAGTTTTTGGGGAGAAATAAGGTTAGAGACATTGCTTTTGAGAAGGAATTGGATTCAATTACAAACCTAATTCCTACTATCACTTTTGACAATATTCAGGTTCCCACACCTATTATTGATCAAGAAGTGAATCTGGAACCTCAACAAGACAATGTTGAACAAAACCCCATTCAAAATAAGGTAATTGTTCCAGAAGAACAAACTTAACAACCTCAAGAACCAGTGCCATTAAGGACATCCACGAGATAAAGGAGGAATGCTATTCCAGATGATTATATTGTATTTCTCCAAGAACATGAGGATGACAATGGAATGATGGAAGATGATCCAATCACATTTCATCATGCCATGAAAGGTTGTAACTCTCAAAAGTGGATGAATGCCATGAATGAGGAGTATAAGTTTATGCGAGACAACAAAGTTTAGGAACTTGTTCCATTACCAGAAGGTGCAAAACCAATTGGTTGTAAATGGATATTTAAGACCAAGAGGAATGCAAATGGTAATGTGGATAGGTATAAGGCATGTCTTGTAGCTAAAGGCTATACTCAGAAAGAAGACATTGATTTTACGGAGACTTTCTCTCTAGTTTCATCGAAAGACTCGTTTAGGACAATTATGACAATTATTGCTCATCTTGATCTTGAGTTAAATCAGATGGATGTCAAGACGGCGTTTCTCAATGTCGATATTGACGAGACAATTTATATGGTGCAACCAGAAAACTTTGTGTCGGGAGATTCAAAGAATATGGTTTGAAAATCGACAAAATCCATATATGGACTCAAGCAAGTTTCTCGTCAATGGTACCACAAGTTTCATCAAGTAATTGTCTCATTTGGTTTTGAGATGAATGTAGCTGATGATTGTGTGTATCACAAGTTCAGTGGGAGTAAGCATATATTCCTAGTTTTATATGTCTATGACATATTGCTTGCCACTAACGATATAGATTTATTGGATGAAACTGAAAGGTTTCTGTCCAAACATTTTGAGATGAAGGATCTTAGGGATGCCTCTTTTGTATTAGGAATTCAGATACGCCGAGATCGTTCTCGATGTACTCTTGGATTATCACAAAAGGGATACATCGATAAAATACTCAAATGGTTTGGCATGCAAGATTATAGATCAGAGGATACTCCTATTGCTAAAGGAGACAAATTTAGTCTCAATCAGTGTCCTAAAAGTAACCTTGAAAATCAGGAAATGCAAAAGATCCCCTATGCATTAGCTATTGGGAGTCTAATGAATGCTCAAGTATGTATGCGTCCGGATATTGCGTATATTGTTGGGATGTTAGGCAGGTATTTAAGAAAACCTGGTATGGACCATTGGATAGCAGCCAAGAGGGCCATAAGGTATCTTCAGAGAACAAAAGACTACATACTCACATATAGGAAATCAGATCATTTGGAGGTCGTAAGGTATTCTGATTCTGATTTCCCTAGGGTGCCAAGATAGCAAATAGGTCTACATCAGGCTATATTTACCTGTTAGCTGGAGGAGCTATATCCTGGAAAAGTGTCAAACAGACACTTATAGCTTCTTACACTATGGCAGTAGAGTATGTAGCATGCTATGAGGCATCAAATCATGGAATATGGCTGCGTAATTTTGTCACTGAGCTACGCATTTTGGAGAATATAGAAAGACCACTCAAGTTTTGTGACAATAAGTCAGCAGTGATGTATTCCAACAACAATAGGAGTTCGACAAAGTCAAAACATATTGACATAAAGTTCCTAGTTGTGAAAGACAGAGTGCAAAGTGGACAGATGTCCATAGAGCACATTGGGACAAACTCCATGATAGTGGATTCGCTCACAGAGGGATTACCACCCAAGATCTTTTATGAGCATACTGCTCATATGGGTGTTATATTATTTGAGGATATCATGATTTAGTGGGAGTTTGTATTTTATTTGCATTATGTTGTGTGAGACATTTATACATTTGGTTATTTTCTGATCAGAAATAAAGAATTCAGTTTTCTCACTCATTTGTCATATTTTGGTTTTGACCTCACTTAAGTTTTAAAGAGGACCAGTTGGAAATAGGCATGTGTATAGATCACATTGCATGAAATTTCCATGCTACACATTCACACTTGATCTATGTCATTTGATCATGATGATATATGTGACCAATGATGAATTTAGTTACGATAAATGTAACGAAAATTGCTTTGATCCTATATTTACATGATTAATGGACGAGATTGTTTGGCTATGCTTTGTGTTATAATAGCAAAATTTTGAGCTCATAAAGTATGTACATTTATAAGGAGTAATATATGTGGTCCAAGTGGGAGATTGTTGGAAAATAATCTATGTGGACTCACATATGTGACTACATGTATAATTGCTATTCTAAAGTCTAACCCAAATTAAAGTGATCTAATCAAGATTAAGTAATGGGTTAAAAGCATATAATTTAAAGTGTGATATAACACGTGTATAGACCATAAAGTAAATTTCTTATTTTGTGATGGGCAAAATTGGAAACCAACAATTATCAATTAGGGTTATGGTCCTCTATATATACGCATCTTCTTATTCCATCTATCATCCCATCAACAGTAGAATAGAGAGACGGCCTCTCATAGAAGTGCGTATCATATAGGAAGATCCAAACCCTCTGTGCAATCTTCATCAATGGCTTCAGGTTAGTGCTTCCGCTTTTAATGTTCTTCTTTTTTTGATTTAGCAAAGATCTATAGTTTCATGAATTAGGATTTTATATTAAAGCACTTTTGCAACATGATTAAGATCTAGATTCATAGAAACATGTTTTAGGTTGTTATTAATGTTTTATGCATGTTCTTAAGTGTATATAGAAGTTCAACAGTACGATCTAACTTGGAGAAAAAGTCGGGCTTCAAACGAATTCCCAAGACCCGCATGTTAGGAAATTATGTCCTCTAGAGGATCTTGTTGAGTCTTCGACACAATCAATACAAACCATCAAGCAAATACTAGATCACACACAAAACACATAAGAATTGTTCTGGTTGTCTTTCGCCTTAATCCGGAGAAGGAAGAACCGAGATGTTATTCAACACGAAAATATACAAAAATATTACAATTCTCACAACGACTCTCTCTCAGGCCTAACTGAAACTATTTTCTGTTTACAATAGAGAAATCTCTCACCTCTTAGATGAAGTATTCTCTTCTTCTATTCGGCACTCAATAGAATCATATCTCTCTTGGAGTCATTACAATTGATTATATAGAGATCTAGAAAAATCCTAGTTTGATATCTTGATACAATAGCCATTAGTTATTCATAAAGAGATAACCCTACTATAAAAGCCACATGATCTAACATGAAGAGCAAGTTCGGGCATCAATCGAATTCCCTAGACCCAAACCCGAAAGTGCATCCAGCCGTGTTCGGTCGACTATACACAAGTGCAGCTACTGTTGACCTCTCGCCAATTCCAAAGAGGTCAGTAGTGGACTGCACAGTCGACCGCATTCTTTTCGGTTCCATGTTGCTACTGCTGTGACTTGCTTTCACTCCGTCACTTCGACCTCTTTCGCTTCGTCGTCTTCTTTATTTAACTTAGTATGCAAGACATGAACCCAACACCGCACATGAACACAAACAGCAACCGTACGCGGTTCACTGCCCAAGGTACAATCGACCGTATTTGACTCTAGCCAAATCTGAGGGGGTGTCGGTCGACCTCATAGTCGACCGCATCTGCTTCTGTTGTTGATGTTGCTTCTCATCTTCCATCCAATATGTTTGCTTCAATTTCTCTCACATCATCGTCTTCTCTTATATATTAAACAAGTATGTATAACATAAACTCAACACTTTAATTCATGGTTTCTCTCTTTCTTGTCCAGTCATTTTCATTACACACAAGTTTCTCGGACTCTTAGCTCTGGTTTCTATATATTTGTGTATTTCGGCCTCCGCTAAAACAAAAGAAACATCGTCTTCAGCGATCGAAACTCTGTGTCCAAATAATTGAGGTCTGCTAGGTGCAAACCAACTAAAACCAACTCTACGAAAACTCACACATACCTAATTTAATGTTTTCCCCCCTTTTTCCGAAGGATTCTTCAATTTAGTTACACTCCTTCAATTTAGTTCCACTCAGTGGTGTACACAGAAATTTTAGCCACGGTGAAAATAATTAAATAATATTTTTTAAATTTTAAATTTATTTATCAAAAGATGTAAAAGAAAAATATTACTTATATATTTCATGTTGAACGAAGAATTTTTACTTTTAGCAATTTGTTAATTAAATGAAATCATCAATTATTTAACTATGAGATATACTATTTTCTAATATATCGTTGAGTAAATATTTGCATAATCTCTAATCTCTAATATCTAATCTAATATTTTAATGAGAGAGTTGGGCTTGTGTAACTAAACAAATACGTGCAATGCACGTGTATAGCTAATATAAATGAGGTCTTAGGTTCGGTGACAGACAACGTCGAAATTTTTTACTTTAAAGATATACTAATAATTTACACATGCGATGCACGTCTTAATAAATATATAATTTTTGAAGTAAAAAGTTTCAATGTTGTCTGGCCTCGAACCTGAAACATCTTTGATATTAGTTATGCACGGACCTGCATGTCTTAATAATTTTTTTAAAAAAAAATAAAAACTCTGACGTTGTGAGGACTCAAACCTAAAATCTCCTTCATATTAGTTATGTACGTGCATCACATGTATTGGTAGATTGACAAATGACACTAAGACCTTCTCCCATTATAATAATAGAGATTAGAGATAATATTAGAGATGTATTTATAACGACAGGCATACTAGTATGTATAAGTTGAGTTGCACGCCTAATGAGAAGAAGACAAAAAACTCATACTTGTAAAATTCGATGCTCATTTAATTTAAAATGATAAATATGAAAATATTATTAAGAACATAAATAATGAGATTAAATTCAATTATATATTTTTAGTATGAAAATGTAATTTCTTAAAATTAAATTGGATATTCAAAATTTTATAAATATATAGTATAAATTCATTAAACATGTTAATGAAAGTTTATTCACAGTCCAAAATAAGTTATATTTTTTAAAAAATATGAAAAATTTTGCTACGTAGTTACACTCATACTTATTGAAAATATTAATTCATTAAATACAAAATCAAGTCTCTCTCTCTTTCTATATACTTCACACGTGCACTGCACGTCTTAATAAATATAGTTTTTTAAAGTTAAAAATTCTGAAATGGTCTGGGCTTGAACCTGAGATTTCTTTTATAATAGTTATGCACGGGCGATGCACACGAGTTTGTTTGTTTACAAATGACAACTCCAATTTTCCCATTATAATATATATATATATATATATATATATATATATATATATATATATATATATATATATATATATATATATATGAGGAGTGATCCTATGAGAAACATTTTAAATAAGAAAATGAGAAACATTAATTATAACCATTGGATATGACGGGATTGAGATGAATGGCTCTAATTCATCCAGTTTGATAATTAAAAAAACCCGATTTTTTTACAGATCTTATATACCAAAAAAAACAACATGACAATTACCCACCTTTTAATTTCTAGGTTCTGATTCTTAATTAATGTTTTGCTTCCTAACCCTAGCAAGCCATCTCCAACCCTGCATCGTCCGTCCTCCGTCGCCGCGCCGCCCCCTCGCTGTGCCGCCTCCGTCGCCGCGCTCCTCCCGTCGCCCCACTGCTCGATACGATATGTACTCCGAGTTGTTATCTTAATATATAAAACCTAGGTTATCACAGCAAGTGATTGTTGACCCACTGCTTCAAAAGCAACTATGAAGTGGGAATGGTTGAGGATTTAGAGGAAGTTTCTGATCAGTGTAATCAGATTGCATGAATTTTATTAGGGTCATGAATTGCGAAGCTGCGGTAATTTATAGAAGTAGAGGATCGAGGTGTCTGCATGTCTAGGTACTAATTAATGCAATAAAATTGTAGTCTTGATTAGCAAGAAGATAAAAAAAAACGAAATGTAATACCCCAGATCTGCAGCGAACAGTCGACTGGTAGCATTAGCAGTCGACTGGTCTGCGCAGATTTGATATGGATTTGGAAGGATTTGAGAAATATAGTCCCACATGGGAAGTATACAAAAACTAATTTGAGTATAAATACTATTAGCCAATGATCAAGAGTCACCTAATTGGTTAACCACCTTTTGAGAGGCAGCCTGTGGTGGGCAGTTGTACTACATAGTATCTAATTTGTGTTCTAAAAATATTAAAATTGTCTGAGTATTGGGGCGGGGCATTACACGAAAAGGTGCATATGGTTGTTTTCCTATAGTGGTATATCCCTGTACACAATTGTGACAATCAAGAAACCTCAAAAGAATACCTCTAATATATGTGGACATAACCTGCAAATGGATCTCGTTCAGCTCTATTTGCGGTCGATTCGATTCTTGATTCGATTTAGAAAGCGAGAGTGAGAAGATGAAGAAGAGAGGCAAACAGATGAGAAAGGAGTGGGGCCCGCATAGAATTTTCAATTGATTTGGTTTGGGCTTTTTTTGGTTTTTTTTAATAGATGTGCAGAAAAAATCGGGTTCTCAAATAATTAATCTAAATGAATGAGAGCCACTCATTTCAATCTCCTCATATTCAATGGTCGGAATCAATGTTTCTCATTTTCTCATTTAAGAGTGTTTCTCATTGGATCACTCCTCACACACACACACACACACACACACACACACACACATATATACAATAATAATAATAATAATAATAATAATAATAATAATAATAATAATAACAATAATAATAATAATAATAATAATAATAATAATAATAATAATAATAATAATATACAAAGAAAGCTATCAAGTGACTCTCATTCAATAGGGTTAAAATCAATGGTTCAGATCTAACCTCACAAAACATATTTTCCCGCCCAAAAGTTTCCCACAAAACTCAAATTCAAATCCCCCCAAAAAACCTCCTTTATTTATTTATTTATTTATTTATTTATCTCTCTCTCTCTCTCTCTCTCTCTCATTATCACTCTATTTACTCAGAAATTTATTTTTTCATATTTAAGGTTTATAAATTTTCAAAATTTTTATGCATTTTTTTATTGCTCATGTTGCATTGAAAATACCAAATATCTCATCAATACTTAAATTTCATCATTTTCCACACTCAAATTTCTAAGAATTGGATTTTATACCCCCATTTATAATTATTTTTCAACATATACTAATGGAAACATGGTCTTTTATTTACAACTAATTATTGTTTAACAATTCAAACTTGAGCTACATAATTGTTGTTTTACTGTTTGCAAGACTTTCGTATATTGTATCGTTCCGAAGACGTGCCGTTGGCACGTGCCCACGGGAAAATCTATTATATAATAAAACACAAAGAAAGCTATCAAGTGGCTCTCGTTCAATCCCCCAAAATTAAAGGCCCAGATCTAACCTCACAAAACACATTTCTCCCACAAAAGTTCCCCCCCAAAACGCAAATTGAAATGCCCCCTAAAACAACTCATTTATTTATTTAATTATCTCGCGCTCTCTCTCTCTCTCTCTCTCTCTCTCTCTCTCTCTCTCTATATATATATATATATATATATATATATATATATTTATAAGGGTAAAAGGGATGTGAGCAACTTGCTCATTTAGTAAATGAGCAATTGATTATGTGGCATGCATGTGATGTTACAAAAATTCTTTTACGGTAAACTCAATGTGATCGAGAGGCACAGAAAACAGAGAAGAAAAGAGGAGAGGAAGGAAAAAACTGAAAGGAAGAAAAAAATAAATAAATAAACAACTTACAAAACCCAATATCAGATTACAAGTTGAGAAGCCGAGGCCTGCGTATCACACATTGTCCTTAAAACAGATTTTGCCTCTTCCGATTGCTAGAATGAACGAAGGCATCTGTCTCCCAGGATGCAACGACCAGAGTGTTCACGTAGGCACCACGTAGCACTCTCGAACTGAGCAGCAGCGTCAGAATCCTATCACCGACTTACCAAAATAGCAGGAGTGGAGAAACGAACAGGACTCGGAGGAGGAAGAAAGAAGTGTTTCTGTTAACGGGGAAGAAATGAGGGGGGAGGCCTCTATTTATATAGTCAGGGTTAAAACCGTAACGGTAGACAAGGCTTTTAATGCCTTCAATGTAACGACAGACACTCATTTGAATGCCGACACTATAACGGCAAACATCAATCATTGCTTTTGAATGCCTTCAGTGTAACGACAGACAAAACATTCAATTCTGCATTGAAACGGTAGACAAATCCGTTTCTGCATTTATTTTAGCCGTTCAAAAAGAAAAATTAAAACTGTATCAAATGCCGGGGGGGGGGGGGGGTCAAGTCGGTCCGACATTCGTGTCCGCAGGTCGTGCGGGTGCACACAAGTCGCATGCAATCCGGTCCGAGATTTGCATCCCCTGCGCGCGCGAGAGAGAGCCTCTCTTCTAACTATCTTACAATGCTTAGAAGGAGGTTACTATATATCCTCTTCTATTTCCTTTGATTTTTCCGTTGTGGGACTGTGTTCCCTTAACACATTTCAAGAATGAAAACGTCTCACTTTGAGAGACAATTTCTCATTCACCCCTTAACCGTTTTTAGCAAACCAATATATGATTTTGATCTACTCACGATGGAGAACACAAATCAATCAAGATCTCTAAATAATTCATTGAGGATCGTACTAAAAAAATTGCTCAAAAATCGGTTCGTAAATGGTGTATAAAACACCCATTTTCTAACATGTGATACATTGGACAACTAAGCCTTTTAAGGATTGTCCAATCACATGTATGGCACATCATCAATTGCTTATTTACTAAATGAGCAAGTTGCTCATACCCCTTTTTCCATATATGTATATATATAGAAACATGGACTTTTATATTCCAATTTATAATTATTTTTCACCATATACTAATGGAAACATGGACTTTTATTTACAACTAATTATTGTCATACTATTCAAACTTCAGCTACATAATTGTTGATTTATTGTTTACAAGACTTTTCATATGCCGTATCGTTCTGAAGACATGTCATAGTCACGTGGCCACGGGCAAATCTAATATATATAATAAAACACAAAGAACGCTATCAAGTGGTTCTTCTTTAATAGGGTTGAAATCAATGGTCCCGATCTAACCTTACAAAACATAATTTTCCGCCCAAAAGTTTCCCCAAAAAATTCAAATTCAAATCCACGAAACCACCCATTTATTTATTTATTTCTCTCTCTCTCTCTCTCATTCTCTTTCTATTTACTCAGAAATTTATATTTTCAGATTTCAGGTTTGTAAATTTTCAGATTTTGTATGCATTTTTTTATTACTCATGTTACTTTGAAAATAGCAAATATCTCATCAACATTAAAATTTTATCATTTTCCACACTCAAAATTTTAAGAAGTTGGATTTTACACCCCCATTTATAACTATTTTTCAACATATATTAATGAAAATATGGACTTTTATTTACAACTAATTGTTGTTTTACTATTCAAACTTGAACTACATAATTGTTGTTTTACTGTTTACAAGACTTTCATATGTTATATCGTTTCGAAAATGTGCCGTACGAACGTGTCCACGGGCAAATCTAGTATATATATATATATATACTCTGGTCTGTCCGATTTTGCAAAAATCTATATATACACACTTAAGTTTTTCCGATTTTGCAAAAACCCACCTTGGGGCCTACCGTGGGTCCCCCCCCCCCCCCCCCCCCCCCCCCCCCCCCCCCCCCCCCCCCCCCGATTACACCTTTTATATAACTTATCTTCTACACTTCTTGAAAAAATTCTCTGTTATTGTTATTGCGATTCTGAATTGTACTGCATTTGTAATTATTGACATTGACACTTGACCAACTTCCAAACCCTCACTTTTTGGCATTGACTGGTCAAAGATTAAACTTGAGGTTGCAACCAATTGCTGACCTCAGACAAACAAAAGCTGTGATGCACAGCAGAGAAGAAGTTGAAGTAAACCCAATACTCTGAACAAGTCCAAACAATGAGAACACAATTTCGGACCAATCATGCAGTGGCAGTGATCCACGCCACCACCAATAATGCGAAGAATTGATATGATGTTGAAACATTTTCCGTTAAATATAAAGAAATACCAACAAACAGAACTAGATAAGTTGACTTTCTCTGGAGTGACAGTGAGATGTCTTTAACTATCTCACTTGAACTCCTAATAAGATACGTAAGGATATATACCTAAAGTTAGGTAGATGCAAGATTATGCTATATAGTGTGTATATAGAGAACAAGGATTGTTGGCTCGCTTTGGCCCTGATTGACATTTAGGTTTTGAAGTGGAAAGTGAAAAGAGCGAGAAAAACTGTACCCATCTGCCGACTATTTTAATGCTTTGACATTTAGAGGGAAGCGATGGGCCAGGGCCAATGCTTCTTTGACCGTTCCAAGCGACTTCAATTGAAGCAAGTAGGAAAATTCAAAAGATGATGCACTATAGATAAATAATTTTGTTGATAGGGCTGTAAATCGGACTGGACGGGACCGAGCAGTTATGTTAGGATTGTATCTTGAATACTCGTTGTTCAGATTAGAAGAATGTAAGATGAAGAACGGAGGTCGAAGCGTCGAAGTAAGTAGAAGGAAAAACAATAGCAGCAAGGTGCAGACGTAGTTGGAGCAATTCAAAAGATGATGAAGCATTACTCATTTTTAAATACAAAGCAGCTTCAATTGGAGCAATTCACTAACGGAAGGAAAATTCAAAAGATGATGACTGTAGATAAATAAGTTTGTAGAACAATTATTACTCATTAAATATGGTTTAAAAGATGGTAAAGAGTATTGTGTATCATCTGTATATAATATGAGACCATGTGTATCATCTGAGTATATAATATGAGACTATGTGTATCATCTGTATATCATAAAATTACTCAAAAGATTCTCCTTATAAAAAAAAATTCGATCCAATTAACATATATTGAAATTCTATATTTGTCTCTTACAAATTGCTTTTTTTCCGTACCAGTCTACCAATTTCAGACTCAAACAATTATGAAAGTTCTGGTCCTTGAATCAATTTGGATAAGGTTGCAATTGAGACTCTGATTGATCACTTTTGGAGTTAATCGAGGAACTAGGGGATTAATATGGAATTTCAGTATCTAATGGGGACCTGTGTGAACATCTATATTATCATCAAGCAAAATTCTATTTTGACGGCTTTTTACTATCATGTTCTTATAAACATAAAAACCTAGAAAATAATGTAGGGTTAATTCTGTCAAATTTTACCCCTGATCTCTGCACAAAAAAAGGTCACAACCGTAATTTTCCCTCAAATCAAGCTCTCTCTCTCAAAAAAACCCCTCCATCCTGTCGATTCCTCTCCTTCTCTCTCCTCATCCCCACGTCGATTCCTCTTGCCCCCGCTCCACCCTCAAACCCTCCTCCCTTGCGTAGTTTGATCGCCGCGACCCCTTCCCCTTCCCGACTTCGCCAACACCTGCTCCGCCCTCTAGGCCTCCTCCATCGCGTCGCGCGACCCCCGCATTGTACGGATCGCCGTCTCCGCTCTGAGATCGTCCGCTTTCCGAGGTCAGATTCGAATCCCTTTTCGAGCCATACTGATGCTCTAACCCTAGATCTTTACAGCTCTTGATTTGGTTAAGTTTTCTTGAATTTTATAGTTTGTGTGTGTGTGTGATTTGTGTAGGGGAGTCAGTACTGGAGAGTGATGTATACGAGTTCGTATAAGTATGAGTATTCGGGGCCTGTTAGTGTGCTGTATTATAGTTTTGGTGGGTCGTATGAGGTGCCGAGAGTGGATGCGGCGAGGAGGGTATGGGAGGATGCGGTGGCGAAGCAGAGTGTGGAGGTGCCGTGGGTGGATGTGCAGCATGGGGAGGGAGAAGATAAGGGGAGTGGGGGTGCTAATGTCAACGACGAGGAATGTAAGTTTTATCTAATATCTAACACAGAATTATGTTTGAAAAAATATTGTTACGATTAGGAGTTCGTGTTATCTGATTGGTTTTTGCATCTTCTTGACACAATTAGCATAACTTTTTTTTATTTGACTATTCAATTGTTAGTAAACAATTAGATGCCTATGGATTAAAACCTGTTACTAAGCAATTAGAGGCATATGGAGTCTGATAGTTATATGCTCTTGGTGAAAAGAATTTAGTAAGTTGAGTTTCTTATAGCTGTAGGATGGCAAGTAAGTTTACTTTATAGATGATGGAAGTGTATATTACTGTTTATTTTTTAAACAACACTTTCTTTTAATTTTAGTATGGCATCTGAATTGTAGATACTATTAACTTTCCTAGAAACATCTATTGTTAGTAGTACAAACTTAATTTTGTTTTCCAGTTACATATAGACCCAAACGATGCATAATATAATTTACTTAGTACAAATGGAAAGTCTTCAGCTTTAATAAATTAATATTTAGGAATGGGATTATCACATTTTCATATTTGCACAGAATCTGATGTTGCTGATTGTTATTGTCATGGAAACAAATTAATTATCATTTAGATAGTGATGGATTCAAAAAAAATAGTTCTTCAAAGTCCATGTATCTTCCATCTATCACTTAGAAAAGGGAAAATGACCTATCAGCTAAGTTTTGTCGTTGTTTTTGACAAATTATTATATCCGGAGGATACCAGAAATGCTAATCAAATTCAAAGCTTGCCGTGATATAGTAAGTGGTCTGAGCTCACTTCCTTTGGTTTCAATATTTCGATGAACTATATATCTCAACTCATTAATTGAGCATGGCCGCTCCTTTTATGGAAGTTGGGTCATATCGTAGACGTATCAGATACATATCCGACACAACAGATCTTATTAATATATATAATATTTGAGAAATATTTTAGATCTTTGGTAGTGTAGGTTCTGATTGAGCTCGAACTCGGTTCGAGCCAAGCTTTGACCATATTCGAGCCGAATAGCTCGTGAGCTTAGCCTAAAAAAAAAAAAATCAAGCTCGTTTACGAAACGAGCTCGGTTCGAACCGAGCTTTGACCGAGCTCGAGCCGAAAAGCTCGCGAATAGCTCGATTCGTTTGCAGCCCTAACTATGACTAATATGGAATCTCGGTATCTAATGGGGACCTGTGTGAACATAACTATTTAAGAGAAGAATCAGTTACATTCGGTAATGCACACAGAAGTTGACCGGCAACCTGAGTTCGTGAGAAATCAGTTTGTGGAGAATAGGCATCACTCTCTCTATATATATACTCCCACCTACATATATGGCTACAACTACATCCATCATCCAATTCAACTAATTATATCATCTCATAATCTTTGACTACTTCTCACTTAATTCTCTCCCTTTCCTAACATTCATTGATTCATGGCTTCTCAAAAATCCGAGGTTAGTTATGCTCCAAACATGGAGAAGGCGAAGGAGCGGTTATCGGTTAGGGATGAAGATGCCAGCCGGGTTTCGGGTCTGGATGTCCAGCCTCCGAAAGTACTGTGGTATGATGCCAGCTTCTACGAGGGCTTCTTCGTCCGTGGCATTCGGGTAGACCGGATCCAGGCGCAGGACGGTTATCTTTCCTGCACCTTCAAAGTCCCAGCCCGCCTCACGGTATAATGTGGTTTATATTCGATCATTTTGATTTCCCATTTCTGTTCAATATGCGATGCATTTGGGATTTTGGTCATCATATATCATTTATGATCAATATGAAATTTACAGGACATGAACGGGAATTTGTCGCCAGGAGCCATAGCATGTTTGGTGGATAAGGTCGGGTTTTCTTCAATTTACGCTGGTGGACACCCTTTTAAAGTCTCCACAGGCATGTCCATTTCTTACATGACACCAGCCAAAGTTGATGTAAGTCGCCTTCTTTACTTACTATATACCAGTAATTTACACGTGCGGTGCGATGCACGTTTTAATAATTTCAAAAAGTAAAAATAAAAACTATGACGTAGAGAGGATTTGAACCGGAAACTTTCTTTATATTAGTTATGTATGTGCGTTGCACATATTGATAGAATAACAAATGATAATAAGGCCATCTCCCATTATAATATTAGAGATTAGCGATGTACTTTTTATTTCGTTATTGTTATGCTTAGTTGTCCGGTATGTTCCTACATTTGTTGTTCATTTTGCAGGATGAATTGGAGATTTGTTCGAGGGTGTTGGGATTCAAAGGAGGCCTCGGAGGGGCTCATGTTGTGCTAACGAACAAAAGAACGGGGGAGATTGTCGCTGAGGGTAGCCACTCACTGTTCGGTCTTGGCCGGGGCAAAATGTGACAACTTCAAAAAAAATAAAATTTAATTGTATATATACTAGATTTGCCCGTGGGCACGTGCCTATGGCACGTCTTCGGAACGATACAACATATAAAAGTCTTGTAAATCGTAAAACAACAATTACGTAGCTCAAGTTTGAATAGTAAAACAATAATTAGTTGTAAATAAAAGTTCATGTTTCCATTAGTATATGTTAAAAATAATTATAAATGGGGGTGTAAAATCTAAATTCTTAGAACTTTGAGTGTGGAAAATGATGAAATTTAACTGTTGATGAGATATTTGCTATTTTCAATGTAACATGATGAATAAAAAATGAATTAAAAAATCTGAAAATTTATAAACATGAAATATGAAAATATAAAATTTTGAGTAAATAGAGAGAGAATGAGAGAAAAAGAGAGAGATAGAGAAAGAGAGAGAGAGTGAGAGAAATAAATAAATAAATAAGTTGTTTTGGGGGATTTGAATTTGAGTTTTGGGGGAAACTCTTGGGCTGGAAAATATGTTTTGTAAGGTGAGATCTGGATTATTGATTTCAACCCTATTGAATGAGAGCCACTTTATAGCTTTCTTTGTGTTTTATTATATACTATATTTTTCCGTGGACACGTGTCTACGGCACGTCTTTGGAACAATACATCATATGAAAAGCCTTGTAGACAGTAGAACAACAATTATGTAGCTCAAGTTTGAATAGTATGACAATAATTAGCTGTAAATAAAAGTCCATGTTTTCATTAGTATATGTTGAAAAATAATTATAAATTGGGTTATAAAATTCAAGTTCTTAGAACTTTGATGGTAGAAAATGATGAAATTTAACTATTGAGGAAATATTTGTTATTTTCAATGTAACATGAGCAACAAAAATCATTAAAAAATCTAAAAATTTACAAACCTAAAATTTGAAAATCTAAATTTCTGAGTAAATAGAGAGAGAAATATATAAATATATAAATAAAGGAGTTGTTTTTGGGATTTGAATTTGAGTTTTGGAGGGAAACTTTTGGGGAAAAAAATATGTTTTGTGAGGTTAGATCTTGACCATTGATTTCAATCCTATTGAATGAGAGCCACTTGATAACTTTCTTTGTGTTTTATTATATAGACTAGGTTTGCCCGTTGACACGTGTCTACGGCACGTCTTCGGAACGGTGCACCTTATTTGATCATATAAAATAGTTTTGGAGGTCTAGCAAATTAATTGAACTAGCAAACATATTATATGAGAAACTTTTGGGGGTCCAGCAAAAAACATATTATATGATTTTTTTTATTTTTTGGAATTATTTTTTAAGTTTTTAAAATTTTAATTTTTTTAGTTTTTTAATTTTTTTAGTTTTTTTAAATTTTAAAAAATTTTATTTTCTTAATTTTTTGAATAGAAGAGGGAGGGAGGGAGAGAGAAGGGGAAAAAAATAAATAAATATAGGAGTTGTTTTGAGTGGGGGATTTGAATTTGTATTTTGGGGAAAACTTTTGGGGGGAAAATATGTTTTGTGAGGTTAGATCTAGATCTTTAATTTTTTTTGGGATTGAAGGAGAGCCACTTAATAGCTTTCTTTGTGTTTTATTATAGAGTAATGCTACATCCACTACCAATTTCACTACATTTCTCTTCACTATCTTAGGTGGCACACTCCAATAGGTAGGAAAAGATAGAGTAGGTGGGGGAACTCTCCAATAGGAGTATGCCATCTAAGATAATGAAGAGAAATATAATGAAATTGGTAGTGGCTAAAGCATTACTCTACTCTTTATTATATAGATATCTATAAAGACGTGCATCATCAAAAAATAAGTAATGTACAAATTTGAGTTACATCTGGTCCTAATCCAGTTGGAATGCAAATGTAACCAGATAGAAGTCAAGCTATCAAAAGATTGAGAACCGTTGTGTTGAAGCAAACTTTTTGTTGGATTTTCCATTACTCTTCCACCTTTACTTTGCAAAGTACTACTAGTTCAGAGCATCCACAATTGTTTGCTATAGTTGTCAATTTCTTATTTTTTTAGAAAGTAGGTGCTGCAGTCATTTGTTATTTTGTCATAAAATAGCAAAATCGCTAGTCGCTTTTCATTTTTGGGAAATAAAATTGTGATTCTCAAATTATAAGAGATGGGACATGTTGTTCCGTCACTATTTTTTCAAATTTTTAATGGGATCAGATGAGACATGTTGTTTCGTCTGACAATTTTTTTTTTTAAATTGATCAGACGGTACCGTCTGGATGAAAAAAATCAAAAAAATGCTGAAACGACATGTTGTCCTGTTTCAAGCGCGCGCGCGGGGGGGGGGGGGGGGGGGGGGGGGGGGGGGGGGGGGATTTAGTTAAGGTCAAGTAGGTTTAGTATATAATTAATTAGGTTTTAGGTAATATTTCATTATTTAATTTATTTAATAAACTTATTTTAAGATCTAATCATTAATTAACTAACTGACCCAAAAAAAAAAAAAAAAAACAAACGGACGAAACAACATGTTTCATCTTTCTCAAATATTAGCAAACAAACACTGCAGACAAAATCACTACTTTCTATTATTGTAGACTAGTAATTTACACGTGCGATGCACGTTTTAATAATTTCAAAAAATAAAAATAAAAACTCTGACGTAGGAAAGATTTGAACTGAAAATCTCATTTATATTAGTTATATACGTGCGTTGTACATATTAGTAGAATGACAGAATGACAAATGACACTAAGGTCTTATCCCATTATAATATTAGAGATGTCATTTTCTAAAAAATGAGAAACACCATTGTGGATGCTCTCACGATACTTATAAGACTAATTAACATGTTGGTCTCGTACCAACATGTTACTTATAAGACTAATTTACATCAAAAAAAAACATGTTGGTCTCGTACCAGTGTACAATTTATACTTGCAACCGAACCAAACAAGCTCTAATTCCACAGTTTTGAGGCAGCAGTGAATTTGACAGGGGCCGGATATGTTGTGCGCGAGTACAAATCAAACCAACAAGAATCAATGCGGAATACAAAGAGAGAACCAGCGAGAAAACACAAAAACAAACCAACACAAAAGGACGCACAGATTTAATGTGGTTCGGCAAAATACATGCCTACATCCACGGAGCGGTTGGGGTTTCTTCTTCTTCAAATTATCACCAATGGGCGAAAACAAACCCTTACAAATAATGACGGCTGCAAACCGAAATAGGGATCTCTAATTTTCGTCACTTATTACAAAACCCTAACAAGTGTATTTATAGGGAAACTATTGGGCCTTTTCGAATTGGGCCTGATCTAGTTCAAAATCTCGTCGACAGTCGACTGGTCGACTTACCAGTCGACTGGCAATCCATCTGGCAGTCGACCGATCAGTCGACTGATCCTCTGCTGCTGCTTGTATCTTTAGCCTTCGAAAACTCTCTGGACAGTCGCCTGATCCTTCTATCAGTCGACTTATGCTGTAACTTTCTTTTGCTGCAGATACTCCAAAACAATCTGAACCAGAATCGAGCCATTATCCTACAATCTCCACCTTGGCGAGATCTTCCACCAACCAACAATCTCCACCTTGGCAAGATCTTCCAAGTAGCCCAAGCAATCTCCACAAATACTCCAGATGCTCATCATCAAATGTAACAACAAATCCAAACTCCACCTTAGTATGATATCACATACTAGGCGAACAAATAGCGAAGCATTATTCCAACCGCCCATTCCAAATCATCAAACATGCAAAATATTAGCCAGGTTCATGCAATGCTTGAACTTGGCTGCTCCAACAACTTTGGTCAACATATCAGCAGGATTATCAGCTGTCCCAATCTTCACCAAATGAATATCACCATCCTTTATCAAATCACGCACAAAGTGATAACGGACATCAATATGTTTGGTCCTCGAATGATGAACTTGGTTCTTCGCTAAATGAATAGCACTCTGACTGTCACAGTGTACCTCCACCTTCTCCCGATGAATCCCCAAGCTCTTCAAAAGTCCATGTATCCAAATGGCTTCCTTCATGGCCTCAGCAACCGCCATGTATTCAGCCTCAGTAGTAGACAACGCTACAGTGGACTGCAAATTTGACCTCCAACTTATAGGTGCTCTAGCCATCGTAAACAAATAGCCTGTAGTAGACCGCCTCTTATCTAGATCACCTGCATAGTCAGAATCAACATATCCAACCAATAACCTGCTAATATTGTCATCCCTTTCAAATTTCAAACCCACATCTGTGGTGCCACTTATGTACCTTAGAATCCATTTAGCTGCTTGCCAATGCTCTTTGCCTGGATCATGCATATATCGACTAACCATACTCACCGCCTGAGAGATGTCTGGTCGAGTACAAACCATGGCATACATCAAACTGCCAACCACACTAGTGTAAGGTACATTCGCCATATACTGTCTCTCTTCATCTGTACTTGGAGACTGAGAAGCACTAATTCTGAAATGACTGACTAAGGGTGTACTTACTGGTTTAGTCTTCTCATCTATACCGAACCGTTTCAGCACCTTCAAAAGATATTGCTTCTGTGTCAAACTCACTGTGCCCTTTGCCCTGTCCCTAGCTATCTCCATCCCAAGTATCTTCTTGGCTTCACCAAGATCCTTCATCTCGAATTCAGAACTCAACTGATTCTTCAAATTTTGAATCTCCTTAGCATTCTTAGAGGCAATCAACATGTCATCCACATATAATAACAGATATATGAAAGAGCCATCCTGCAACTTCCTGAAGTAAACACAATGATCAAACTCACTTCTGGAATATCTCTGCACCTTCATAAACTGATCAAACCTCAAATACCACTGCCTTGGAGATTGCTTCAAACCATAGAGAGACTTCTTCAACCTGCAAACACAATTTTCCTTCCCAGCTGTCTTGAACCCATCTGGCTGCAACATATAAATTTCTTCATCTAGATCCCCATGTAAGAACGCAGTCTTCACATCCATCTGTGTCAATTCAAGATCAAACTGTGCTACCAATGCTAACAAAATCCGAATAGAAGGATGCTTCACAACCGGAGAGAACACTTCATTATAGTCAATACCTTCCTGTTGAGCATACCCCTTTGCAACTAGTCTTGCCTTGAACCGAACACTGCCTTTTGGACCTTCTTTCTTCGTATACACCCACTTGCAACCAATTGCTTTCTTCCCCTTTGGTAGTTGCACTAGATCCCAAGTCTTATTCTTATGAAGAGAGTTCATCTCTTCATCCATAGCAACTTTCCAATCTGCATTTTCTGAACTTCTAGTGGCTTCTTTGAAGTTGGAGGGAACTTCATCATCCACAATGGGAAGAGCAAATGCAACTGTATCTGTAAAACGAGACGGTCGTTTGATATCTCTTCTTTGCCTTCTTACTGCAATTGATTCTTTCTGCTAGATAGGAACTTCTTCATCATTCTCAGTATCAACCACATCATCATCATCTTGGACAGGAACAGGATTCTCAACTGACAACTTTTCTAACTCCACCTGTTGGAAAACTCTCCTACCAGTCGACTGGTTATTGCCACCAGTCGACTGTCCCGAGCTCCCACAATTCTGCTGTTCTGGACCATCAGTCGACTGCTCCTGTTCATCAGTCGACTGTCCCGAACTAATCATGCTGGTCTCATCAAAAGTCACATCTCTGCTGATTACTAACTTCTTCTGTTCTGGACACCACAACCTGTAACCTTTGACACCAGTACTAAAACCAACAAATATAGCCTTCTTGGCTCTTGCATCAAGTTTAGTTTCAGTTACATGAAAATAAGCAGGACAACCAAATATATGCAAAAAACTATAATCAGATGCAGGTTTACCACTCCATACCTCAATAGGCGTTTTGCCTTCAAGTGCTGCTGATGGTAAACGGTTGACGATGTGGCTTGCATATATAACAGCTTCTGCCCAAAATGTCTTCTTCAACCCAGACTGTGCTAACATACATCTTACCTTCTCAAGTAAGGTTCTGTTCATCCTTTCTGCAACCCCATTTTGCTGTAGAGTCTTCCTAACTGTGAAGTGCCTCTGGATCCCTTCATCTTCACACAACTTCAGAAACGGATCATTCTTATATTCCCCTCCATTATCTGACCTCAGAACCTTAATCTTCCTACCAGTCTGATTCTCAACTTTCTTCTTCCAACTTGTGAACAATGTCAAAATTTCATCTTTGTGCTTCATGGTATATACCCAAACTCGTCTGGAGTAATCATCAACAAAAGTAACAAACCAGTGTCTACCACTCATAGAAGGTGTCTGAGTAGGGCCCCAAACATCTGTGTGCACATAATCGAGGATACCCTTTGTCTGATGTACAGCTGTACCAAATTTCACCCTAGTTTGCTTACCCAAAACACAATGTTCACAAAATTCCAACTTGCACCCTTTAGCATTTTTAAGCAACCCTTGCTTCACAAGCCCCTGCAAGGCCTTTTCTCCTGCATGCCCGAGTCGCATATGCCACAACCTGGTAGAGTCGGGAACAAACTGTTTAGGCTTCTCAGTTACACTGGCAGCCTGACCCAAATATGTTTTTCCCTGCAAGAAAAACAAGTTCCTCTTTCTTTGCCCTTTCATCACCACGAGTGATCCGCTAGTCACCTTCAGAATGCCACCTTCACTAGCAAATTTCAATCTACTGGCCTCCAAAGCACCTAGTGAAATCAGATTCTTTTTCAAATCTGGTACATACCATACATCTGAAAGCTCCCTAATAAGACCATCGTGCATTAGCAATTCAATCTTCCCGATTCCTACCTTCTTACAAGGTGCATCATTTCCCATCAAAACTACACCACCATCCATATACTCCAAAGAAGTAAACCACTCCTTTTTCCAAGACATATGATAGGAGGCTGCTGTATCAAGAAACCATACTTCTTGATAAAGTGAGGGACTAGAAGCAAGTGCAAAAGAAAAATCCTCGCCACTTTCTAAATTATCAACAGTCACATTTGCAGTCGAATTTCCCTTATTTTGTAGCTTTGGACAATCCTTTTTCCAATGCCCCCTTTCATGACAGAAAGCACATTCATCTTTGGCCGGTATTTTCCTGTCCTTCGAAACTCCTCTCGATTTGGAACGAGATTTGTTTCCCTTTTTCACAGATTTGGACTCAGATCTAGTCTCAGTCCTGCCCCTTACAATCAACGCTTCAGAAGTTTCTCTATCAACCATCTTATCCCTTCTCCTAGTTTCATTATTCAACAAAGCATTTGCAACATCTTCATATTTCACAGTATCTTTTCCATATAATAAAGTAGTTGCTAAATGATCATAACTTTCAGGTAATGAATTCAACAGAATTAGGGCTTTATCTTCATCCTTAATTTGCTCATCCAAATTTAACAAATCAGCCAATAATTTATTAAATGATTCAACATGAGCATTCATAGACATACCTTCCGTATAGGTGAAGCGAAAAAGTCTCTTCTTCAAATACAGCCGATTCTCCAAACTTTTCCTCATGTATTTGTCTTCGAGCTTCTTCCACAACACCGCAGCAACGGTATCCCTCATCAAATCGTACTTCTGAGCCTTCTCAATAAAGAGCCGAATAGTCCCACACGCAACCCGATTCAACTTCTTCCAATCTGCTTCGGACATATCCTTAGGTTTTTCAACTTCCAAAGCAACATCTTGTTCTTGTTGAACAAGAACATCCAAAACCTCACATTGCCACATCCCGAAATTGTTTGTCCCATCAAATTTTTCAACTTCAAATTTTGCGTTGTGAATCGTTGTTCTTGACGAACTTGATCCCACAACCTCCTTGGTTGCATCTGCATCACCCGCCATCTCTCTCTAGGTCGAACCAACAGCTCTGATACCACTTGTTGTGCGCGAGTACAAATCAAACCAACAAGAATCAATGCGGAATACAAAGAGAGAACCAGCGAGAAAACACAAAAACAAACCAACACAAAAGGACGCACAGATTTAATGTGGTTCGGCAAAATACATGCCTACATCCACGGGGCGGTTGGGGTTTCTTCTTCTTCAAATTATCACCAATGGGCGAAAACAAACCCTTACAAATAATGACGGCTGCAAACCGAAATAGGGATCTCTAATTTTCGTCACTTATTACAAAACCCTAACAAGTGTATTTATAGGGAAACTATTGGGCCTTTTCGAATTGGGCCTGATCTAGTTCAAAATCTCGTCGACAGTCGACTGGTCGACTTACCAGTCGACTGGCAATCCATCTGGCAGTCGACCGATCAGTCGACTGATCCTCTGCTGCTGCTTGTATCTTTAGCCTTCGAAAACTCTCTGGACAGTCGCCTGATCCTTCTATCAGTCGACTTATGCTGTAACTTTCTTTTGCTGCAGATACTCCAAAACAATCTGAACCAGAATCGAGCCATTATCCTACAGGATATATATATAGATGGTCAGCCATTGCCCACGGGCCATGAATGATTTTGGGTTATGAAATGAAGAGATTATATGATATGTTGCATGCCTGTATCTAAACTGGGCCTCATAGACTGGACTCGAGTTAGGCTGGCCTGACCTGATTAGTTACCTTACTTAATCAATCTACAGTGTTCTTACTTACTCATGTGAGCAACTCAACTAACTAGTTACTTACACGTGCACGCTTAATAAATATATCTCTAATCTCTAATAATCTCTAATATTATAATAGGAGAGTTGAGGTTGTTATTTATAAAAATATGTAATTTGTATGCATTCAACCATCTAATCTTAATCATTCTTTTTTAAGTTAGAGTTATATTAATCATTTATTTACTCAATTATTGTTAGTTACCGTAATAACCTCAAAGTTTATATTTATTTGCAAAATAATTATTTATAAAAGTGTTTCATATAAAATAAAAGTTTGTGTCACTAGGGGTAATTTGTAAATAATATGTGATGAGTAAAAGAGATCTCGGTTTGAAACCAGATTACGTCTTAGTTTTTACTTTATAAAAATAATATATTATGATGTGCATTGCACGTGCAAATTACTAGTAATAATGTCATAATGGGAGAGTTGGGGTTATCATTTGTAGACATTCAACCATCTAATCCCAATTATTCATTTTAAAGTGAGAGTTATATTAACTATTTATTTACTCAACGGTTGTTAGTTACCATAGTAACCTCAAAGTTCAAATTTATTTACGACATAATTATTTATAAAATTGTCACTCATATAAAATAAAAGTTTGTGTCGTTGCCACTATGGGTAATTTGTAAAGAGTATGCGATTAGTAACATGAGGCCAGATTACGTTTTATTATTTACTATATTAAAAAAATCAATTAGAACGTGAATCGCACGTGCAGATTACTAGTATTTTTTAAAGTAAAAATTTTGATATAGTCTAGCCTTGAATCTGAGAATTTTTTGTTATTAGTTATGAATGTGCAATACACATAAGATGATAGATTTACAAACTCCAGCTCCAACTCTTCAATAATAATAGTTACTACTCATTTACATGTGTGATGCATGTTTTAGTATTTCTTTTTTCTAAATAAACGCTCTGATGTAGTGAATACTCAAACTTGGAACCCCTTTTGTATTAGTTATGTATGTGCGTTACACGTGTTGATAGATTACTAAGTTTTTCTCCCATTATAATATTATTGCTCGTCATTTATACGTGCGATGCATGTCTTAATAAATTTAGTTTTTTAAAAATAAAAATTCAGACGTAGTATGAGTTTGAAACTAAAACATCTTTTATATTAATTATGTACATGCATTGCACATATCGGTAGATTTACAAATAACACTAAGCCTTTCTCCCACTATAATATTAGAGATTATAGATTATTATTAGAGATTAGAAATCTCTAATCTCTAATATAATAATCTTTATCTTTACTATTTTATTGGGAGAGTTTGTCACCAAACAAACTCCATTTGTAACCAAACAAACACGTGCATTGTAACCCAACACACATGTGCAATGCACATGCATAACTAATATAAAGGTGATCTTAGGTTCGATTCCAAACAACATCAGATTTTTTTTATAAAAAAATATATATTTATAAAGACGTGCACCACACGTGTAAATTACTAGTATAATATATATAATAATAATATAATATTATAATGGGATAAGGCCTTAATGTCATTTGTAAATGTGTAAATCTACTAATGCGTGCATTGCACGTGCATAACTAATATAAAGGAGGTCTCAGGTTCGAGTCCTCACTATGCCCGATTTTTTACTTTATTTTTAAAAATATATTAAATGTGCAACACACGTATAAATTATTATCTATCTATCTATCCATCTTTATAGATAATCTTTATCTCTATCTTCTATTTTAATGGGAGAGTTGGGGTTGTAAACAAACAAATCCTAATTTTGTAACTGAGTAAACACGTGCAATATACGGCAAACTAAATTCACCAAACACACCCGTGTGATGCACGTGCAGCTCCTAAAAAAGGGATATTTTAGCAAATATCCCCATTTAAAATGTGAAAATTAGCATATACCCCACTATTTTTAAAAACTAAGAACATATTTCTAATATTATAATGGGAGAAGACCTTAGCGTCATTTGTAAATGTTTTGTCAATCTGCCAACCCGTGCAATACACGTGCATAACTATTATAAAGGAGGTCTAAGTTCAAATCCAGATTATGTCTAAATTTTTATTTTAAAAAACTATATTTATTAAAACGTGCATCGCACGTGCAGATTACTAGTTATTTTAATGGGAGAGTTGGGTTTGTAACAAACAAATCATAACTTTGTAACTATATAAACACGTCCAAACTATTATCTATCTATCTATCCATCTTTCTAGATAATCTCTATCTCTATCTAATATTACAATGGGAGAGTTGAGGTTGTCATTTGTCAACATATAAACCCGTGTATTATACGTGCAACTCCAACTCTCCGTTAATTACAACACAAACAAACAGGAAAAAAAAATCACATATTTAAAACGTGCAACGCACATGCAAAACAATTTTATAATATTTTTTAACACTAAACATACACATATGTTGCACGTACAACTCAAATTCTACTTATAAACACGTGCATTACACGTATAATTGTAGATTTTTTTTTTTCAGAATATTTTTTTCCAATTACGTGCAACGCACTTCCAACTCAAAAACTATTTTTTAATACGTACATCGCACGTAAAAATTCCCAACCTCTTATCAAAACGTGTATCAAACGTGAAAAATACTGGTTATTTTAATGGGAGAATTGGGTTTGTAATAAACAAACCATAACTTTGTAACTATATAAACACGTATAATACACGTCTAAATTATATCTAGCAAATATAAAAGTGCACCGCTCGTGTATCCTAAATCAAAATATTCAAATATAAACTATTTTTTTCTTATTCAATATATATTTATTTAATTTGATGACTTTACCTTTTTTTTTAAACGTGAATCGCACGGACATTATACTAGTTATAGTCTTATAGATTAATGAAGCAAAGCCCCTTCGTTCCACATAACACATGTCGGTACCACTTAAGCCTTATCATCCACCTCTCTCTCTCTCTTCGCATTCCATCATTCCATGCCACTCATTCACAATCTCAATCTACCACCGTCCATTCCCAACAACAAGAAATCCCTCTCCAAAGTTCTCATATGATCCTACTATACACCATCCTCTCAACCACCCGATCCGTACAAACTGACGGAACCATGCTTTAAGATGCGCTCTCCGTCCCCTTGCTATAAATATCCGGATTTTTGATAGAATCAAATCCCAGTATAGAAGGAGAATCATCCTCCGATATTCAGAAATTTTTTTGCCGTCGTAGGCCACTTTTAAAAATATTTGCGTTTAAGGATTAGTTTTCAAACTATTAGCATTTGTTGGCTACTCTGTGTCACGTCAGCAACGGTCGTTATTCTCAATAGCGGCATCTTCATTTTCGATGTCGCTAATGAGAATAACGATCTATATTTTAAATTTTTTGAATTTTTTGTTTTTGGTTGCTATTCCTACTAGCAATCTTATTTTATATGAGGTCGCTGATGGGATTAGCGACCTCAAATGAATGTATTGAGACACCTAGCGATTTCTAGAGAGTTTTTGTTCTCTTTGGAAGAAAAAAAATTTAAAACTGTGATCACTATTGAGAATAGTGACGTTAATATATATATGAGGTCGCTAATGGGATTAATGACTTTTAATGAACTAAATAAGTTTTAATTTTTTTTCTCCCCAACAGAGCAAAAGCTCTCTAGAAATCACTAATAAGTGTTTCAATACATTCATTTGAGGTCACTAATCCCATTAGCGACCTCATATATACTAAGGCCACTACCACAGTTTTAATTTTTTTTTCTTCCAAAGAGAATAAAGACTATAGAAATCGCTAAGTGTCTCAGTACATTCATTTGAGGTATCTAATCTCATCAGCGATCTCATATATACTAAGTTTGCTAGTGAGAATAGCGACAGCAAAAAAAATAAAAAATATATAAAATCTAGACCGCTATTTTTATTAACGACCTCGAAAATGAAAATGCCGCTATTAGAAATAACGGCGCTGCTAACGTGGCGTGGCGCAGAGCAGCCCACGCAAATATTTTCATAAAGTGGCCTGGGACGGCCAAAAACTCGATATTCCGCCCCCAACCTTCGCATGCGCCAAAAACTCCAGAGTCTTTCTTCTCTCTCACTTTTCATTCACTCTCTCACTCTCTCTCTAAAAAATATCTCTCTCTAAAATGGCACGAGAAGCTCGTTGGATCTCGTGACCCTCAACTTTTTATATACATTCCTGCCACCGCACGCAAACTAGTTCACCTTTCTTGAAATCGTAGAATCTCAATTCGAAGATTCGATGGCGAATGGGAGGAGCACCACCAGCACCACCGCCACCAAGGAAGAAGTACCGGCAGTAGCACATCCACTAGCTGACAAACCATCGGAAATCGCATCGAACATCGCCTACCACTCTAAATTCAGTCCTCACTTTTCGCCGCTCAAGTTCGATCCCGAACAGGCCTTTTACGCCACGGCGGAGAGCCTCCGGGATCGGCTGATTCAGGTTTGGATGATGATGATGACTTCAAATTCAAATTATATTATAATTGATTGATTGATTTATTTTTATCAAGTGTAAGTGTGTGTGTGTGTATGTTTCTCAGATGATTATTTGGCTGCAGAGTTGGAATGAGACGTATGTGCATTTTCATAGGGAGGATCCGAAGCAGACGTACTATCTGTCGATGGAGTACTTGCAGGGGAGGGCTCTGAGCAATGCGGTTGGGAATTTGGATGTGAGAGATGCGTATGCGGATGCGTTGGATAAGTTGGGGCATCAGTTGGAACAAGTTGTAGAGCAGGTATATGCACTCATTCATTCATATTTCTGTTCATAGTTTCGTCTTTAATGCTGCTTTAGCTTCACTACTTACTTATTGGTACTGTTAGAATTAGGAATAGGAAAAATATTCTTTTATTGATTGAATAAAGTGAATACAATTCACTCCTATATATAGGAGAGAATGGAAGACTAAACTGATACATAACAATATGGGACTAAACCAATATCTAATCTAATAAAATATTTAACAGGTAGTACTATTATTAATTTTATTTTATGTTTATTTTGGGGGGGGGGGGGGGTGTTATATTAAGAAAAAGTTCAACAAATTACTTGTCTCAGCACATTACTCAGGACGGAAAAAGAACTACCCTTTTGGGGGAAATTGGGGTTTGCAATTCCAAATTCAGTGTCTGTGGCACAGATTTCTTCCAAGAGATCTAGATTAAATAGCAAAAGGTTGTGTTTGTAGGTGTGGCAATCTAATATCACTCTCAAGTAAATTTGGGATTAGCAACCTCGAATTCAAGCCCAAATTCACTCCTACGGGCATGGGCAAGAGAGTAGGACATGTTGCCTCTTGCTTTCATTTATTTTCGATTTTGGGTGAGCCAATCCTGACATTGCCCAAAATATGTAGGAAGAATTACGATGGCTTGCGGTGAGAACAGTTCTCCTTCTAAGTTGATATATCAGTCTATTTCGTTCTGAAATCATTATTATTCGGGTGAATTGCTGAAAACGATTATTATTCATTGACAAAGATAGTTGACCTTTGCACTTCGCTGTTACTAGGATGTGCAAAATAAACTAATTAGCTTGTCAGTTAACTCTCATTCCTGAACATTACAAGTACAAATTTGGTCATTTTGCAGACGTTGAGTGATTAAGTCTTAAATGTCAGGTTCGGGTCATTATCAGTGTTCCTCTATAAACCACTCTGGTTTTTTGCAATTTTTTTTTTTTGGGACTTTTAAATATTTACAAAAGCTATATTTATAGTGGAAAGTTGCCATATTTGTTATATATAGATTGGTGTGTGTTTTTTATTTTTATTTTTTATTTTATAATAGGGATACAGATCTCGAAGGAACTTCAACCAAAATTAACTATATAAAGCAAATAGGGTCTTAGAAGCCAAACTGATAGGTGAATTACAAAGAGACTGCACCTATCTCAAATTCAGATAGTAGCATGCAGATAAGAAAATATCCAAGTTTTAAGATTACAGACTCCAAAAGTTAATAGAAAAAAAAGAGCAGACTCAAAAGTATAGAATATTCACCAGTAAAGCTACTGAGCTTCCTAGGAAAAAATCTGCAACCAAATTCGTTATCTCTGAAATCTGAATCTTCAAATGGAAGGCTATACACTGCTGCTAACTGCTGTTAGTCATCAAGAAAATTCTAAGGATGCAGCACGGTAGCACCACAATGGCATGATCGGTAGATACACCAGTTGAGCTTCCAGCCATACTCTTCACAGGCCAATTTGAAAAGAACGAATTGCTTTCTCCAGTGAAGTGAAATCTACTTTGGTCCTTATCCTAGGAGGACTAGGAGGCAGTATGGACAAAAAATATAAGAATTGTTTAAAAGTTCAGGATAAGAATATGATTTTTTCAAAAAACTACGAGAATTTCTTTCTCTTCAAATAATCCAAAATCATGCACATCATAGCCTTAGCCATGTCCCGTAACCCGCTTCCTCCAATTTGTTCACCATGATTTAATAGTACCATGAACCCCTTTAACATTCCAAGTACATTTGAAAAAATGCCAAAAAAAGCTTAGCACACTTGCATGGTATGCAGATTCTGAATGTTTCCCATGTTGAATTCTAACTGCGGAATAAACTCAACAACGACGACGAGATGCAAGAACTATAGAATCAAAACAAGAGAAGAAAGAACAACCAAAAGCAACACACATGAACACACAAGATTTTATCGAGATTCACCCAAACAATGACTACTTTCCCGCGCAGAGGCACTCCTGCGATTTCCACTAGAAATATGAAGATTAGGTTTACAAATCTCTCAAGAACTCACCACCAAGGTATAGGGTTTCTCTCTATCTCCCTCTCTCTTAATGACGGCTGGTAGATCTCTCTTTTCTTTTCATATAACCCTAAAATCGTACACAATACAATATATATAGGATTCCACAACTTTCCATCTCAGCCGCTCATCAATCAGCGACGGGACGATCGACCAGTCTTTCCCTTCGACTGCACGAGTTCCAACAGAGAGCAGGTCGGTCAACTTTCTTCTTCTGTTTCTTCTCTTTCATTGCAGGAAATTTTAACCTTCGACTGATTAGTGTCACACTCAGTCCCCACATGATAAGAATCAACCTTCAACTGAATAGTGTCACACCCAGTCCCAGAATGTAAATATAAATGCGGATTAAATATAAAAAAAATTACTGCATTCCAGGCCTTGGCCCACAAAATGGTCATCAACATGCAGATGTAGGGGCGTGTGTCAGGGATTCGTTTCCTGACTGTGCTTGAAGTAGCCATTAGAGGGAAGGTTGGAAGAACTAGGGTTGAGAAAGAGAAGATTTGGGAAAGAAACTAGAGATTTGGGGAAGAACTAAATTGATTTCTTCTTTTTTGTAAAATTCATTACAAGCTGGCTTAAGTAGGCAGGGGAGATGTAAGTGGTTACGCTACAGGGCAATTTCAAATGGCACGTGCGAAATGCACCAAACCTACCCGCCATCTCTCCTGCTACTATCCTAATTCAATTAAGTGCAAAATGCACGTAAAACAAACAAACAGACACAAACAAGCAAACAGACACAAGCAGAAGAAGGTGGCTGTAGACCCCAATGGCATGGGGCAATGGCGTCGACTAGTCTGCAGATCACTCCGGCGACTCTGGCAACGGTGGGACTGCTGGCGTCCCTGACAACTCCACCCCCCTTAAAAATGAGCTTATCCCAAGCTCAATACAAGGAAATCTCCGTCGTAAATCATCTCTAAATACTCCACCCCACTCAGACTGAGCTTGTCCCAAGCTCAAACTCAGAAAAGGCTCTACGAATGTCATCTGCATTATCCCAAGTGGCAGCATCAGTAGGTTGTGAGAGCCACTTAATACAAAACTTAACACCAGCCCCATTTCCTTCTTGTAAACTCTTCTATCCAAAATCAATTCATGCACCATAGAAGTGTCTTTTAGCAACTTTAGTATGACATTTATAGCTATCAAAGATCCCTTGATGAGATTACTTGTGAACACTTCACAAACAGTTGACACAAGCATGCCACAAAAATTAAAGATTACTCTTCGCAGCACTTGAATCACAAGTCTAACAATAGTGCATTTTCTTGAATAAGTCTGCACAACTACTTTCATTCCCATCCACCAAAATATTAATTCCAAATTCATTAAGGTGTTATCAAACACTGAATGCTCTTTTATAATAGAATCATGATGCTCAAACAGCAGCTCTGTCTTAAATGGACCACCAAAATTTATCACCACTGTGTCATTCTTGTTCCAGATACTCCCGATTATCTCAATTGTCCTATTCCATATATTGTTCTGATTCTCCTGTAGTAACTCTAAGAGATGTATTGCAGTTTCATGCTTATGAATAAGATGTCTCCACCAGTCAGGGTTGTCCCTTCCTTGTTTGTACTCCACTACAAAATTATAACCACAAAGTATGATCAACCAAGAATGCAGTGTTGCATACTTAACAGCCTCTTTAAATGCATCCTGCAAAGAGTGAGGTTCAGCCATCTCCACCCATTGGATTTCTCCCTTAAACCCTCCAACAAAAATTCTGAACCAAAATTGTTTCACTACTCCAAACAAGCAATGTAACTTCTCAAATTCTTGCCGATACACAAGTATTGAACTTATCTGCATAATTCTAAAGAGTGGCTTAGCTACTTCTTGATACATTCTATTGTTAAACTCATCACGAATTCCCTTATGAAATAATTTCCCTGTGGTCACCCCTTCTTTCCACTTGCTGGAAGCTTGGGCACCAAAATATTCAACCCAGAGTACATCAATGATGGAAAGGGTACTACCTTTCAAAACAACAAAGTTGAGGCCTCTGTAGTGAATGCATATTCTGCCATCACAAGCTTCTTGTGGGATGAGAGCCAACTTCATACTAGCAGAGATCTTCTCTATAGGAATGAAATTGGTTATACCACTATTGCACTCCTCTTCACACCCAGCTATGATTTTGAGGAGTACTGACTGTAGTGATGGACAGTTCTCGTTGAGGTATTCAAAGTCACTTGCACGCATTACAGCTGCAAGGTTTTCAGCAGCAAATTTGAGACAAGCAACTTTCAGTTCCGATGCATGATAACTGTCAGCAACAACTAGTAATTTTGCAGCTAGTGTATCAGCTATAGAAGATACAGCAGGACTCGATGCCACCAAAATCTCATCTTCAACAAGGGAATTCCTATATATGAAATGAAGCATTGCCTTGAAAACCTTAGATTCCATATCAGTGACAATAATCTCGTTCTTTTCCTCATCTGCTCCATAAAAAAATAATGCTTTATATAACAGAGCTCTTGCAGCCAACACCAACTTTTGAGCATGTAATTTTTCTCTAGACACATCGAAAATAACATCTGTAAGCTCACAATTATTAGTCCTTATCACAAATGAACCAAACTTTAAGGGTTGTAGGAAATTTAATTCAACAACTTTTCCTTTCATAGGTGGAGGCCATCCATTGAGCACTAATTTGGCATTGCCAATTATAGCCTTGAGATCCCACATTAGAACATTCAACTTCGTCTTTTTGACTTTCCGTCGAACACTCAATCGGAGCTCAAGATAGGGAACATATGCCTTTAGACATTACCACAAACACTTGGTTGATGATTAGGAATTGAAGTAAAGATTGTAGAAACTTCAATCATAAGCTTCTCATTTTCTTATTCATGCATTTCATCAAACACCTTGAATGTCTCATCACCATTCTTCTCAACACTCTTTACTTTACCTTCAAAACTCAACAAATCTTCACCATTTACAACAACTCTATCCTTAATTTGAGCTCTAAACACATTCCCACCATCACAACAACCTTTAGAATGAAAAGAGTTGGAGTTAGGATTAGTTATCTCCCTCCTTTCAATCTGTTGAGGAGCTATCGAAGATAGTGGAGAAGTGGAAATCAGTGGCGTGATGTGTGGTTGTGGGCTGGATGGTTGAGGGTGAATGATCGGAATCTGAGGAATAGTGAGAAGCTGTGGATTGGATTGTTGCAATATCGACATCATCGCATCAAATTTCTCTTCCAGTTTGGTCATCCTCTCCTCAAACTCTTCATTGAGAGAATCGAGTCGCTTCTCCAACAAATTTGACTGCAAATGGATCGCTCGAATCCCCTCCTTCACTGAACGAATACCCTCCTTCACCATCAATGTGCCTTCGGTGAAGGTTGGCTCTGATACCACTTTGTCAGGGATTCGTTTCCTGACTGTGCTTAAAGTAGCCATTAGACGGAAGGTTGGAAGAACTGGGATCGAGAAAGAGAAGATTTAGGGAAGAACTAGATTGATTTCTTCTTTTTTTGTAAAATTCATTACAAGCTGGCTTAAGTAGGCAGGGGAGATGTAAGCGGTTATGCTACAGGACAATTTCAAATGGCACGTGCGAAACGCACCAAACCTACCCGCCATCTCTCCCGCTACTATCCTAATTCAATTAAGTGCACAATGCACGTAAAACAAACAAACAAACACAAACAAACAAACAGACACAAGCAGAAGAAGGTGGCTGTAGACCCCAATGGCGTAGGGCGATGGCGTCGACTGGTCTGCAGATCACTCCGGCGACTCTGGCGATGGTGGGACTGCTGGCGTCCCTGACAGCGTGTTAGGATATAAATAATAAATTCTCAGCGTTACCACAACTTCAAAGTTTTAATTTATTAGTAGGGTCTTTTACAGTCCCAATATCATAAGAATCAACCATATTATTTCCAAACTCTATATTAGTATTATCCATCAGATAAGCATCAGAAACCCTACCCATATCTCCCCCATGATCATACACCTCATTCAAACTCTCACTCCCCTCCAAGACTTTATCGGCCACACACTCAATTCTCTCCCTCCTCCAATATCCAAGACCAAGCCAACCTTCCAGAAAAACATCATAATAATATCTGCAAGCTTTGCCAACCCAACCATCCAACCATCCACATAGAAATTTCCAGTTAAATCTATAATAATATATAGATTGTATTCAGGAAAAAGATGCAGCTCTTGGAAATGGAGGGTTGGGTAGGCTTGCATCATGCTTTCTGGATTCAATGGCTACACTGAATTTGCCTGCCTGGGGTTATGGGTTAAGGTACAGATACGGTCTGTTCAAACAAAAAATTTCTAAGGAGGGTCAGGAAGAGCTAGCTGAAGATTGGCTTGAGGTATGGTTTCTACTGTAATCATTCTAAAAGAACAAATTTATAGTTGATGATATCTTCGTTTTTGTGATTGATTACGATTGTGTGCTTAATTTAACAGAAGTTCAGTCCCTGGGAAGTTGTCAGGCATGATGTTGTATTTCCTGTAAGATTCTTTGGCCACGTCGAGGTCTCTCCTACTGGATCGTAAGTGTTACCCTTCTGATCCATAGTCCATATTTTCCTGGGTGTAGTAAGTGATAGCATTTCCTTTCTGGCATCTACTTGATGCAGCATATGGAAGAATATAAGTTATCTGCTTAGTTAATGGTTATAGAAGTACCTTTCAGTGCATAAAGAAAGCATGCTAAATAATGCTGTTACTGTAAATAAAGGCTAAAATTTGTGTTTGTCTAACTCAATTTACTACTAGTATTTGTGCAACAAAGATAAGATACCCTTGAATAGATATCTGTGAGGGCAATGGCTCGGTTATAAATTATGCTTTATGCCTTGATCACATCAGATTTCAATATTAATTTTCTGGATGACTGCTGAACTTTTGACACTACTCTGCATTGATTTTGGCAGCCGAAATTGGGTTGGAGGAGAGACTATCCAGGCACTTGCATATGATGTGCCAATTCCGGGATACAAAACTAAAAATACTATTAGTCTTCGTCTATGGGAAGCCAAAGCTGGTGCTCAGGATTTCAATTTGTTTCAGTTCAATGATGGGCAGTATGAATCTGCTGCCCAACTTCACTCTAAAGCTCAGCAGGTCTGTTATGCATCACCGTCTCTGACTATTGTAGCTAAAGTAGGCTTTGTGCTGAAGGCCTAATTCTTTTATAGTTTTATTAATTCTCAACAGTTTTGATTTTTCTAGCTCATCATATTTTTTCAATTCACAGTAGCAGAGTAATTTAATTACTAAAATAAAGTGATACATACTCATTGTGTACCACATCGGAATCAAGTACTCTCTGGGGACGTAATACGTATAGCATGTTTTACGTTACTTCTTCTTTCGAATAGTTTCACAATGTCTCTTTCAGTAAGCTTCCGCTCATAATTAATCTTCATGTACATCATTGCTTAACATGTCTCTTAAAGAGTTACAAAGGTTAGTTTGCTACTAGGCAACGCAGAGGACTTCATTCTTACCATTTATCCTCAAGTAAAACTTGTTAGCTGTGTTGTAGTAATTGTAGCAGCAGTTATTGAAGCAATAATAGGATAAGAAACTACGTCTCGATCTGATTTGATGTTTGTTAGGACATCAATCACTTGCAAAGTTGATGCATGCTTGGCTGCCTTTTCTTACCAACATAGTACCTGATAAAAGACATAATTTTTTTTCCATTGTAGATATGTGCAGTTTTATACCCTGGAGATGCTACAGAAAATGGAAAGATTCTACGTCTGAAGCAACAGTTTTTCCTTTGCAGTGCATCATTGCAGGTAGGCTACTATTTAAAAATTAACAGCACATCTCTAAATTGATTTGCTTTTGAGTTTACAGCTTCCTCTGTGTAAACTTTTTCCTTGTTTATCAAATATAAAGCAACAGAAGAATTTTATCAATCCTTAATTCTGCCATTTTGAATTTATTTGTGCACCATAAGTGATGTATGAATGATAAACATCTTTAACTTTATTGGGCTGCTCCTATGTGTTCCTATTTATAAAAAGAAGACCTCACCTTCTGACTACACCACACCATCCTCTATCACGAGTTTCTGATTCCATGTAATATTTGCTTGTCATGATTTTTTGAGCTTCTTGATGAAAAACTCATCTCTGAATAACATCAATGTTTACAGGATATAATTGCTAGATTCAAGGAGAGAAGGAGCGAAGGGTCATGGCAGTGGTCTGATTTCCCTGACAAGGTAGCTGTTCAACTGAACGATACTCATCCAACACTTGCAATACCAGAATTGATGCGACTGCTTATGGATGATGAGGGCCTTGGCTGGGATGAAGCATGGGATATAACATCAAGGTATTTAGTGGTGTCTATTATTGTTTCTTGTTTATTTTGAGAAATCGATTGAGAATGCAAGTTAAAATTGTTTCCCCCTTTCTGTCCCTTTTCTTTTCACGTCTCGTACGTCTTCCAGGACAGTTGCTTATACAAATCACACTGTTCTTCCTGAAGCACTAGAGAAATGGTCGCAGGCTATAATGTCTAAATTACTTCCCCGCCATCTGGAAATTATAGAAGAAATTGATAGACGGGCATGCTCTTGACCCTCTTTTTATTTACTCATGCAAAACATTAACTGATTCCCGAGTAATTTTTTATTTCCACTTTCGTGCAGTTTATCGCCATGATCAAAAGTACCCGGACTGATATGGAGAGCAAGATCGCCACAATGAGAATCCTTGATGATTCCAATCCACAGAAGCCTCTAGTACGCATGGCCAATTTGTGTGTGGTCTCTTCACACAAGGTAAGTGAGCTCCATAGTTGCCTCTGCTTGCAGTATGGGGAGGCAGATATATAGAAAGAATGGAGAGGGGCAGAGAGGAGCAAGATTTGGGTTTTAAGTAGGTTGTGTTTGTCTTTCCTTTTTCAATTTATTTTTTCCCATTAACACGGTAGGTGAGCTCCATAATTGTAAATAGGGAAAGCATATATACTTTTTGCATTTTGTTAATCATTATAGGATTGTAGCTTATTACAATCTTCGAATAAAGCCGTAAGAGATCGAAGGGAATGTCAACACTGCCTTAAATGGCTGTAGGCCTCATTAATTTCTAGAAAACTGTCTTACCTTCAAACTTTGCTAGAAGGCTGGTGCCTCTTAAGTGCTAAAATGTTGGCATGGTTGTAATAGCTAAAAGATATTTCTTCTGCAAAGCCCAGTGATTTTCTTCCTGGTTGTATGCTTTTGTAATTTTGTTCTAAAGTATTTGTAATACTACTAAAAATCATCCATTTTAATATAGTCACAAGTTGTTTTTTGCCCAATGTGCTGCCTTTGCCTTGTGTTATCAACTTCATGACCCCATCCGCTCTTCTGTATTAATGTTCAAATTACAAGCTCAATCTACTTTTAATTATCTACCCGGATACTTTGAGATTGAGAGGAAACCTTGTTGGTGTTTTTGTAGGTAAATGGAGTTGCTCAACTCCACAGTGACATCTTAAAAGCAGAACTATTTGTGGATTATGTATCCATATGGCCTGCCAAATTTCAAAACAAAACAAATGGCATTACTCCTAGACGATGGCTCCGCTTTTGCAACCCAGAGTTGAGTGAGATCATTACCAAATGGCTTAAAACTGACGAATGGGCCACTAATCTTGACCTCCTTGCTGGCCTTCGTCAGGTATGTTATTTAGTATCAGATAAATGATAATTATTGACCAGTGTAATATGATATGTACATAGTTAACTGACCATTCGTGTAATAGTTTGCTGACAACGAGGAGTTACATGCTGAGTGGGCCTCGGCCAAGATGGCCAGTAAACGCCGTTTAGCACAGTATGTGTTGCAAGTGACAGGTGTCACTATTGACCCCAATAGTCTCTTTGATATTCAAGTCAAGCGCATCCATGAGTATAAGAGACAGTTACTGAACATTCTCGGTGCAGTCTACAGATACAAGAAATTAAAGGTGAAGTTAATTACTTACAAATTTTAGAGGTCTATATGATTTGTTTTATGGTTGTTACTTTGAATCCATTATCCATTCTTCAACTACCACATCATTTCACATCAACATAACTGAATTAATAATACTGATTATTCAAAACTGTCCACTGTAATGAGCACTAGCAAAATTCAAAATAGTAACTTGGAACTTATAGGATTTTGTCATTAGTTGGAATAACAGAATTCTCTGGGTTGATTAGGAAATCGCGATAGTGGGTATGAAATAATTTATCCTCCATTCATTCGGATGTTCAATGTGAGTAATGGAAATGATGTTTGTAGGAAATGAGCGTTGAAGAGAGAAAGCAAACAACTCCACGTACTATCATGATTGGAGGAAAAGCATTTGCAACATATACCAATGCCAAAAGAATAGTCAAGTTGGTGTATGATGTTGGTAATGTAGTCAACAATGATCCCGATGTCAACCCTTATTTGAAGGTAAGCATTTTATTCAGCCATGCGAATTTCCTCATTTGTCTTGTATGTTTACTTGGCTTTGATTTTTAGCTTTGAAAATAAATGGTTGCATTCTCTCAAACATTCAATTTTCAGTTAGTATTCTCTTTTATAAATTATGTTTTTTAATATCTTGCTTAAACAACACATGTTGGTGTTTTCCTACCGAGTGATGAACTGGAAAGATGCTACCTAGATGCAATCTGATGCAATAGATGGCTATAATAGTTGTTAGTTCACCGGTAAATTGAGGAAAAAAGTTACAGTAGGCAAACCCTGAAGCAGTACTGGCTTCAGAGATGTTGACTTTTGAAAAAAAAAAAAAATTCTCTGAACTTCGTCACAAATCTCCTCTTCTGTGTGAGATTGATTTTATCTTTATTAATTGGCAATGTTTTTTTTCTTAATTAACTTTAAAATTCACTTTTAACTAGTCTTCTTATAGTTCAGTAAACTTGTAATAGTGTTAACAGTAATTGTGGAGATTTGAAGAATGTCAATAGTTGCTGTTATAATGCTTTCTTGACACATTAGTATTTTTCCTTTTCCCAGTTATGCCTCTTAACGTTTCTTACTATGTTAGACATGTTATACATCTTCTATATTATAATGGGAGAAGGGCCATGAACAGTGAATGTCAATCTATCACTTTACGTTCTATGCACGTGCCACCTCTTTTTTTTCGATTATTCAAACGTACAACGCATGTGCAACTCCAAAACTATTTCTTCACATGTGAATTGCACATGCAAATCAAAGTTTTCCCTTCAAATTTTTTTCTCCAATTTTTTTTGGAAAGAAAGGCATTCATCGCACGTGCTGATTACTACCGACTTACGTGTATCGCACGTACAACTACAATCCTTTATCAAATCGTGCATCACGCGTGAAAAATACTAGTATATACAGTTTCAAGTCTCCTAGTACTTTACTGGTTAGTTGTCAAAAATATTCAGGTGATTTTTATTCCGAACTACAATGTGTCTGTGGCGGAAATGCTCATACCTGGCAGTGAGCTATCCCAACACATTAGCACAGCAGGTATGGAGGCAAGTGGGACAAGCAACATGAAATTTTCTTTGAATGGTTGCCTCATAATTGGAACTCTGGATGGTGCAAATGTCGAAATCAGAGAGGAGATTGGGGAAGACAACTTCTTCCTCTTTGGTGCTGAAGCAGATGAGGTTCCAAGACTGCGCAAGGAGAGAGAAGCAGGACTGGTGAGTTCCTTGGTGTAAAAATTGTTTCTTTCCATTATATCGTCTAATAAATGTCAGAATCTATTACTATTAGGTTCCTCGGCTGGCAACATTTGCCACTTAGGTTCTCAAGAGTAATCTTTGTCTGACTCAGCCACGGTTAAAAACTAAGCATAGAACGCGGAGTTCTGTCCTAAGAGTAATTTTGTCAAATCCTGTTTAGTGACTTTAGTCAAACAGCTAATAGGCCAATTGACAAGTGTTAATTAACCAGTGGGGCTTGATTGTGTTAATGAACTTCCTAATAAAAAGTACTGCCTGGTATAGACTATAGAAGTAGAACCTCTGATGTTGTATGAATTTTGTTTCAAATTATTATTAATTTACATAATCTGTTAACTGCAACTACTGTTGTGGCATTGTATTGCGAGAAAGATTGATTTTGTTGCCGTTAGGCCTAAGAGGGAAATAAATTGTCAGTTTTACATGCCCATTGCACGATCAAACCTAGTAACATTCAGTGGCATATATTTCTTGATTACTCTTAAACTTATATCCGTGGTAAGTGCAGAAGCTCATGAGTCATTAATTTGCGTTGACGTCTTCTCACTTATTTTCAGTTCAGGACAGATCCACGATTTGAAGAGGCCAAACTATACATAACGAGTGGTACATTTGGTACCTACGACTACAACCCTCTCCTTGACTCATTGGAAGGAAACTCAGGCTACGGACGTGGTGATTATTTCCTTGTTGGTTCCGACTTTCCAAGTTATATGGATGCTCAAGCCAGGGTCGATGAAGCTTACAAGTAAGTAGCTCATTCACCACTCAAATCATCTGTTTTGACTAGTTTTTTTTTTATTGAAAAACGGTGGGCTCTAGACCCCCCGCGCTTCATTAAAGAGATTTTAATTCAACAAGCAACCAAGAAGAGGAGATGATATTCATGCTCCCCACCAGTGAGTCATGATACTCATTCCCCAATCAAAAAAAGAGAACACCCATCCCATACATAGGAGACCCCTTCCCAAAAATTGAAAGGGGTCTTCTATGTATGGGATGGGTTGTGCAGATTTGACTAGTTGTGCAGATTTTGTTTTGCAAAAATGAAAATTTAGGGAAATAAATCAAATAGAAAAAGGAAAAGTACCCACCAAGGATGTAGGTTAAAACTTCCAAATTCGTGGTTTCATAAGTTTAATAATGGGTATTGTTTATTTATTATTTCAGGGACAAAAGTAGATGGCTGAAGATGTCCATTTTGAGCACTGCAGGGAGTGGCAAGTTCAGCAGCGACAGGACCATCGCTCAGTATGCGAAAGAAATATGGGGCATAAAGCCCTGCCCAGCACCATAGCTCTCTTGAGATCACCAGCGATACATGTGATATAGCACCACCAGTAATATAAGAAAAATAACAAGAGCAGTTTTCTGTTAATTCATTGGAACCTGTAAAAACTAGTACAGGCATAATTATGAGTGATGTAGACTGTCTAAACTTATCATTTTAAGTACTTGGCTATGTGCTATTTCCAGAAATTGATCTCGGACATCCTTGGCACATGAATCCTATATCACCGTTCAACTCCTTGTTATATTGGCAATTACAGTGTTGTTCTTAACCGCAAAAAGTGTATGTGTCCATGCGTGTGCAGCCGCAAAACCATATGCTTATGTACATTTATAACTTCCTGACATGGATACATTATACATGTAGTGAACATGCTAGATATCTTGTTACAAGAGAAGTCATACAAATTGATACGCACTATTGTGCAGCAGGCCCTAAGTTCATAGTATTGGCAGGTATCTATTGTTAAGGATTATCTTGAGCAGGAACTAAAACTATACTCTACCGGTGTATCCATAGTCAGGATTAGTGTAATATCAATCAAGCCAGTTATAGATCCTTTGTCATGCCATAATATGCACAAAACATAGTTGCAAGTATTACGATTTGGTGAATGAAGTCATATGGCTCATAACTATAACATAACGAATTTATACCGGTGATTCCAAAATAATTCTAAGGTAAAATAATAATAAAAACCTCCAAAGAAACATGATGTCTTAATAATACTAGAGTTGCAATCCTTACCGCCAACATTGCTGTACTAGGGAATGTTTTTTTTTTTTTTTTTTTTGATAAAAGATGACGCCCGTCATCGTTTCATTAATCAGAAATAACGAAACACAACATTACAGCGAATAAGAAAGCAGGAAAGATAAATCCGTGTGCAACAGGCAACACGTAACATCAAAAGTACTCGAATCTACTCGAGTTCAAAATAACACCTAGAACAAAGAGTCTAAAGAAAACAACATCAACGGTTACAGACCAACAGCCACATCACAAGTAGGACTCCTCTTTCTATGATTGCCTCCATGGTACCTGCTACTGTTGTCCTCCTCCATAACCTGTACCCCTAACCGTCTGTGCCTTTGCATTTCATTGCTGCCTCCTTTGCACCTGCCCATTCATGGATTAGAACAAAGATTTTGTACATAGAGGAAGAAAATCTATATTGATAGTTGCGAAAAATGAAATCATTTCTATCTAGCCACAGACTCCACATTGTCGCTGCTACAGCTAAATCCCAGGCTTTAGTGTCTCCTGATCTAATGTATGTGTCCCTAAAGGTCACCCAGGTATCAGTGGTAGATTGTGGTAGGAGATTACAACCGAATCCCCTACAGATGACTTCCCAGGATAATCTAGCCTTATGGCACTGAAAAAGGATATGGTTAACGTCTTCGTCCGCCTCTAAGCACAACTCACAGGTAGTGTCAACAATCATATTTCGTCTGCGAAGATTAACTTTGGATAGAATAGCGTTTTTGTGAGCTAACCAGCAAAACACCCTGACTTTTAATGGGGCTACGGTCCCCCAGATGATCGATTGGACTTTACATCTCAATCCGCCGTCGTTGATCCAATAGTACATGGAGGAGACCGTGAATTCTTTTGCGGCGTCTCTGTCCCACGTTCTTTCATCGTCCAAGTTGTTGGCTGTACCTTCTTCTTGAAGTACCTGCCTATTCAATGCCTCGAACTGTGCGATACTCTCGTCGCTAAGGTTTTGGTTAACGATGAACTTTAGCCTGCCGTTTTTCCTTATGTCTGCCACCAACAGGTCTAAGTTATTTGCTACTTTGGCTGCCTCGGGAAATTGTGCGATGAGACTTGTCTGACCACACCATCTGTCTTTCCAGAATCTTGTGTTTTTCCCGTTTCCCACCTTGCATCTCGTGTTTGCGCAGAAAATCTCTCCCTGCTTGGCTATGCCTTTCCACAGCCCGGAAACTTTTGCTTTTGGGCTCTTCCCACCGAAGCGAAATTTTCTTCTCTTTCGGCAGAGATCGAAGGAAAACTTCCACCACCCTTTACGATTATTGGAGATTTTCCACCACCATTTGGAAAGCAACGCCCTATTCATATCGTGGAGATTAGTAATACCCAATCCCCCGAATTCCTTCTTTTTACAGACTCTATCCCACTGGACTAAAGGGATCCCTCTATTACCCTCGTCGGTGCCCTTCCATAGAAATCTACGTCTTAACTTGTCTATGCTATTGATGACCCACTTTGGTAATTCGTAGATAGACATAAGGTACAGTGGTATGGCGCTAAGGACCGAGTTGAGAAGGATAATCCGACCGCCGAGAGAGAGGAATCTGTTCTGCCAGCCCCCTAGCTTTTTCTTAATTTTGTCGATTAGCGGGATCCAATCCTCCTTCAATAGGACTCCGGGTCTGATTGGAGTACCCAAATATTTGATTGGGAAAGCACTAACCCTGCAGTCTAAAGTGTTCATGATGTCCTGGATCGGTAAGGATAGCTGATCTGTCATAGGGATGATGCTGGTCTTCGATGGGTTCACCTTCAGTCCCGACCACCCTTGGAAGCATACCAAGGCGGCTTTGATGGCCACCACTTCCTCCATGTCAGCGTGGCCGAAGAGGATAGTGTCGTCGGCGTACTGTAATATCGACAAAGGCTGTGAGATTCCTTTAATCTGTAAACCTTTGATGATATTATTATCTCTACCTCTTGCAAACATCTCCGCCAATCCGTCTGCTACGATTGCGAAAAGGAGGGATGACAGGGGATCCCCTTGACGAAGGCCCCGTTTGCACTTGATTTCCTTACCGTGCCATCCGTTAATCTGAATGGTCGATTTGCCTCCCCTGATACACCTATTCATCCACAGTCTCCATCTTTGTCCAAAGCCTTTAAGCTGTAGAGCCTCTTCAGTACAGTCCCAGGATACCGAGTCATATGCCTTCTGGAAGTCAAGTTTGAGGAGAAATCCGTTCACCTTCTCTCTGTTGCCTCTGAAGACGATTTCATGAGCAGATGCAATACTATCCAAAATGTCCCTTCCCTTTATGAATCCGCTTTGTGATGGCGCAATGATGTCGTTTAGGTGCGGTGCTAGTCTCTGGGCTAACACTTTTGTGATGATTTTGAACGAACCGTTGAGCAAGCTAATAGGTCTGAGGTCTTCGTGGGAAGTGACTTCGCTCTTCTTAGGCACCAGCACGACTGTAGCATAGTTTAACCTCTCAAGATTCTCTTCTCCTTCGAAAAAAGCGTGGAAAATATTCATCAGGTCCTCTTTGATGATGTTCCAATATATTTTGTAGAAGAAAATCGGAATTCCGTCTGGTCCAGGGGCTTTGTCTTGACCTAGGGACTTGATTGCGGTGAAAACCTCTTCCTTCGTGAATCTTGATTCGATCCCATCGCTGCCATCTATTCTGGAGGAGCTCCACATGTCTGGGGCGAGTGCACAACTTAAGCTTGGGGCCTTACCCAAAAGTTCGTGGAAATGCCTGTCCAGGTGGTCCTTGATAACTTCTTCGTTTTCGGTCCAGGTCCCGTTCACTGACATACCGGTGATTTGATTCTTTCTTTTCCTACTATTAGCCATCTTGTGGAAGTATTTCGTGTTTGCGTCCCCTTCTCTGAGCCATTGGGCCCTCGATCTCTGTTTCCAGTACAGCTCTTCCATCCTGGCTATCTGCTGTAGCTCCGATCTGTTGTTGGACATCTCGTCTTTCTCGGCCTCCAGCAATTCCCGCTCTTCCTGGGCCGTTTCGAGCGCTTCTATTCTATTTGCTAGAAACTCTCTTCTCATGTTGGCTTGCTGTGTCTTGCCTTTTGACCACTCCCTTAAACATCTTCGAAGACGCTGCATCTTTGCTACCCAAACACCTACTGCTGATGATTGGGTAGTGCTTTCCTCCCAACTATCCTTGATGATTTGTCTAGTGTCTTCGTGGACAGTCCAAGCTTTTTCGAATTTGAACCCAAATTGCAGTTGCTTCCCTTTTGGGCCACAATCGATAACCAAGGGGAGATGGTCGGAAGTGTATCTTAGCGCTGTTTTCACCTTTGCGAACGGATGTGCATCCTCCCATTCGTTAGACACTAGCACACGATCCAACTTCGCAAGCGTTGGGTTACGCTGCATGTTGGACCAGGTGAATTTTCTATCTGTCATCTCTAATTCCAGCAACTCCAATTCGTCAATGATGTCGTTGAACGACTCTTGATCTGCTCTGCAGTGACCTCTGCCTCTATGCTCGTTCTGGAATCTAGTAATGTTGAAATCTCCTCCTATCAACCACGGGTCAGCCCATTTGTTTCTAATAAATCTAAGTTCCGACCACAGCTCTCCTCGATATCTACAATCATAAGGGCCGTAGAGACTTGAGACGGTGTGGATCCAACCGTCGCTTCTACGTCTAATTCTGATTGAAACGGAGAATTGACCGATAAAATCGTCCACAATCTCGAATAAAGACACCCTCGCCCCTAGGGCAATGCCACCTGAATACCCCCTCGCCGGTTTAAATTTCCAATGGAAATCCGCCATACCTCTAAGAGATGAAAAATCTTCATCCGTTGGAGCTTCGATTCTGGTTTCTTGTAGTCCACAGATGTCGGGGTTAATTTTGCCTAGCGTGACTCCTAACGCTTTTTTTTTTCTCGACATTCGCATACCTTTAACGTTCCAAAATGTGTAAATCATTAAAACGGAAAAATTCATCTATAATCTCTCAAACCCCCGACCCAACAAACACTCTAGGGTTAAGTGAGACCTAAGATCGATTTCTCTCTAATAAAGGCAATGTTAGCTAGTTGTTCTGCCTTAGAATTACCCAACACTAAGCCGTACAGGGAAGCGAAATAAATAAGCGAATCATCAGTAAGCGCATTAAGAATAGAACAATTCGCGTAAGAAGTACCTGCCCCTGGTGACTCAGCAATCTTAAGGACCTTTTCCCTGAAGGGTCGCTCGACTATCTGATCCATCTGACTATCCATAGTAACCACCTGTCTTTTGCCTTTTCTTTGGTATTCTGTTATCTTTCTAGTTGAAGTGCTGCCCATGCTCACTTTGACCTCCTTATCTTCTTCGCACGTCTCTGTAACTGAGATAAGATTGTCCTCTCTGATCCCGTCTAAAGCTCCAATCATCACCTTACTGGATTCGTGTGTAGACCCCTCCAAAACGGACTGCCCAGTGAGGGATTTCTTATGAGTTTCGATCTGAATTGGGCTTAATACTGGTTGAATACCTCCCGTAGCTTCGATCGACCTGTCGAAGGGATCAGGACTGCTGTGAGTTGGATCGGTGTACAGCTGGTTGGGACACTTTTCAGCGGGCTGAATTAAATTGAACAAAGCTGACTTAACTGAGAGCCCAATTTCATCTTGAGAAAATTTGAGCCAATCTTCGTTTAGAAGGCCCAACTCCTTAATGTGGCCCAATCCAACCCCCAAGGCCTGTTTTAAGATGCCCAGTCTTTTCTCTGGCTTGGAGCTCTGGGGATTTGTACTGTTACCTGTCACATCGCCGCATAGGGACTTATCGCCGCTTTGGATCACATCAGCTGCAGTGGACCTGTCAAATCTGTTCAGAATTGTCTCATCACCAGCTGGAGTAGTCTTCGGGGTCCACTTCCAAATGTTCGATTGTGATTGAGGGGTACGAACTGAGCTGTACTGCTTTGATGAGTGACCCGGGACAATTTGAATTTGCCGCTCGCGTGATTCGCCCGTGCCATGAACCCGTTGCAAATCTGAACGATGCGGATCAGATCGCGTCGCATCCAACGGCTGGGAGTCGTCTTCTTCCTCCAGCTTCGAATCTCCACCGTCAGAATTTGTAGTAATTGGATGCGAAAATTCTCTGAAGGAAACGTTCTTGTGGGGCTCGACTATGACCTTGACGTCGTAGATAACATTGTCGAACTCCGTAATGATCTTGGATGGGATTGCAGCCTTGTTTGCGACCCCTACTTTGATACGTGCGAATTTTCTTGCCGAATGGGTCAGCGTCTGCCTGTCTATGTCGATGAGTATCCCAAATGGACGAACCACATTTTGAAATCCGGAGCGAACCCAGCAGTGGAAGGGGAGGTTGTAGAGGCGAATCCACACGGGTGGGAGAGAGTCCGCTTTCGTCGCGCCGAATTCTCTTGACCACCATTTGAACGTCACGAAAAATTCCAATCCCTGACGATCCTTCCCCTCCAGTCCCTTGAGTTTGATGGTCTCTTTTGCGATCGCGGTGTCACTGCAATGTGCGTAGAAGGTGTCGACCCCTATGACTTGGACGATCCACGTCGGAGCTGGGGAGGAGACAAGAGCTGCGAGAAGAAGTTCGGAGACATCATTGGCTGTGGGGACGCCGGTTTGGGCTTTGATCAGTATGCCTCCATTGAAGCGCCTTTCGAACTCGGCTATAAGCGGTGTTGGAGAGATGGAGGCCCGAACAACGTGGCGATCTCCGGCGACACTCTCTTCAGTCTTACTCCCCTCTGAGATTGAAGCGTGGACTGTCTTCGGGGCTTTCGAATTAGAAAGAGTGGCTTTCTGTCGCTTGGGACAGTTCGAAGAGATATGGCCTGAGTTCCGGCAGTAATAGCAAAACCAGTCGAACTTGCACTTGCTAATGGAGTGGCCTGGCTGAGCGCACTTATGGCAGTTTAGTCGACCGTCAATCTTCGAGTTCTCCGACGAGCTATGGGACTTTGGTAACTTTCTTGCTTTACGAGGTCTCACTAACACCCATTCGCCCGCTTCGTCCTCCATGGTGGGTCGAGAGTCAAGAGCTGGGGAGTGAGAGCGCTGCTGCACTTTGTACTCGTCTGCAACGCCAGCCCTGCCCTTGGTAACTTCAGCATAAGAGCGACGCCTTTTGTTTATGCCTTCGAAAGCTGGGTTGTCTTCAACAGTGAAGTGCTTGGTCGATTTCTGGCCAACTTCCCTAGTGTCGTCGTGATGCGAAGCCTCTCGTCTTTCTCTGACATGACGATCATCCTCCCTCTCCCTCTTCTTGCGAAAGTCATCTACCTTGTCTCTCCTAGCCCTGGGAGATGGAGAGCGGCGGTAATCGCGTCTCGAGCTCTGACGCTCCCTACGCTCCCCTTCGAGCCTTGCTTGGCGGCGCTCCTCTTCGTCCTCTCTGTATCTCTTGGTCATGGGGGGGGGTGGTGGAGAAGAGCGTCCACGGCGGATGGATGGTTGCTGGTAGGAGGAATGGCGTACTAGGGAATGTTATGATGGAGTCGGAGTATGGAAGCGAGGTAGATCACTAGTTTTCTTGTACTTTAATTCAAACTACACCGAATTTGTACTTTATTTATAGTTTTTATCTAATACATACTAAAGACCAAATTTTATCTTTTCTTGTTTGTATTTTTAGGCATTCAGTTTCCGTCCTGTAAACTGTTTGTATTTTACCATTTTCTTTTTGGCTCTTGTATTATGGACTTTGTACCTTTTCGTGTTTAATATATTTGTGGGCTGGAGTTGTCCGACTCTATCCTGCTATATATATATATATATATATATATATATATAAATCTCTTATCTCTAATCTCATATTATAATGGGAGAGTTGTAGTTGTCATTTGTAGACAACCTGTAATTTGTAAACATGCATTCAATCATCTAATCTCAACCATTCATTTTTAAGTAGCAGTTATATTAACCATTCATTTATTCAAGTGTTGCTAGTCATCATAATAAATACTCTCAAAGTTCCAATTTATTTACGACATAATTAATTATAACAAAAATGCTCATATAAAATAAAAGTTTATGTCACTAGGATAATTTGTAAAGACTATGAGATAAGTAAATGGGAGGTTTTTTTTTTTTTTGATCGAAAAAGGTTGGCCGTAGCCCCCCCCAAGTTTCATTAAAAAGTTTTTAATAAAACAAACAGCACAAAAGGAAACATTGAGGCAATGATGTTCATGTATCCCACAGGCGGGCCATGATACTACGGGGCAAGCGCTACGGGGCAACCCCTCCCTTCAACTTGCCGCATTTGCTGCTTGTTGTTGCTTTTTCAGGTTGGCAGCATGCTTCTGCCCAAAAACATGTGACTCATAAACCTTTTGGCTGTTGACTACGACATTGCAGACAATACAGACCTTCACCTCTGAGGGCTCCACCCCTCCCTCTAGAACCTTCCTTTTCTTCATCTCGAAATCTTCTTCATCTGGGACTGCCTTTCTCTTATTCTGTTCACATTTGTTCGCAAATGGGATCACCGCAGGCTCTGGAGTCATTCGGGGATTTAGGGGTGATTGCTTCCGGTAGCTTCTGAAGGTTTTTCTTGTGCCTTTTTCCTTGCTTGTGGGAATTGAGAACTTCTTGACTGTTGCAATCAATCTTACACACTAGTGTAAGATTAAGATTGATTGCAACAGTCAAGAAGTTCTCAATTGGAGCTCCAAAACTCCGACGAAACAGTTTACAGGACACAAAAGGCTTCCTATAGATTGATCGGAGGTGATGAGGTCCATCAGCGTCGTGCCGGAGGAGTCCTGGCCCGACGCCATGGATGGAGCTAGCGTTTGACTGGGAGGAGACGGAGATCTGACTGATGTTGGAGACTGAGGGGATGTAGGGAGATCGGAGGAGTTTTGGAGCTCGAATTCAGTGAAGAATGATCGGTGTCAGAGCTTTGAGTCGACATTTAGGGAGGATTGTTCTTATAAGAGAAAGAAGAAGCCGAAGAAATGGAGTATTTGGGGCTTGATTCATCGGCTTTGTAGAGGAGGAGACAATGTGGAGTCGTGGCCGGATTTGGGGATTTCGAGGAATAATAGTAATGTGAGCTCGAGGAGTTGTGTTTATGGCAATGGGGGATTTGGGAGGTGCATGAGAAAGAGTAGAGAGAGTAATGGGATTGGAAAGAAGAGGAGGGATGAGTTTGCGCTGAAGAGAAACAGAAGTTCGAGGTATAGTTGGGAGGAGGTTGACGATGGAAGGTTGAGGTTTTATGGAACGCCGATGAGAGGTAGTCGGAAAGGGTCAGGGATGAGAGATAATCCTTCTTTTACGAGGAATTTGTACTGAATCTTTGAGAGAAGTGGCTGGAGTTCAAGCTCTTGTTCTACTGCTTTTACTACCTGGATGTAATTTGGTATCTTTGCATTATGATTATCTAATGTACTAAATTTTGATTTAGTCTCTGAGTTCAAAATCTTCTTTAAGTTCCTTCATTTTTAATTGCATTGCTGTTGTGATAGATGAGATTGGCATTAGCGCAGGGAGGATTTTTTTTTTTATAGAAATTATAAAATGTTTTTGATACCATAATTTTGGCATCAAAATAACAGAGGTTAACAGAGCTTTTAATTGATATCTTAGGGTGCGTTTGGCCTAGCTTTTTTTAGCTTTAAAGCTACTTCAGAAGGAGAAGCTAGAAAGTACAGCTTTGAAATTAAAAGCTGAAGCTGTTTGGATAGTCAGCTTTTTTTTAACTTTAAAGCTACTTTTAAGCTAGAAGTTGTTTGGCATATATCAATTAAAAGCTACTTTTATACATCATCTTCACCAAATCCCTAATCTCCACCAAATCCCTAATCCCTATGACACTGAATGAAATAATAGTAATAAAACATTGTGTTATGATTTTAATTTATCAAGCTTGGAATTAGATAAGAGTTTTTGTCAAAGGAAACTTCCTAACCTTTCAGTAAACCAATTATTTTCTTGGAGCTATTCAGATGCATGCCCGGTTTATTCAAAGACAGTGTGCCCTTTCCTGCAATTTTATCAATCCTTTCATTTTTTTTTGATTAAAAGATGACCGTAGTCATCGCTTCATTAAAAAGGTCTTAACGAAACAGGAAGATAAACACTACATCAGACCCTAAGGCCTCCAAAAACCAAAAGCATCTACCGAGACAGAAAGTAAATACTACATCGAACCCGAAGGTCACAGATATCCAAAAGCACCTAAAGCGGGCAGAACAACCCGATCACCAAAGAACCTAAACAACAACCAAAAAGATACAATGAAGGGGAAAGTTAGCTATCACATCCAGCCCGTGTCTGGGAGTCCACTGCCCAAGGTGAACTCTCCGCCTGCCTGTAAACTACTCGGCCTCCTCTCCTGCACGCATCTTCTTCCTTGATCGACTGAGGCCTGTCCAATCAAACCGACAAATATGAATCTTTTGAATCAACGAAGAGAGAGACTGACGAACAGAATTAAAGCAAATTTCGTTGCGATCTAGCCATAGGTTCCATAGCACGGATGCTACCACAGTTTCCCACTCTATTCTAACCTCATTTGAATTCCAGTTTTTTCTAAGAACCCCCCAAACCTCTGAACTAGACCCCGGACAATGTGAGACTCTGAGCGACCTACACACTTCCCTCCAGACCCATCTAGCTCTATGACAATGAAATAAAATATGGTTCGTATCCTCTTCCTCGCTCTGGCAAGTACCACAGAGCCCGCTTTCCGTTATCCCTCGCTTTTTCAGATTAACTTTGGATAAAATTGCGTCATTCTCCACCAACCATAGGAAGACTTTCACCCTGTTCGGAGCGGGAATACCCCAAATTACCTCTGTAATCTCGTTTCTAGTATCGCCATCGTTCAGCCTTTTGTAGAGGGAGGAAACTGAGTATTTTCCGTGGATCTCCAACGTCCATATTCTCTCGTCTTCCGACAATTGCGTGTACTGGCCCTCTGACCGAATGAAATCATTGACCTTTTGCAACTGATCGATCGCTGTCTGTTCAAGTGAATCCTTGACCTCGAGTCTCAATCTGGAGTTTTTCCAAACATCTGAGACCAACGAGTCTTTGTTGAGAGCTGCTTCTGCTGCTGCTGGAAAAAGGCTAAGGAGTGAGTTGTTCCCGCACCACTTGTCTTTCCAGAATCTCGATTTCTTCCCATCTTTAATCCTACATCGTGTGTTGCTGTGATAAATGTCTCCGGTCTTGTAAATCCCTTTCCAAAAGAAAGATTTCCTACTCCTGACGCTCTTCCCTCCGAAACGGAATTTCTTCCTTGTCCTATAATTAACAAGCGACCTACACCACCAATTGTTACGTTGCACAGCCAACTTCCACCACCACTTACAGAGGAGAGCTCTGTTCATATCCCTGAGATTAATGATACCCAATCCCCCGAACTCCTTCCTTTTGCAGACCCTCCCCCAGCTAACGAGATGAACCCCTTTCCCCCCCTCGTTGGAACCTTTCCATAGGAATCTCCTTCTTAATTTGTCTATCTTGTGAATTACCCATATCGGCAATTCGTAAATAGACATCAGATAGATGGGGATGCTGTTGATAACTGCGTTTAGCAAGATGATCCTACCTCCCAACGTAAGAAATTGGCCTTTCCATCCTGTAAGTCTTTTCTCTATCCTGTCGATGAGCACTTGCCAATCTTCTTTAACGAGTCTGCCCGATCTGATGGGGATCCCCAGGTACTTGAGCGGAAACTCTTCCCTCTTGCATCCAAGCATCTGTTGAATCGTGGACAATGTAGTGGAGCAAAGCTTGCTAAGTTGAATAACACAACTCTTGTTGAAATTGACCTTCATTCCGGACCAAGCCTCGAAGCACTTCAAAACTGTTCCCATCGCAATGATATCCTCTTTAGCTGCCTTCCCGAACAATAGTGTATCGTCCGCGTATTGAAGGATCGAGATTGGCTGCGAGAAGCCCCTGAGATCAATTCCAAATGGAACCCTATCCTTGTTCCCATTGTCGATCATCTCTGACAATCCGTCTGCTACAATTGCGAATAACAATGATGACAACGGATCTCCCTGACGGAGTCCCCTCTTGCATTTGATCTCTTTTCCCTGTGCGCCATTGACCAGAATGAACGATTTACCGCCTCTAATGCAGTGAAAGATCCACTTTCTCCACCTTTCCCCGAAGCCTTTAAGAAGCAGAGCTTCATCCACCGAGTTCCATTCGACTGAATCGTAGGCCTTGTGGAAGTCTACTTTGAAGAGGAAGCCATCCGTGTTGTCTCTGTTCGCTCTGTATACAATTTCGTGAGCCGAGGCAACGCTATCTGCTAAATCCCTACCCTTAATGAATCCGCTCTGAGACTGGCTGATAATGTCGTTGAGTAGCGGTCCCAATCTGTTGGCTAGAACCTTGGAAATGATCTTGAAGGAGCAATTCAGTAGACTGATAGGTCTGAAGTCCCCGACCTCTTTAACATCCGCCTGCTTGGGAATCAACACAATGTTCGCGTAGTTCAGTCTATCTAGATTAGATTCCCCCTTGTAAAACTCCTTGACGATTCGCATGAAATCCCCTTTTATGATGCTCCAGAATAGTTGATAGAAAAAAATCGGAAATCCGTCTGGACCCGGAGCTTTATCTGATCCGAGGCTCTTGATAGCGGAGAGCACCTCTTCTTCCGAGAAGTAACCTTCAATGTTCTTGGACCCGTCAAGTCTAGAATCCAGCCACATATTCTGATTGATCGAACACCTCTGCTCCCGTCTATTGCCCAATAGGTCCTTGTAATAATCATGAATATGCTGTTTAAATCTAACCTCATTCTCGCACCAACTTCCATCCACCATAAGACCCGAGATGTGATTCTTACGTCTTCTGCCATTAGCTATCCTATGGAAAAATTTTGTGTTTGCGTCGCCTTCTTTCAACCACTGAAATCTTGACCGCTGCTTCCAATAATATTCCTCCATCTTCCCAAGATGCAGAATGTCTTGTCTATTCCTCCGTTGCTCCTCTACTTCGTCCTCTAATAGATCTCTTTCTTCCTCTATGATGTCTAACTGATCGATCCTTTCACCTATCTCTTCTTTGAGTCTCTGATTCTGCCCGAATTCCGTCCTAGCCCAAGATTTCAATGCAAAACGTAATCTCCTGGTCTTTTGCATCCAACAACCGACTGCCGAATCTGGCGATGTCGAGGCAGTCCAGCTTTCCTCAATAATCTTCTTTAACCCTTCGCTTAACGTCCACGACTTCTCAAATCTAAACTGGTATGCCTGCCTTCTCTCCCCAATCCCACAATCCAGAGCTAAGGGCGTGTGATCAGATGTAAATCTAATCAGCGCTTTGGCCTTGGTGAGTGGGAACTCATCTTCCCATTCGGGAGAAACAAGGATTCTATCTAACTTCGCCAAGACCGGGGCCGCTTGCATATTTGACCATGTGAATTTCCTATTGGTGGGGTCAACTTCCACCAACTCTAGGTCTTCAATCATAGCATTAAATTGCTCCCTATCCCCCCTTGGAGCTCCTCTTCCCAGGTGCTCAAATTGGAACCTTGTAATGTTGAAATCTCCTCCCACGACCCACGGTCCTTTACAACTTCCTCTAATGTTCCTAATCTCGCTCCAGAACCGAGTTCTTTTGACCGAGTCAAATGGTCCGTATACTGTGGACACCGTAAGAATTTTACTATCCGCTCGTCTTCTGATAGTAATCGTAATCGAAAATTCTCCCGGAAGTTCATCTATAATCTCGAAGATCGTAGGATCAATGCCTATAGCTATACCCCCCGATAACCCTCGCGATGGCTTAAACCTCCAATCGAACGAACCTATACCTCTAATACCTTGGAACTCCGCAATGTCAGGTGATTCAACCCTAGTTTCCTGAAATGCGCAAATGCATGGTCTATATCTAGATATAGTGTCACCAATTAACCTCTTTTTTGCTTTCTGCCTCATCCCCCTAACGTTCCAAAAGATGTATAACATTATAAACTAAACCTTCTATACCCTAACCCTCTAAATCTCCTAACTCAATTTAAGTCTATCTGTCGTGATCTATTTCCTCTAATAATATTGACGGAACAGAATTGTTCATCCTTGTTGAAACCCATGGCTAGACCGTACAGACTAGCAAAGTAAATGAGAGACTCATCATTTAAAAGATCTAAAACTGAAAAATAACCAGGGGAAATACCTTGACAGGCTGAGGTTGGTTCTTTGGTCTTTGCCGCTGCTCTAATCAAATCTTCTTCGCTTGGACCACTCGAACCCCACTTGTCTAACTGCCTCTTGCTCTTTCGCTGCTTATCTCCCAAACTCTTAACACCACTCCCCCCTGCGCTATCCCCTACTCCGCCGCCTGCCAACTCCCTAACTTGTCTAGCCCATTTCTCATGCTCCGAATCGTACGCACTCCCCCCACTATGGATTCCATCCAAAGCTCCAATCATGTCATTCACTTGCTCCGTAACAAGCCCATCTTGATTTTGATCTGTGGAATGCTCCTTAACATGAAGCTCAACCGAATTGCTCTCATCTACACCATATAAATCTTCCCCGAAATTATTATCATTCTCTCCCAACTCCTCATCGTTCTCTGCCAGATCCAAATTTCCCAAATTCGAATCGATCTGAGGCCCAGCTCCAGCAAGCAGCAGCCCATCATCCACCTGAGGCCCAGTCGAAAAACCAGTTCCATCATTCAGAACGTTTCCAGTAGTCGAAACAATTTTTTCCCCTATAGACTCAATTGGCCCAGGCCCATCTTCACGGCCCAAAAGAACTCCCGCCCCTTCGTCTTCCTTACGAATCAGCGCGCCCAAACCGCCCTTTCGTACGAGTTCTTCTATGGCCCTTTGGATCGAAGAACTGAGTTCGTCCTTTGTCAGTCGCGCGATATCTGGGACCGCGTTTGATATCTGGTGGTCCTTAGCCTGAATATCCACGCTCTTCACAACTTTCAAAATCCCTGCCGTACTCTGTCCCTTTTCAATGTGCTCTGCCCCTGCGATGATGGAACATCTGTCGCCGCGCAGTTGGGGAGTAGGCTTCCACATCGCCGTAACTCTATCACCTTTCAATCGAACATCTTTTTGGGCGCCAACTTTCAAATTTGATCCGTACTGATCGTTGATTTGGAATTTGTCTTTGAGATTGGATGAACGGCGTAGATCAGATCTAGAGCGATCCAACGGAGCTCCTTCATCGTCTTCCTCACGACCACCCTGATCCCCGTCTTTTTTCCTGTCGTCGGAGCACTCCGCATCCTCCTGCGTCGACACTTTCCCAAAGGAAACGTTCTTCTTCCTCTCCACGATCAACTTGACCTCGTAGAATTCCCCTTCGAACTCAACCTGAACCATTGAGGGTATGTCGGAGAAGTTGTCACAACCCACTTTGATGCGTGCAAACTCTCTCCTCTCTTGTGTGATCGTAGCTCTATCCACTTCTTGTAAGAAACCAAAAGAACGAACCAGATTCTGAAAGCCGGAGCGTAACCAACAGTGGAGAGGAAAATTGAATAATCGGATCCAAATCGACGGCAGCTCTTGCTCTTTCAGCGCTCCGACTTTACGCGACCATTGTGAGAAAGTTACATAAAAATCGTCCGAACCCATGCCCCTCTTGCCAATCACTTCGTTCAGACGACCCTCGTCATGGCAGTGAACGAAGAATGTGCTGCCGGTGAGTCGCTGGATCCTCCATTGAAGATCATCGGTTTGAGTAATGTTGGAGTAGAACAGCCTCTCTAACTCCTCAGCAGTTGGATTACCACTCTGAACTTTGATAACGCAGCACATTCTAAAGCGGCGTTCGAATTCAGCCATTAGCGGAGTCGGAGAGATGATGGCTTTCACCATGGATCTACCACCTGCGAAGCTACCTTGGGTATGACTGCTGTGAGAGTTGAGCGACGCTCCTCCTTTCGGCACGGATGGCGCTGGCGTCGGAGATTTCTTGAAGCTTGGGCACTCCGTTGAAATGTGACCAGTTCTGCGACATGCGTAGCAGAACCAATCCCTCGTGCATTGAGCTAGTGAGTGGCCCCATTGAGCACACTTGTGACAGCGTTGGCCTTCCCCCTCCGACGGCGGATCCTTCCTCAGCTGCTTGTTGGATGATTTGGTTGGTTTACGTGGTCGTACCAGAATCCATTCACCTTCGTGGTCTGTTTTGGTGATTGGCGACACACTTGTTCTAGCAGGGGGTCTTGCCGGTGGCTCTATCTTCTCCGATCCTTTGGCAGCTTCGAGGTAGGTGATGCGCTGTCGTGGATGTCTGACTTCCTTCCTTTCCTCCGACGCATCTCTCTTTGAGAGTTCTTGACCTCTAAACCTGTCTCTGCTGTGATGAACACTCGTCCTCCCTCTATGGGATAGATGAGGTTCCCTGTGTGCTGAACGACCTCTCCATCTATATGAGAGATCATCCTCCTGCCTTGCATCTACCCTTGCCCTCTCGTATCTTTCTTTCCCTTCATCCCTGCTTCGTTTCCCCATATCTCTAGCGTCTTCACCGTCGTGCTCTGTTAATCTGTGGTGGAATCCTGCTGAAGAGGCGCCTCGCTGTGAAGGAGATCTAGCTCTACCCTCACGAAGATTGCCTCTCTCGTTCCTCTTTTCTTTTTCAGACCTCATGTTTCCTTTTAAACTGTGGTGGAATCCTTTCATTATTAATAGTAAGTTTTGAAAAAACAAAACAAAGAGACTTCCCCCTTTGAGTCTTCCATCCATCGCTCCCTTACCTTTTTGCGACCAAAACATGGATGGCTCCATGCTGTCCTCCACCGTATCACCTTCTCCCCTCCCGTCACCGCCGTCAAGTTCTCCCCTAACGGCCAACTCATCGCCGTTGCCGTCAAGAGCCGGATTGTTCAAATCGAAGAAGAAGGGGAGAGTTGGGTTTTGATTTGTTTTTTTCTTTGTTAGTTTTGATCTAGAAGCTAGAAGCTAGAAGCTAGAAGTAGATCTTGGTAGCTTCTTTTAGAGCTCCTTTTTCTTCATAAAAAAAAGCTACTTCTCTTTTTGTAGAGCTTTTCAAAATATATGTTTGGCCCAGCTTCTCCTTCTAAAGGAGAAGCTAAGCTAATTTTAAGCTGGGCCAAACACTACCTTATGCTAAACAACTTCTAGCTTAAAAGTAGCTTTAAAGTTATAAAAAAAAGCTGACTATCCAAACAGCTTCAGCTTTTAATTTCAAAGCTGTACTTTCTGGCTTCTCCTTCTGAAGTAGCTTTAAAGCTAAAAAAAGCTAGGCCAAACGCACCCTTATTGTTGCTGTCTGAATTAATACACTGGATCGGTGCATTAATTTGACGAGAAGAATAGACATTTGTCACTTTTATCTCTCTCTGTTTCTAATTGCTGATGTTTATCACATGTATCAGCCAGTCTCCTATAATCAGTTGACACGGAGCATACATGAGCTAGCTGCTACGTCAGACCAGGTCTTTTGTTAACTACATTTTCTCCTTTTCAATGTTATTGTAGTTATTTGGATGAATAGTTAATTTAATGGACTTATTGTTGTTTGTTTTCAGAAAAGCTCTCTGAAGCAGTTAGTGAACCATGTGTTTCCGAAGCTTGCTGTGTATAATTCGGTGGATCCTTCTTTGGCACCGTCTCTTCTCATGGTATGTTTTTCTCTCTATACAATTATATATTAGAACTCAACCTTGTTTTGTTTTATGGTGATTTCCTATTTGAGGAATTAATTGTAAGAGAGGGATTTTCGTAGAAACAAATACTAATCGACATCATCCAAATTACCTTGGTTTAGGAGAGGAAATATTAAAGTAGCATGATATCTTTGTTTTGGAAATTACATTCAAAAACCCTGGGATGCCAAAGAGAGCTAAGTGCCAAACAGAAACAGTCCCGTAGGCTGTAGCACATGAATTGCAGAATATTTATTTATTTCTCATTCCTAAATCTAGTATTTATGTCTATCTGTTGAACTATGCTTTTGCAGCTTCATCAACAAACTGAGGATAGAAATGTTCTGCGCTATGTTTATTACTACTTGGCTAGAATCTTGTCTGATAATGGGGCCCAGGGTTTAGCATCAGGTGGCGGGATTCCCACACCAAACTGGGATGCACTGGCTGACATTGATGCTGGTGGTGGCGTCACTAGAACGGATGTGGTTCCTCGAATTGTAAACCAGCTGACTGCAGAGGCCTCCAGTGCTGATGCTGAAAGTATTGTGTTTCTGCCTCCCTATTTTACGCTTGTAAACCCATTATTTAGCTTGCAAATCGTCAGAAAAACTGCTGCAACATGTTAAAAAGAGGTGATAGGAAAACAAATTAGAATTTGCTAAACTACTAAATTTGACAAGTGATATGCTGTTGCTTGGATTCTTGCTTAAATTGAACACTGTTGTTTGACCTCGTGGATTTAATCTAAGATGCGTATTTCCAAATTAAAAGGCATATTTCAAGTTACGTGATAATTACTTCCTTTTTTGGATGTTCTCGTAAAATTATTTTTAGTTAGCTTGATCTCACCTGGTTGCAGATCCCTTCTATTTAAATTGAAGTAGTAATAAGGTTCTGAGTTCTGACATTGTACATTGTCATATTTTTTCCTTTGGAGAAATAGGCTGATGATGTATTTGGCCAGGATATATGCAAATAGTCTGTTTAATAATTGGTGCTTTCTTTCATTTTATCCATTGTGTCTTATGGCTTCAGACATTTCCATGCTGGTACCTGTCAATCTGGTCTTAAGAAACTTGTGTCACCTCAATTATGTTGAGATCATTAATTCTTCCTGTTCATATTAATGTGGAACTGTAGCGCTCACCACTCGGTAGTATATTTAGACACCAAATGGTGTAGGCTGGTTTTGGATCACAGGTTGCGGAGAATAAAAATGTAGAGCAACATATTATTACACAGAAATGCCTGCTTTTATTTTTTTTTTAATTTCAAATTGTAATTTTGAAACTTCATTTATTATTTATTGAAGTTCATGCACGAAGGCTTGCGGCTCTGAAGGCTCTCACTGCTGCTTCAGAAAGTTCTGATGTATTGACCAAGTTGTATGAAATTGTATTTGGCATTCTGGAAAAGGTCAGTAGCACGGTAAACGAGCTTCCTAAATGCCTAGTCAAGTAATATCTATGATTTAGGACAATGACCATTGACCATACATCATACTCTTCATGCCTTCGTTTAATATTCATTCTCTTGCAAATCTTTTTGTTTTCCTTATGTCTCTTTACTAATTTCTTGGCCGCTTTTCCATACTCATGATCTCCCAGGTTGCAGAGACAAAAGAAAAACGCAAGAAGGGTATTTTTGGCAAGCCGGGTGGTGATAAAGAGGTAGGACTACTAATATAAATTAATTATGTACAGTTTAGAAGCGAGCTTCTAACCTGTAACCATGATGTGCTTCGATTTTTTGAACATTTGTAGAAGCTGTTTTCTGTACTTATAAGATAACTGATCTGTTTTAGCCATGAGTTTTTATTGTTGTTGTTGTTGTTTTGGAATTCTATATTACAAACATGGGTATTTTTGCTTTTACTCCTCTTTTTGCCAAAATAAATAATTTTTTTGGGAACAATCTCTACTATTATAAATAGAGAGTTCTATGTTAACGAGGAAGCTGTTTCATTCACATCCTCATAAGTTACCTTTGTTGAATAGGCTTGGCAATTTGTAATGGTTTAACTTTATTGTACTTAAGAAACAAGATGAATTAAGGGCATTGTTCTCAAATCTCGTATTGTATTGTGTATTGTTTATATGATTTTTGTACCGTATCTTATCGTGTGTTGTAAGATATATTGTTACATGTGCAAAATGTTACATTTATAAACTATCCAACAATATTCTCTAGATATATGAGCAGATTTAGAATATGAAATGATCAACTAACATGAATAATTGCTAAAAAAAAACTTTGAGGTGCAATCAGGAGTTGCCAATAACAATAAAGTACTTTACAACCTAGATAATTCTGATATCTTAATAATTTTTACAATCTAATCTTGGACAAATTTAATATCTTATTTTAGGTTCTACAAACTACAAGTTAGTAATTATTGTTGTCTTGTTGAGCAAAAAAAAAAGAAGAAGAGAACTACTTCGAGACTTTAGGTTAATGATATGAGATAAAATTTGAGATCCAGGAAGAAAAAAGAACTGAAATAGGTGGAAGAACTGAAGATGGAAAAACTTCCAAGATGTGAATAACATACACATCAAATTAACATCCAATATAGACATAAACATTGAGAATGTAAAGATGCACACGCAGCTGTATATGTTTTGTGGAAGTAAAACGCATTTTGTTAAATAACTAACTAACTAACTAACTAACAATATTTTATGTTTTAGTTGATATTAACTATATTAACAAGTTTTGTAGTGTTATGAATCAAATATAAAAACCAAAATCGTACCACATAATACCTAGTAAATACCAACATAACCCAAAGATGAGTACAAAATTAGTTCAAGGTTCTTACCCTTCAAGTGTATTGTATCTTATCGCATCGGAAGGTACGTATCAAATCATGCGATTCACAATGTGTACAACTTATTGTAACTTGCGATACACAGATAGGATACGTATTGTTTCGCATGAATCATATCCCATCGTATAATATGTATCGTGTACCGTACGATTTTAACAACAATGACTAAGGGAAGGGCTTGTGCACAAGTAATTTGCAATAGGTTGTTGTCCTAATTTTTGGAATCAATGTTATCTTTGGTTTGAGATTTGTTGATGTGCATGTGGATTAAGTACTTCAGTCATTCAATTTGTTTTTCCTCTTTTGATTTCACCATAATTTGTTGAGACTAAGCATTGATTGTCACTCCCACTCGTCTCCTTTGCTCTTCTGTTTTTCTTTTGATTGATGACTGTTTGGGGCATTTGCTTTTCCTGAAGGCTGTATTTGTTTGAAAAAAGTTCTCCATTACAAATTAGAAATTAATTAGCAGAACGGAGAAGAGGGAACTCTTCCTTATCCGGTACATATCATTTGTCAAATTTCGGTGGACTTTTAATTGCTCCCGTAATAAGGAAAAAGGAAATTCCTATTGTTTGATGAAATTCTGGGTGATAGTTGTTGTGCATAAGCCAACGTACCTGATAAAATGCTGCTCTTTGTGACATCTTTTTTGTTATATTTGCAGTCAGTTATTCGGAATAATTTGCAATATGCTGCGTTTAGTGCTTTGAGAAGGCTTCCTATAGATCCTGGAAATCCTGCATTTCTCCATCGAGCTATTCAGGGGTAAGTTTATACAATCTTTTATTTCCAATTTTTGAAGATGTTGCTTTGAAGCGGTTATCACTATAAGTTGGCATATGAAGGTAAAGGACTGATTCCTTCTAAGAAGTTCAGCATTTCTCATCATGTGACAATTATAATTAATTAAAGGAAGACAACGATGTTGAAGGACTACGAATTTGGGACAATATTGTTTTTCATTTGTGTATCATTGTTAAATTAAGAGTTAAGACAGTATAGCTTCCATTTGATGCGTATAGTTTGCATTGATGCTTGACCACAGTTCAAGAAGCCAGCCATTCTTCATTTCTATAAAACCAGTGACATTTGTTTAGCAAAAAATATAGCTTCCATTTTATTGTTTCATATTATTATTAATTTACATAATCTGTTAACTGCAACTACTATTGTGGCATTGTATTGCGAGAAAGATTGATTTTGTTGCCGTTAGGCCTAAGAGGGAAATAAATTGTCAGTTTTACATGCCCAGTGCATGATCAAACCTAGTAACATTCACTGGCATATATTTCTTGATTACTCTTATATCCGTGGTAAGTGTACAAGCTCATGAGTCATTAATTTGCATTGACGTCTTCTCACTTATTTTCAGTTCAGGACAGATCCACGATTTGAAGAGGCCAAACTATACATAACGAGCGGCACATTTGGTACCTACGACTACAACCCTCTTCTTGACTCATTGGAAGGAAACTCAGGCTACGGACGTGGTGATTATTTCCTCGTTAGTTACGACTTTCCAAGTTATATGGATGCTCAAGCCAGGGTGGATGAAGCTTACAAGTAAGTAGCTCATTCACCACTCAAATCATCTGTTTTGACTAGTTTTTTTATATATTAAAAAACGGTGGACACTAGACCCCCGCGCTTTATTAAAGAGATTTTAATTCAACAAGCAACCAAGAAGAGGAGATGATATTCATGCTCCCCAACAGAGGGTCATGATACTCATTCCCCAATCAAAAAAAGAGAGCACCCATCCCATACGTAGGAGATCCCTTCCCAAAAATTGAAAGGGGTCTCCTATGTATGGGATGGGTTGTGCAGATTTGACTAGTTGTGCAGATTTTGTTTTGCAAAATTGAAAATTTAGGGAAATAAATCAAATAGAAAAAGGAAAAGTACCCACCAAGGATGTAGGTTAAAACTTCCAAATTCTTGGTTTCATATGTTTAATAACGGGTCTCGTTTATTTATTATTTCAGGGACAAAAGTAGATGGCTGAAGATGTCCATTTTGAGCACTGCAGGGAGTGGCAAGTTCAGCAGCGACAGGACCATCGCTCAGTATGCGAAAGAAATATGGGGCATAAAGCCCTGCCCAGCACCATAGCTCTCTTGAGATCACCAGCGATACATGTGATATAGCACCACCAGTAATATAAGAAAAATAATAAGAGCAGTTTTCTGTTAATTCATTGGAACCTGTAAAAACTAGTACAGGCATAATTATGAGTGATGTAGACTGTCTAAACTTATCATTTTAAGTACTTGGCTATTTGCTATTTCCAGAAATTGATCTCGGACATCCTTGGCACATGAATCCTATATCGCCGTTCAACTCCTTGTTATATTGGCAATTACAGTGTTGTTCTTAACCGCAAAAAGTGTATGTGTCCATGCGTGTGCAGCTGCAAAACCATATGCTCATTTATAACTTCCTGACATGGATACATTATACATGTAGTGGACATGCTAGATATCTTGTTACAAGAGAAGTCATACAAATTGATACGCACTGTTGTGCAGCAGGCCCTAAGTTCATAGTATTGGCAGGTATCTATTGTTAAGGGAGGAGATTGGAGGCAGGTTGTGGGAGCTCGATCGGTAGAGCTTAAACTATACTCTACCGGTGTACCCATAGTCAGGATTAGTGTAATATCGATAAAGCCAGTTATAGATCCATTGTCATGCCATAATATGCACAAAACATAGTTGCAATTATTACGATTTGGTGAATGAAGTCATATGGCTCATAACTATAACATAACGAATTTATACCGGTGATTCCAAAATAATTCTAAAGTAAAATAATAATAAAAACCTCCAAAGAAACATGATGTCTTAATAATACTAGAGTTGCAATCTTTACCGCCAACATTGCTATACTAGGGAATGTTATGATGGAGTCGGAGTATGGAAGCGAGGTAGATCACTAGTTTTCTTGTACTTTAATCCAAACAACACCGTATTTGTACATTATTTATAGTTTTTATCTAATACATACTAATAAAGCCCAAATTTTATCTTTTCTTCGAGTTTGTATTTTTAGGCATTCAGTTTCCGTCCTGTAAACTGTTTGTATTTTACCCTTTTCTGTTTGGCTCTTATATTATGGACTTTGTATCTTTTCGTGTTTAATATATTTGTGGGCTGAGTCGTCCGACTCTATCCTGTTATATCAACAAAAAAAAATTAAAAAAAAATCTCTTATCTCTAATATCTAATCTCTAATATTATAATGGGAGAGTTGGAGTTGTCATTTGTAGACAACCTGTAATTTGTAGACATGCATTCAACCATCTAATCTCAACCATTCATTTTTAAGTAACAGTTATATTAATCATTCATTTATTCAACTGTTGCTAGTCATCATAATAAATATCCTCAAAGTTCCAATTTATTTACGACATAATTAATTACAAAAAAGACGCTCATATAAAATAAAAGTTTATGTCACTGGGGTAATTTTGTAAATTGTAAAAAGTTTGGGATAAGTAAATGGATGTGAGGTTTTTTATTTTTTTATCGAAAAAGGTTGGCCGTAGCCCCCCTCCCCCCCCCCAAGTTTCATTAAAAAGTTTTTAATAAAACAAACAGCACAAAAGGAAACATTGAGGCAATGAAGTTCATGTATCCCACAGGCGGGCCATGATACTCATTCCCCTCTCCAAAACAGGACAATCCCCTCCATACATGGTTATACCTAACCCAAAAACAAAAAAACAACCTGTTGCCAAACTACCCATACATATTTTCATGCACCAACATTGTTTCAATCTACATCCCACAGAACCGAAATCAACAAGAGCTACGGGGCAACCCCTCCCTTCAACTTGCCGCATTTGCTGCTTGTTGTTGCTTTTTCAGGTTGGCAGCATGCTTCTGCCCAAAAACATGTGACTCATAAACCTTTTGGCTGTTGACTACGACATTGCAGACAGTACAGACCTTCACCTCTGAGGGCTCCGCCCCTCCCTCTAGAACCTTCCTTTTCTTCATCTCGAAATCTTCTTCATCTGGGACTGCCTTTCTCTTATTCTGTTCACATTTGTTCGCAAATGGGATCACCGCAGGCTCTGGAGTCATTCGAGCTTTCGGGGGTTTGGGGGTGATTGCTTCCTGTAGCTTCTGAAGGTTTTTCTTGTGCCTTTTCCCTTGCTTGTGAGAATTGAGAACTTCTTGACTGTTGACTACGACACTGCAGACAGTACAGACCTTCACCTCTGAGGGCTCCGCCCCTCCCTCTAGAACCTTCCTTTTCTTCATCTCGAAATCTTCTTCATCTGGGACTGCCTTTCTCTTATTATGTTCACATTTGTTCGCAAATGGGATCACCGTAGGCTCTGGAGTCATTCGAGCTTTCGGGGGTTTGGGGGTGATTGCTTCCGGTAGCTTTTGAAGGTTTTTCTTGTGCCTTTTCCCTTGCTTGTGGGAATTGAGAACTTTTTGACTGTTGCAATCAATCTTACACACCCCACAAAAGGCTGATGGTAGCTTCTGAAGGTTTTTCTTGTGCCTTTTCCCTTGCTTGTGGGAATTGAGAACTTCTTGACTGTTGCAATCAATCTTACACACCCCCACAAAAGGCTGATGGTACCACCACATTATTACTCCTGGAACCCTTCTTCTTAGAGCTACCACTAGAAGAAATTGGTACCGTCGGAGCCTTTGCAAACCCCCCCTCGTAATAATACCCCGCCAAACCCCCACCGCCGCCGCCCGCTACCTCCGGTGGTCCCGTCGTGTACCCACAAATGGATGTGAGGTTACAGGCCAGATTACGTTTTCTTATATTTACTATATAAAAAAATTTAAACGTGCAGATTACTGGTAAAACAAAATTGCAAAGTTACGACTCGAAGAGGGTATATTCATAAATCTTAAAATCAACAGGGGTCTATACGAAAAAGAAGACTTACCAAATAGAACGAGACCTCCTCCGATCTCCCTAAATCCCCTCAGTCTCCAACATCAGTCAGATCTCCGTCTTCTCCCAGTCAAACGCTAGCTCCATCCATGGCGTCGGGCCAGGACTCCTCCGGCACGACGCTGATGGACCTCATCACCTCCGATCCCGCTCCCTCTCCCACCTCCACCTCCACCACCACCACATCCGCCACCAACGCCCCCGCCGCCGAAAATTCCACCTCTCCGGCGACCTCCTTCGCCTCCTCCACCCTCGGAAAGCCGACGGCGGCCGGCGATCGCAAGTCCAAGAGGGCGACTCTGATGCAGTTCCAGAACGACACTCTCTCTGCCGCGAGAGCGCTGAATCCCGCCCGCGTCATCCCTCAAAAGCCGCGCCCGAAGGTATCAGTAGTTACTTTTCCAGTTTCCTTGATTTTGGTTGGGGGTTAGAGTTTGAGCTGTGATTAGATTGAGGTTCTATTTAGTATAGAATCAGTTCATGGTACTTCAGATCTCTGTTGGATTATTTGTGTGGTGCGCAGTTAGGTTTGGGCTGTGAATTGAGCGATTTGTGTAGGTGCTTTAGTAGGAGAAGCTAAGTTCAATTGATAGTAGAATTTGGAAAGGAGGCATTACTTAGGGCAATTCGGAAAGGAGGTGCAAATGTAGCTGAATGTGTATGGTCATCCAATGTTCTTACACAATGCATGAAATTCTGTAGCCATTTTGAATTTGAAATCGCTATCTTTAATACAATTTGAGGAATTTGTTGAAACTACGAATAGCCGTTTGTACACCAAAGCATGGTAGTTCTGTAGATTGTAAATTGTCGAATATTAGAGTCCAGTATATGTCAACCTTAGTTAAGTATATAGTACATGTGCTACAAGAATATAATGTATGGAATTGACTAGCATGTTGCCTACTTATTGTTGCTGTCTGAATTAATACACTGGATCGGTGCATTAATTTGACGAGAAGAATAGACATTTGTCACTTTTGTTTCTCTCTGTTTCTAATTGCTGATGTTTATCACATGTATCAGCCAGTCTCCTATAATCAGTTGACACGGAGCATACATGAGCTAGCTGCTACATCAGACCAGGTCTTTTGTTAACTACATTTTCACCTTTTCAATGTTACTGTAGTTATTTGGATGAATAGTTAATTTAATGGACTTATTGTTGTTTGTTTTCAGAAAAGCTCTCTGAAGCAGTTAGTGAACCATGTGTTTCCGAAGCTTGCTGTGTATAATTCGGTGGATCCTTCTTTGGCACCGTCTCTTCTCATGGTATGTTTTTCTCTCTATACAATTATATATTTGAACTCAACCTTGTTTTGTTTTACGGTGATTTCCTAGTTGAGGAATTAATTGTAAGAGAGGGATTTTCGTAAAAACAAATACTAATTGACATCATCCAAATTCCCTTTGTTTAGGAGAGGAAATATTAAAGTAGCTTGATATTTTTGTTTTGGAAATTACATTCAAAAACCCTGGGAAGCCAAAGAGAGCTAAGTGCCAAACAGAAACAGTCCCGTAGGCTGTAGCACATGAATTGCAGAATATTTATTTATTTCTCATTCCTAAATCTAGTATTTATGTCTATCTGTTGAACTATGCTTTTGCAGCTTCATCAACAAACTGAGGATAGAAATGTTCTGCGCTATGTTTATTACTACTTGGCTAGAATCTTGTCAGATAATGGAGCCCAGGGTTTAGCATCAGGTGGCGGGATTCCCACACCAAACTGGGATGCACTGGCTGACATTGATGCTGGTGGTGGCGTCACTAGAACGGATGTGGTTCCTCGAATTGTAAACCAGCTGACTGCAGAGGCCTCCAGTGCTGATGCTGAAAGTATTGTGTTTCTGCCTCCCTATTTTACGCTTGTAAACCCACTATTTAGCTTGCAAATGGTCAGAAAAACTGCTGCAACATGTTAAAAAGAGGTGATAGGAAAACAAATTAGAATTTGCTAAACTACTAAATTTGACAAGTGAGATGCTGTTGCTTGGATTCTTGCTTAAATTGAACACTGTAGTTTGACCTCGTGGATTTAATCTAAGATGCGTATTTCCAAATTAAAAGGCATATTTCAAGTTACGTAATAATTACTTCCTTTTTTGGATGTTCTCGTAAAATTATTTTTAGTTAGCTTCATCTCACCTGGTTGCAGATCCCTTCTATTTAAATTGAAGTAGTAATAAGGTTCTGAGTTCTGACGTTGTACATTGTCATATTTTTTCCTTTGGAGAAATAGACTGATGATGTATTTGGCCAGGATATATGCAAATAGTCTGTTTAATAATTGGTGCTTTCTTTCATTTTATCCATTGTGTCTTATGGCTTCAGACATTTCCATGCTGGTACCTGTCAATCTGGTCTTAAGAAACTTGTGTCACCTCAATTATGTTGAGATCACTAATTCTTCCTGTTCATATTAATGTAGAACTGTAGCGCTCACCGCTCGGTAGTATATTTAGACACCAAATGGTGTAGGCTGGTTTTGGATCACAGGTTGCGGAGAATAAAAATGTAGAGCAACATATTATTACACAGAAATGCCTGCTTTTATTTTTTTTTAATTTCAAATTGTAATTTTGAAACTTCATTTATTATTTATTGAAGTTCATGCACGAAGGCTTGCGGCTCTGAAGGCTCTCACTGCTGCTTCAGAAAGTTCTGATGTATTGGCCAAGTTGTATGAAATTGTATTTGGCATTCTGGAAAAGGTCAGTAGCACGGTAAACGAGCTTCCTAAATGCCTAGTCAAGTAATATCTATGATTTAGGACAATGACCATTGACCATACATCATACTCTTCATGCCTTCGTTTAATATTCATTCTCTTGCAAATCTTTTTGTTTTCCTTATGTCTCTTTACTAATTTCTTGGCCGCTTTTCCATACTCATGATCTCCCAGGTTGCAGAGACAAAAGAAAAACGCAAGAAGGGTATTTTTGGCAAGCCGGGTGGTGATAAAGAGGTAGGACGACTAATATAAATTAATTATGTACAGTTTAGAAGCGAGCTTCTAACCTGTAACCATGATGTGCTTCGATTTTTTGAACATTTGTAGAAGCTGTTTTCTGTACTTATAAGCTAACTGATCTGTTTTAGCCATGAGTTTTTGTTGTTGTTGTTGTTGTTGTTGTTTTGGAATTCTATATTACAAACATGGGTATTTTTGCTTTTACTCCTCTTTTTGCCAAAATAAATAATTTTTTTGGGAACAATCTCTACTATTATAAATAGAGAGTTCTATGTTAATGAGGAAGCTGTTTCATTCACATCCTCATAAGTTACCTTTGTTGAATAGGCTTGGCAATTTGTAATGGTTTAACTTTATTGTACTTAAGAAACAAGATGAATTGAGGGCATTGTTGTCAAATCCCGTATCGTATCGTGTATTGTTTATATGATTTTTGTACCGTATCTTATCGTGTGTTGTAAGATATATTGTTAAATGTGCAAAATGTTACATTTATAAACTATCCAACAATATTCTCTAGATATATGAGCAGATTTAGAATACGAAATGATCAACTAACATGAATAATTGCTAAAAAAAACTTTGAGGTGCAATCAGGAGTTGCCAATAACAATAAAGTACTTTACAACCTAGATAATTCTGATATCTTAATAATTTTTACAATCTAATCTTTGACAAATTTAATATCTTATTTTAGGTTCTACAAACTACAAGTTAGTAATTATTGTTGTCTTGTTGAGCAAAAAAAAGAAGAAGAAAACTACTTCGAGACTTTAGGTTAATGATATGAGATAAAATTTGAGATCCAGGAAGAAAAAAGAACTGAAATTGGTGTAAGAACTGAAGATGGAAAAACTTCCAAGATGTGAATAACATACACATCAAATTAACATCCAATATAGACATAAACATTGAGAATGTACAGATGCACACGCAGCTGTATATGTTTTGTGGAAGTAAAACGCATTTTGTTAAATAACTAACTAACAATATTTTATGTTTTTAGTTGATATTAAATATATTAACAAGTTTGGTAGTGTTATGAATCAAATATAAAAAACAAAATCGTACCACATAATACCTAGTAAATACCAACATAACCCAAAGATGAGTACAAAATTAGTTCAAGGTTTTTACCCTTCAAGTGTATTGTATCTTATCGCATCGGAAGGTACGTATCGAATCATGCGATTCACAATGTGTACAACTTATTGTAACTTGCGATACACAGATAGGATACGTATCGTTTCGCATGTGAATCGTATCCCATCGTACAATATGTATCTTGTACTGTACGATTTTAACAACAATGACTAAGGGAAGGGCTTGTGCACAAGTAATTTGCAACAGGTTGTTGTCCTATGTTTTGGAATCAATGTTATCTTTGGTTTGAGATTTGTTGATGTGCATGTGGATTAAGTACTTCAGTCATTCAATTTGTTTTTCCTCTTTTGATTTCACCATAATTTGTTGAGACTAAGCATTGATCGTCACTCCCACTCGTCCCCTTTGCTCTTCTGTTTTTCTTTTGATTGATGACTGTTTGGGGCATTTGCTTTTCCTGAAGGCTGTATTTGTTTGAAAAAAGTTAGCAGAACGGAGAAGAGGGAACTCTTCCTTATCCATTACATATCATTTGTCAAATTTCGGTGGACTTTTAATTGCTCCCGTAATAAGGAAAAAGGAAATTCCTATTGTTTGATGAAATTCTGGGTCATAGTTGTTGTGCATAAGCCAACATACCTGATAAAATGCTGCTCCTTGTGACATCTTTTTTGTTATATTTGCAGTCAGTTATTCGGAATAATTTGCAATATGCTGCTTTTAGTGCTTTGAGAAGGCTTCCTATAGATCCTGGAAATCCTGCATTTCTCCATCGAGCTATTCAGGGGTAAGTTTATACACTCTTTTATTTCCAATTTTTGAAGATGTTGCTTTGAAGCGGTTATCACTATAAGTTGGCATATGAAGGTAAAGGACTGATTCCTTCTAAGAAGTTCAGCATTTCTCATCATGTGACAATTATAATTAATTAAAGGAAGACAACGATGTTGAAGGACTCTACTAATTTGGGACAATATTGTTTTTCATTTGTGTATCATTGTTAAATTAAGAGTTAAGACAGTATAGCTTCCATTTGATGCGTATAGTTTGCATTGCTGCTTGACCACAGTTCAAGAAGTCAGCCATTCTTCATTTCTATAAAACCAGTGACATTTGTTTAGCAAAAAAATATAGCTTCCATTTTATTGGATTTTTTATTTGATTGCACTTGTTACCTTTTACTTTACACAGATTTTACTTGATCTCATCAGTGATTTGATAATTTTGATTTAACGTGATTGCAGGATCTCATTTGCTGATCCAATTGCAGTGAGGCATGCGTTAGCCATCATATCTGATATAGCTACTCGAGATCCTTATTCTGTTGCTATGGCTTTGGGTCAGTATATACGTTTATTGAACAGTGTTATGGCTTTTTGTAACTAAATGGTTTTTCCACCTTTCTGCACTTCCACTACACATTGGGTGTTTTCTTTCACTTGATTTTGCACCCAAACCTTTCAGTTTAAGCATAGCTGGCCTTTGTAATGATGCTATTCCTCTTATTTCCTTGCAGGCAAGCATGCACAACCAGGAGGTATGGCTAGCCTTGCTTTCTTTTTCATATTTGTTTTCAAGTTTTTTGCTTGCCAGAAAACAAGACTAAAATTCCAATAATTAGTAAACAAAACTGATTGTTTAGCAGAATTTTTGTAGTTTCTGTGTGATTCTATACCTCAAGCATTAGTTTTTAGAGCTTCAGTTAGATTGGAATATTCCCATGTCTGACATATGAATCAAACCGTGATGTATTAATTAATCAACAAAAACATAAACTTTTACCGTATTAACTTACAGGAAGAGAACCAGATCTGATCCCTTAACATGAAATTCGCATGTATGAGCGACATGGAAATAGGTGATAGCTTTTAATTGTGAGCAGTGTCTTTCATTTGTTAAAAAAATTAATACTTTCAGGAAGAAAATTCAGGATAACTATGCCGATTTATCAAATTAATGATGTCTTAAATGTGTTCAAATCAGTAAAGTTTGTTTGATGAAACACTACATGAATCTGTTCATTCGGTTATTGATTGAGAAATTACTCACAGTTTTTCTTTGGAAAATTGAGACAATTTTTTTTATACTATGTTTCGGTAGGAAAGGAAAACTTGTTTACATAAGTTATTTGTTGATCAGCAATTAGTTGGAGGTTATAATCCTAAAGAATTCTCTGAGGTGTGATCCGAGGGTATATATGTTTGTAGAAACTGATTTTACTGCATTTCACATAAATTATCTTATGCTTTCAAGTTTTTATTCCATTTAATAATTCGTTTTCTGGTCTACTACTTGATGTGAGGGTGCTAATTGCCTATTCTGATAATTCTCCGCTATGTGGTCGAGCATACGTCATCAGTATTACTTACTAAGGTTTTAATTGAAGCAGGTGCACTGTTGGATGTCTTACATTTGCATGATGTTCTTGCTAGGGTGTCCCTTGCCAGACTGTGCCATACATTATCGAGAGCACGTTCATTGGATGGTACGCTGAATTAGATATCACTTCCAGTTGTCATGTTTTTAAAAAACTCCCCCCTCTAGGATATTGTTAGTGTTAGCTGATGTTTCTCATTTTGTTTTGTTTTGTTGATTTTCTTTTTGGTTTTAGAGAGGCCTGACATTAAAGCTCAGTTCTGTTCTGTCGTCTATCAACTTCTTCTGGACCCTAGTGATCGAGTTTGTTTTGAGGCAATAATGTGTGTACTGGGGAAATCTGATACCGAAAGGTATTTGTTACTTCATTATAATGGAAATATTATATATACGTGTATATGATTTTTTTACTTTTTCTTTCTAATGTCAAAATATTATATTGCTTATCTTTGACTTTGTTATTTGTAGAACCGAAGACCGAGCTGCTGGATGGATCCAATTAACCAGAGAAATTCTGAAGTTGCCTGAAGCACCATCCGTGTCTTCAAAGGATAGTAAATCACAAGCTAAAGATGCCCCTCCACCCAAAACGAGCAATGAGAAATCCTCAAAGGCGAGGCGTCCTCAGCCTCTTATCAAACTTGTAATGAGAAGGTAAACAATGTTTCCTTTCTTCTAACGAATTGCTTTTCCAACTTGTTGATCCAGCCCTTTGTCTCTCTCGTCAAATTGTATCTTCAGCAAAGAATGGAGATCTCTAATGAGTACTCTGTCACACCTTATATTCTTCATCCATTATTCTAATTCTTTTATTTGTCAACAGATTGGAGAGCTCTTTTCGTAGTTTTTCTCGTCCTGTGCTTCATGCTGCAGCAAGGGTTGTTTTGGAAATGGGAAAAAGCAGGGCAGCAGCATTTTCTTTAGGAGTACATATTGATGAAGGAGCTCAGCTATATGCATATTCGGAAAATATTGATTCAGTGGATTCAGATCTCAATGACACCTCACAATCAGAAGGTATCTCATTACAGTTGAATAATATTGTCAATCATACAGTAAACCTTCCCTGGAGTAAACTGATACTCCTGTTGCTATGAGACAGTCCGCTTTCTGTTGTGCTAATCATTTAGTTGTGTCAAATGACTAGGTTCTGTCTTGTTTATGCTGGTAGCGGAATATTTATAAAGCCATCATGGGATGTAAATGATGCAGTCAATACATATTATGATCCTAGTGGTTTATTCATATTAGTTTACTACAATTTATTCGTTTATGATAATTAGTTGTTAGTTTACTATAATTAGCTATTCTCATTATGATTTGTGATTGCATGTGCTTGAAGTTCAACTGCATGAACAGCGTGGTTTTGTTTTCTTTCCCACCAACTGCTCTTCTAGTTTTAACTGCAAACTCCTTGCTTGTGTGAAGTTTTACTTGGAGAGAAGTTTGAACCTTTTAAAAAAAATTTCCTGGAACATTCTTAGTTTATTACTTCTGCTCCATATCAGACCCTATAGATTGTAAAGATGTGTATCTTTTGTTAAGCAAATTGTACAGATCAAATAAGAATTCTTTGACTAATGATTAGGCAACCAGCTTCTTGTCCTTCTTGACTTGAAGATAATTGTTGCAGTGAAATAATTCATGTAGTGTTTGATTGCCTTCTCTTTGTCGTGCTGTCTTTCCACGGTTCCACTGAAATAATTATTACAGGGTCTTTTAATCTTAATATTTAGTCTAAAGTGTGCAATTTTTGTTCAGCCTCCCGAAAGGCATTGTCGCTCTCCTCTGGGACAGGTGGTAAGGATACAATTGCAAGCTTATTAGCTTCACTTATGGAAGTAGTACGAACAACAGTGGCATGTGAATGTGTTTATGTTCGAGGAATGGTAATAAAAGCTCTGATCTGGATGCAAAATCCACATGAATCGTTTGAGGAGTTGGGAGCTATCATTGCATCCGAGCTTTCTGACCCAGCTTGGCCATCATCATTGTTGAATGAAATCTTACTTACTTTACATGCTCGGTTCAAGGTATTCTCTTTCCTAATCTTAGAAGTTTCACAAACTTGTAAGAGAAAATATTCTGTAACAAGCCTTTAGTCATTCCTTTGACTCATGTATCTAATTATCTATTGATTTCACATTGGTTGTACTAGGTTCTCTGACATTTTTATTAGTTAAAAAATAAAAATAAAAAACAGGTCCTCCTCCTCATCTTCTAATACTTCCCCATAAAGCGCAAAGTTTGTTGAAAGATATCTCATAATTTGATGACCATCTGCTAGCCTGAGACAACTCCTTCGAAGTGCCAAATTCCTTGTTGAAAAAACTTATGCAAGACTGCAAGAGTGTCATGGAATAATTTTAAATGATCGAATTGTTCTTCAAATTTTATTAACTGATAAAAGTAGAACACTTGGAGACTGAGAAAGATTATTGATCAATCAATCTATGAAAATCGTTTGGTATGATGATCTTATTAAGAGTCTTTGACGGATTAGTCAACCTCTTTTGCTTCTTTGGCCAGTAATTCACAAAATTGTTCTAGTTTTTCATTTATGAATAACTTTTCTTTACAATGCATTATTTTCTCACCAACAGTTCATGAAGAATACCGGTATTATTAGATGGATCTTCTGGTACTGGATACTTGATATGGATGATTTTGAATTGGTCTATTGGCTGGAGAGCAAGTTCTGATTTAGATTGCAATCTTGGCCATTCTACTATAAATAAACGCAAACTTGACATACAACAAAAACAACAACAACTAAGCCTTTTTCTGAACTAGTTGGGGTCGGCTACATGAATCCTGGTTTTCCATTCTACACAGTTTAGCGCAATACTTTATGTAAGGCCACAAGCTATCATATCTTTTCTCACCGTTTCCACCCAAGTAAGTTTAGGTCTTTCCATACACCTAACTCTACTCTCAATACTTATCAAATCACTTTTTCTAATGGGGTCACTAATGGTTCTTACGTGTGACATGTCCAATTATCAAATCACTTTTTCTAATGGGGTCACTACTGGTTCTTACGTGTGACATGTCCAAACCAATTGAGACAATTTTCTTTTAATTTATCTTGGATAGAAGCTACCTTTAGCATGTCTAAACACAAACTTGACATACATAATAAAAATTAAAAAAGAACAAGCAATTGTTTCAAGCATGGTAACAAATCGCGTCAATACCGAGATGCACTGGCCATGTCAGGTTGGAAATTTTCCTACTGATACCCCCTGCATGCCCCATATTACTGATAAATGGCAGCCGATACCTGATAACGATAGCGAGTCTTGAAACCATGTAACAAGTAACACAAATCTAGTAAATGTAATGTAGATTTCACTTGTTTAAAACTTTTATTAAGGCTAAATTTGAAGAAAAAAACCTTGCACTATCCCCTTTATGCAGAAAACCTCACTGAACTTTTTTTGCGCAGAAAACCATACTGAAGTATAGTTGCAAAAAACCCCCATGAAGTATATTTTCAAAAAACCACTTCTAACTTTTATGCTTGTATTAGATAACCTCTTTCATATTTGCAAGTTGGTTCATAAAACATCATGTATCTTTCTCATTGTTGTAAAAAAACCTCACTCAACTTTAGCCAACTTTAGCAGAAAGCTCAAGCCGTCAGAAAGCTTAGGTCATCGGAGTGGGTTTTTTGCAACTATACTTGAGTGTGGTTTTCTGCGCAAAAAAAGTTCAGTAAGGTTTTCTGCATAAAGGGGATAGTTTAAGGGTTTTTTTTCGAATTTAGCCTTTTAGTAATTGGACCACTGCATTCCTGGATAATAGCCCATGAAGTAGTATACCTGCTTGAAATATGGAGAAGAAGTGTACTCAAGTGATTGCAAGCCATTCCTGGACTGTAGTCCTTGAAGTTCTACCCTCAATGAAAAATGATGGGAGAGAATCATTTCTTTTTTTATATTTTTTTTGCTCTGAACATTTCCATTGTTTCAAGAGTAAAATTATTTTTGTTTGACTTTATGTCTGTTTTTCTTTTCATTTTCCACTGGCTAGAGAAATTGTTTCTGTATGATTCTATTTCAGTTTTACTTATTTATTTGGAGACAGGCTACCCCAGCTATGGCAGTCACGCTACTGGAAATTGCGAGAATTTTTGCTACCAAATCCCCTGGAAAGATTGATGCTGATGTGTTGCAACTTTTATGGAAAGTGAGTTTACTTTTCTTTCTTCCTTACATTATAATAAGCTTTCTTATATGCCTTCCACATATTCTAACAAAATGATATCATATTGATACTCCTTCATGTGTTTGTCACTATTGACATCTTATGTGTGCAAGTTAAGCTGACAATTATCATAGCTTGTTGATATACTTTGACAATTGAATATTGGTGCTAGTTAATCATTTATCTTTTGTCACAACTAACGAGGTTTCCACAAATAGAGCACCTGTCGGTATGTGAGGCACATATCACAACCATCTTTCCCCTACAGAAGCTGTCTCTGACTCTTATGGACATGGTTTCAAAAAGCGGTAAAAAACATTGCTTAAGAGCATCCACAGTCGTTTGCTATTTATCCACTTTATGCATTTTTTAGCAAACGAATTGCTGCAATCGTTTGCAATTTATGCATATTTTGACGATTTCGCAACAGTAGATGGCTATATATGAGAGCGGATATAACAAAATGCATATTATACAGATCCGTCCCACGAAAAAAATAATTTTTTAATTGGTCGAACGAAACTTGAAAGTCCGTCCGACGTTTTTTTAAAATTTTTCCGCTACAAGATTGCAAAAAAAACACAATTCCCCCCTTGGACGGATCTTCAGTGTGTGTGTGTGTGTGGGGGGGGGGGGGGGGGGGGGGCATTATTTTTTTTTTCAACTAAAAAAATCGTTTTAATTATTAAAATTATTTAAAAACCGTGGGACGGATCTCGAAGATCCATTCGATCTTAATTTTTTTTGTGTGCCTATATTATAGCAATTTACGACTGCAGCAAACTCACTTTGCTATATGTATAATATGCATTTACCCATTTTTTAGCAAACCACGACTGTGGATGCCCTAAGTGGTAGATTACCACTTAACACTTGAGCAACACTTTTTTACCTGTTAAAAAGCTGTGTAGTTTTTGTACCCATTTTGGACCTGACCTCACCCAACCTGAAAGTGAATATTTACTTTTCCCCTTCTCATGAGATGCCCTAACCTCCAAATAATATTTTGATGTTTTCTCTTTTTATTTTTTATTTTTTTAGAACTTATTTGATTTTAAATATATTTAATTTTAGAAACTAGCAAAATGTTTTTTTTTTCTCGCTTAAGCAAAATCAGAGGTCAACCGTTTTTTTTTTCTTTGAACGCTTTTTGAAACCATGCTTATGGAAGCTTCTCATGAATGCAATCATGTATTATGTTTTCTTTAATATTGTTGTCTATCTCAACATTACAGCTAAAAAATTTGTTTGGAGATTTTCTTACCTACCATAACCATCCTAATCTGCTACTGTTCTCTAAGCTTGTCAAATCAAGTACTATCGATTATGTAGCTTAAGTCTCTATTTAAGATTTGACAAAAGTTTACTGTCAACTTGCATAGACCGGGGAGACTCATGTCAAAAACCTGACAAGTACTTGCTATAATTCCTGGATGAGTAGTTATTGGAAGACAAATTTTTTAGTTGTTCTTCTTGCCTGACTAGCTATTTCTAAGTTCTCTTTCAACATAGTATTTGAAAGACTTTCCTTTTTTAATCGTGCTTCCGATGCATTGATTATATTAATAAGTAGTTTCTCAATTTTGCCATCCTAATGGTCATAGATAACAGTAAGGTTCACTTTTAGGTATTCCTTGGTTTTCAGTCTCACTTTTCATATTTGTTTAAGTTACATCAGCTATGTTACTAGTTCCAATTTACGTTCTTTTATATATGTCATTCTTTTATAATATAAATAGTTATCAATAGTAAACATGATTGCACCAAGAATTACCTATGGGCAATTGGAGTCATATGTTTTTCATTTTATATTTATTTTCTTAAGTGGAGAAGTGTCAGCGGTGTTTTGTGTAACAAATGGATACCTTTGAAGTTGAAGGAAAATTTTTATAGGATAACTGTTAGACCAGCAATGATATATGGAAGAGAGTGTTGGGCAACAAAGAAACATGTCCAAAAACTGAGTGTAGTGGAGATGAGGATGCCAAGGAAGGATAAAATTAGAAACGAGCATATACGAGACATGCTAAAGGTAGCTCTAATCCAAGATAAATTAAGAGAGAATCGCCTTAAGTGGTTTGGATATGTCACACGTAGACCTAGTAGTGCCCCCGTTAGAAAGAGGGTTTTGATAAGTATTGAGGGTAGAGTTAGGGGTAGAGGAAAACCTAAACTAACTTAGATGGAAACGGTGAGAAAAGATATGATACCTTGTGACCTTACAGAAGATATTGCGTTAAACCGAGCAGAAAGGAAAACTAGGATTCATGTAGCCGACCCCAACTAGTTGGGAAAAAGGCTTTGTTGTTGTTGTTGTTTCTATTTTATCTTCAGGTTTTAGGGCTAGTCTTAATACACCTTAAGGTTGCTCCATTATTATTTTGTTAGTGTAAATTTTCTACATGTGGCCTTCCCAATTCCCGCATATCGAGATCCCATTATGGTGAAGCCTTTTGTATTAGGGTCCCCTTGTTCAGTGTCTTGAGGTTTTATATTGCTCTGCTACATTTAGATTAGCTACGTAGAACAATAGTTCAGTTTAAACTTTAAAGTGTGATGACCCCCCTAGCTCAGAAATCTGATTGAAGCACTATTCACCTTTTTTTGGTAGTAGCGTATACTATGCCACTAGAGATTTGGAATATGAAATGCTATCTGAAGTTTGTATGTAGCTGTGAGTTTACCTTCGAGTACTTGGATGCAGCTCTTAATCATTGCGTAATCTTGTTATGGTGCTTCTCTTTATTATTGTTTTAAATGCCTCATTGCCTTGTCAATAGCTCAATCAATACAAGCTTTCGTTGTTTGGAAGCGTTTTCCTTGCATGATTAATGCATTTACATATGATTTTCCAGTAATGTGGGAACTGGCAATTGCTAGTTTTCTTTGTTTGTCAATTTTATTTGAGGCTTAATGCAACAATTTTTATTTTATTTTTAAGGAGCATCAAATTATGTATTAATACTTAACGCTCAACGTTGTTTTCTCCAAGACATGCCTTGTCGGAGCTGGACCGGATGGGAAGCACACGGCTCTGGAAGCAGTTACTGTAGTTCTTGATTTACCTCCTCCACAACCTGGATCAATGTCTGGTCTGACATCTGTTGATAGAGTTTCCGCAGTAGATCCAAAATCTGCTCTTGCATTACAAAAATTAGTGCAGGCTGCTGTAAGCAGTATTCTATCTACGTTTATCACATATATAACTATAATGAACCACCAGAAGTATACTTAATGTCAAGTGTGTGAAGTTAATTGCCTAATTTACAGGTGTGGTTTTTAGGTGAAAATGCAAATTATGCTGCATCTGAGTATGCTTGGGAATCTGCTACACCTCCAGGTACTGCACTAATGATGTTAGATGCAGATAAAATGGTTGCTGCGGCTAGTTCACGAAACCCTACACTTTCTGGTGCATTGACTCGTCTTCAAAGGTGTGCGTTCAGTGGAAGTTGGGAGGTAAATACCTGATTAGTTTTCCTCAGAATTTCATGTAACAACATTAAATCATAGAAACCCATCCGTATTTTTTGCTTTTCTTTTCCTCAAATCAAGTTTGCATTACTCAGGTTCGTATTATTGCTGTGCAAGCCCTTATCACTGTGGCAATTAGGTCTGGTGAGCCGTATAGACTACAGATATATGAATTTCTACACGCTTTAGCACAAGGTGGAGTACAGAGTCAGTTCTCAGAGTATAAGTTCAGTAATGGTGAAGAACAAGGTGCTAGTGGAACAGGTCTTGGTTCTCTGATAAGTCCTATGCTGAATGTCCTTGATGATATGTACAGAGCACAAGATGAACTGATTAGGTATCACTTGTTCGTGCACAAATTTTCCTAATTGGATTTTCAGTTATCATTGTTTTTTACTTTTGTTCAATGATTGTGCAGAGATGTGCGAAATCATGATAACAATAAGCAAGAGTGGTCTGATGAAGAGCTGAATAAACTTTATGAGACTCATGAAAGACTTCTTGATTTAGTTTCTCTGTTTTGTTTTGTTCCAAGAGCAAAATATCTACCTCTGGGGCCTACAAGGTAAGTTATTGTGTTTTATTCTATACGGAGTTATGGCTTGTAAAATTCAGACAAGTTTGTGTAGTCTAGACAAATAAGTATAAGAGGTTGCTTTAGTCCTTTGTTCTCCAACCTCTCTCTCTAAATTTTTATAGGTGTCTCCCTCCACTGATCTTTTCTCAAATAAAATAAATTTTTACTTGAATTAGTACTTTATTCCACTTTGGGCAAAAATTATTTTACTAAAATTAAAAACTTTTTACTTAATTCTTCATAATATCTCAGTAAATTTTGCAGTATTATTGATTTACTTCATGGTCCATGTCTCCATCAACTTTCTGATTTCTATTATTGTTTTTGGAATTCTGATCACAGCGCCAAACTGATTGACATCTATAGAAATCGGCACAACATAAGTGCTTCTTCGGGTTTAAATGACCCAGCTGTGGCTACCGGAATATCTGACCTTATATATGAAGCTAAAGAAACACAAAAAGAGTCTAATTCCATTGATCCGGACTTAGCAATGGCATGGGCAGCAGGCTTAGATGATGGGGCCTGGGAAACTAATGCACCAGCAATGAGCAGAGTGAGATACTTAATCAACAAATTCCTTAGTTTTTCATCTATTTATAAGCTTGATTCGGTTCTCTTCTTTATTTATTGTCATTTTCTACAAGAGTTTCTGCATCATGAAGTCTTTCATTTCATTCTTCAAGTGAGATTTATTTCTAATTAAGATGCACGATGATATATACTCATTATCAGAACCGAGTGTGTTATTTAATTAAATAAAGCATTCATGTTTGTAATATGATCAGAATTTCTGTAGCACTAAGGAGATCATTTTCATGTTTATGTTGCATTATCTGTTCCATAGATTCTCTATCTATTGTACAATGTGATTAGAGTTTCTCACTTTAAAAAATACATAAAAATGTTTCTGTTCAAGAATCATTGTAACCATCACGGGTTATGTCTATGATACACATTTTTCCATATATTCTATTTATTGGATGACCCAGCCAAAGCTGCATCTCATTTCTACTTCATCATATAGGTAAATGAGTTTCTTGTTGGTGCCGGAACTGATGCTCCAGATGTTGATGAGGAGCACATAACCTCTAGGCCATCTGTTACGTATGATGACATGTGGGCCAAGTCACTACTCGAAACTTATGAAGCAGAGGTACATTTACTATGATCCTTTCAGGTTTTGCTTTGAGAAAATTTAGGCATGCAAATTGAACTGTTCTTTATTTCAGGAAGATGATGCAGGTTCATCCGGAGCATCATCCCCTGAGTCAACTGGCTCAATTGAATCTTCAATATCATCCCATTTTGGTGGTATGAACTATCCCTCTTTGTTCAGCTCACGTCCAACAGGCTATGGGGCTTCACAACAATCGGTATTCTTAGACTGCAGTGTTCCTGCTTTTTCTCAGTCCAATATATCATGTTTAATGCATTCTTTATTGTGGTGTGTTATTCTGCATAAAGAGGATAACAGAGAAATCGGCAGGGAAGCTACAACAGTATTTACTCCCATGTTTAAAATTGATATTGACTTGTTGGATTATCATATCATGTTGCTTAAACACACAAGTAGAACCCCTATTTGAAGAAATCAAACAGAAATTTCAGTTTTTACTAAGTTTACTAACCAATTGTGCTTGCCATATCAGGAGAACAAGACAACACCTGCTACTAGCAGGTTCAGCAACACTTCTTATGGTGCTCCTCCATCAATATATGAGTCGTCAGAATCTCCGGTAACCTCCATCAAATATTACTATTTTTTCTTTTTTCCTTTTGCGCTAACAAGCATAGAAATTACTTATGTATTAGTATTGACCAAATAGATGAGTTGTAAAACATTTGGAATATGGTCAGGCCAGAGAAGAACCACCATCATATTCTGCATCTGTACCGCAGAGATACGAGTCATTTGAGAACCCATTAGCTGGTAGTCGTGGATCTCAAAGTTTTGGCTCACAGGATGATGAAGGCCACAATTCTGAAAATCCTCAGTCTGGCAGGGCATTATATGACTTCACCGCTGGAGGAGATGATGAGGTGGGATCACAAGTTTTGAAAAATTTTAACTCCTAGTTTACTTTGAACATACCATGTGCTTTTTGCCTAATGTCCAAACAATTCATTCTCTCAATTGTTTGCTTGCTTGCTTCTTATAAAGTTTTTCCTGATGGTAGTCATATTTATTCTTGGTCATCTTTCTTGCAGTTGAGCTTGGTTGCTGGAGAAGATATTGAGATAGAATATGAGGTTGATGGTTGGTACTATGTAAGTTCAAACATCCTTCTATCTTTTCAATGTTCACATTGTAGTATAATGTTTTATATAAATTGTTAAATGCTTTCCACCCCTCATAAAGTGACAAATGAGTTTTATTGATACTAGATACCAGATAATAGAAAGAATGGTTAAGCATCGCTTAAAACTCTTTACACATTTGGATATTGCTACAGGTAAAGAAGAAACGGCCTGGAAGAGATGGAAAAACGGCTGGATTGGTTCCAGTACTCTACGTCGATGCATCTTGAGAGTGCAAGAGTGTCATCCCCTTAAATTCTGGAACCGTAACTCTGAATTGCAAGTTTCTGCAAGTTTTGCTTCAATTTATTGTCCTGCTTCCACTGATCCATTTTACTCGGCCTTCAACCATATATGTCGTTTCTAGGTGCTGGTGAAATCATATTCGAGTGAGTCTATTTTTGTTTTGCATGATAGTTTCTTTACCTCTTGTTTCCGGTGTTGTTGTATATGTCTACTATATGGTGAAAGTCAATTCCATCTGCACTTAATAGCACCTCATATATTTATTTGTACACAAGTTCCATTTTTCCATTGCATGCTCTCAGGCAATTTTAGTAGTATGTAAAATAGTTGATTTTGTGTATTATAAATCTGTTAACATTTTTGTAATGGTTGTGATAGTATATGTATGAATTACTTTGCCAAATCAGTGTTAATGCAATCAACATTGATCACTTGTTCAATATGCATATTGGTGTGACTGTTATATTTCCAAGTCGTAGTGTTAAAAAGGAAAAAAGAAAGGCATGTATACTTTGTTCATTTTCTTGATCATGCATGCAGCACATTTGATAAAAAACTCTAGACATATTCCATCTGTCTATGATATTACAGCTCGATGTGGAGTGGAGGCATGTCAGCGTTTTGTGTTGTTTATGCCAACCTTAAACGTTTGTATGGCTTAAAACCATTCCCTGCCAATATGTTCTGTGAGATCATATCTCTAGTATTATAATGGGAGAGTTGAAGTTGTCGTTCGTAGACAAAAAAAATCCGTGCATCCTCTATATATAACTAATCCAATAGGTTGGAAATCAGACTACGCTCGAAGTTTTTTTTAAAAAATATATATTTATTAAGACGTGCATGTGTAAATTCTTAGTATATATAAGGCCAGAAATAGAGAAAAGGTTTTTATCGACCATGGTTTACTTGGAAATCTATGAACGAGGAGTTCAAGCACAGGATGATGGAGTGTGACTTGTTTCGGAGATGTGCCCTTCGCATAATCTACCAAAATTTGCACGGATCGTAAAGAGGTACTTTGGGATGCGCGCCCTTCCATTACTTAGCTCCGAACCAGAGGTATATACCGTATATTCTACCCTAAGTTTAGGATTCTCAGAATCTTATATCATAATACTCTAGTATGGTTTATTTTCAGTACAAATCAAACTAAACAAACAACGTTAACAGTGGCATGCTAATAATAGTCGATCGTTATTCTTACAAGATATTTCAGGATGCGTGCCCCCTTCAATCCACCCGCTCCTTCCTCTCCGTATACAATATCCTATACGATCTTCTGTATAAACCATTTCCCCTACAACCGCAATCTCAGCCTCACTCACCAACCCACATCAGACAACTGGAAATATCATATCACAATCAAAATTTAAAATCTAAAATATAAAGAAGAAGAAAAACGCCCTTTCTCTCTCGCTTCAATCGACAATAGTCCACTCACCTCTTCAATCCCTCATCTTCAAGATCCAAAAATTAATTAATTAATTCAAGAAATGAATTTTAGGAATCTGGACGAGTTCTGGGCCTTCTACATGGCCCAGCACTCGAAGCCGGCGACCCGCCGCCTCCACTTCGCCGGAACCCTCGCCGGCCTGGCCTGCCTCCTCTTCTCCTTCATCTTCGTCAACCTCTGGCTCCTCCTCCTATCCCCAGTCCTCTCCTACGGCCTCGCCTGGTACAGCCACTTCTTCGTCGAGCGCAACACTCCCGCCACTTTCTCCCACCCTCTCTGGTCCCTCATCTGTGACATCAAGATGTTCGCCCTCATGCTCACCGGCCGCATGGACCGCGAGATCAAGCGCCTCGGCAAACGCCCCGTCATCATCTCCTAATCCTCCAATTTGGTAATTCTACTTTCCAACTTGTTCGTTCCTCGCTCGGATTCTTCAATGTGTATCTGAATTGATTGCCTGTATATATAAATACTATATAATATATTGATCACATAGATAAGTTTTATTTTTGTTCAGTTTGTTATTATTTGTCTCTGATTGCAGTTTTGCTTCTCTGATCATTTGGTGTTTATTTTTACCCTAATTATGATTGATTCAGTAGAAGTAACTGGAGTTCCGAGTTTCGTAGAGTTAGGAAATAAATCTATTAGAACCTCCTAACAGTCTTACTAAACTGAACTGCTGTCGTTTCTACCTTCAATTTGTGCTTGCTTTTAGCATTTGAGGGATGCACTAATTGGAGATTCGATTAGCTGAGCTTTACATATAGTATGGATGGCATATAGTTGCTTTGAGTAAGACCATCTCCAACCCACAAAGCCATTTTGGTGTAACTTTTACACCAGAACGATGTAAAAGTCACATTAAACGGTAACTTCATATTCAACCCACAACATCATTTCTAACACCAAAAAAGAATATTCCCTGCATATTCTACAAATTTTTATTACGTATTGATCATATGATACGTCTCATAATTTTTTCTTAATTTGTCGAGAATATCATATGAATAAATTTTATTTTAATTGTACTAAATATAAAATTAACAAAATATAGAACACTAATTAAATAACTTCCAAAATGGTCATTTTACTAAAATTTATTTAGTCTAAAATAAGAACGAATTTAACAAAACTATAGGGGGGTTTTAGAAAATTTACAATTAAAAAAAGAAATGGCACTGGTGAACGGTAGCACACCAAATAGCGTGCCACTATTCACCAACTGCAAAATTGCCATTTTTGGTGCTGGAAATGGCGCTCGATTGGAGCACCAACAGCGCCATTTTTGCGTTCTGACACCAAAATAGTGCCCAGTTGGAGATGGCCTGAGTTACTTCAGTTTTTTTTTTTTTTTTTTGAAAATAAAATGACCGAGGTCATCTGTTTCATTAATGATAGATTAAAGAAACATAAAGTACCCATTGTTACAAAATAAAACCCTAATCCCCTCTAATACAAAAGTTAGTGACACACCAACAGAGAGAAATTACAACATTGATAACGTAAATAAACACCCAACACCAATCCGATATCCAGGCCTGCTTAATCCCAACTATAGCAAGTCCTCTCTCGGTCTTGAGCCTTCGTCGACTACTGTGTTCCATCCAGTCTCGGTTTCTTCGAATGTCCACCTAGACCTGCCCAAGCCTCTGTTAGGAATAGCATTTTATGAAGTAACATAAGGAAAGAGCATGTATAATTTCTGAAGCATAATTCATTTCTATCAAGCCATAAACTCCATAGAATAGCCCCCACCGTACTATCCTAAAGGACCCTAAGCTCTATGTTGATGTGTTATTATGCCAATTCCCCCACAAGTCGTCGATACATTTCGGGATTGCTGTCGTGTGAAAGCCCAATTCCATGATCTCCCAAACCAACCTAGCTCTAGGGCATACTAGAAAAATGTGATTGGTGTCCTCTTCCCCTCCGTTACATCGTTGGCACGTGGCGTCTAGCAGGATTTTACGTTTCATTAGGTTGGCTTTGGATAGGATTCCGTCATTAAGCACCAGCCAAAGGAACGCCTTGACTTTGGGTGGGGCTTTAGTCGCCCAGATTGTACTAGCATGTGAGCTCCTTAAACCACCATCATTAAGGAAGCCATACATCGAAGAGACTGAGAAAGTGTTGTTATGACCTATCTCCATTCTCTGGAATCCTCCTCCAACCTCTCCTGATTACCTTCGTCCTCTAGTATCACGTTGAGTCTGACAAGTTGCTCCTGCGCCTGTATTGAGAGATTACCTGGGAGGTCCAAATTCAATCTTTTATTCTTCCACACGTCTATAACAAGGGCATCAACCTGCTTAGCTGACAAAGCGAGTTCGGGAAAAACTGATTGCAATGTATTATCTCCGCACCATTTGTCTTTCCAAAATCTAATATTGTTTCCTTTCCCCAGTTTGCACTTTGTGTTCATATGGTAGATATCACCAACTTTTGCGATCCCCTTCCAAATGCTAGAAACCTTCCCATGTCTCCATTTCCCTCCAAATCTGACGATTTTCCTCCTTCGATATCTCATGAAAGAATTGCTCCACCACGCCTTGCGTTGTTTGTGCATTTTCTACCACCATTTGGACAGTAGAGCCTTGTTCATGTCTCAAAGGTTCAGAATTCCTAATCCACCGAATTCTTTCCTCTTGCAGACCCTATCACACCTAATGAGATTAATGCCCTTGTTGTTCCCCAAGTTACCTCAGTTCGCGAGGGTATGTGTTGTGGTCACTTGCTGATTGCATCCTTTTAGAGTTTCTGATAGATTGTACTATTCACGATAAAAGATGTAGAAATATCGATACGTGGCCAGTGTTTAGATTGTCAATGTTGAGTCATTCAGTCGTGTGTTAAATTGGGATGGTTTCAATTCTTTAGTGAGACTTGGGGAAGCCTTTAAGTTGCATGGGCACTTCTATTTTGAATCTAATTAAGCCACATTGAATGCTTGTCTGACATACATAACGGACACGATTTTATCATGTTATTTCTCTATCTGAACTAGCTCGTATTATGTTGTGTCTGCATCAGCTTGTTTGCGTCGGTGCTTCTTAGGCAAAAAACCTTCTTGGTTGAGATTTTTTTTTTCTTGTTGTAGCTGAAATGAGATAGATTGAATGAAAATCTGATGTCGAGCATACTAAAACTGTGTGTCAATCACCATTCATACGACAATTCTATGTTTGGTATATATTCGAAACAGGACCTTATTATAGCTTTTCCTAGCTATCTAAATTTCTACTGTAAAGTCCCTGAAAAAAGAGCAGTTTACATGTTCTTCATGTGATGCTGAGCTGATAAAGTCCTTATTGCTGGAGGGAAACACATAGGTGTACACTTCATGTGTTGATGTGCTAATGAGGTCCTCATGTAATCGCTAGGATATTTTCTGAATATTGTGAGTCATCAGAAACCGATAAAATGTGAATTGTTTGGGCTTTCTGCCTGCTAGGATCTTCCTGTTACTACACAGCTTGTGCTTCATTAATAGATGTAATGTAGCTGGTCGATATTTTTGGTAGTCTTAGATTGCATCTCTGCTTACGGTGTGCACTGAAGACCCCAGAATATATATGATTGAAAATTGTAAACCATTGAAAAGATGAATCGTTACATATTTGAACGAAACCTCTTGGATAGTCCTCTACCAGGTTTTGACAAGATTAACTGAATCTTAAGACAAGTTTGTTGTTATCCCCGTGCCGTGCATACCTATATTGGTGTCTTCAGGAAAGCCCTTAAGCAATATTTGATTCATTAAAATCTTCCAATTTAGTTCACATTGTAATTATCCAACAGGTTGTAGGTGTAATTGATTCTTCTCTGACTGTTACTAAAGAGTTCATGTTGCTGTGTGATCACATTCTTTTGACTTTCATCTGTTTTGTTGATATAAATTTGAGGTGTGGTAAGATTGATTTTTCGTAAGCAACTGACGTTATGGATTTTAAATTGTCATAGCCAAATATAAGTTGTGATGCATACGGAAGAGGAAAAATGAGTGGTTTTTCGTATGGCTTGGTTATGAAGCTTGGTTATGAAGCGCCTTGTTGTTAGTTGGTTGGGTTATGGGTTGGGCTTGACATGACATCTCATCCTAGGAGGACGGTATAAGCCCAAAGAGCATCTGTAGTCGTTGAATGCCAAAATTTGAGAATTTGGCATATAGGAATAGAAATTTGAGTTTGTGTTGTAGTTGTTTAAATCTAAATTTTGGGTTTTGAATTAAAAAAATCGACAGACGAGGAATGATTTCCTGTCTATTGATATATATATATTTTTAATTTAAAACCAACGGACGGGAAATCATTTCCCGCCCAAGATTTTTTTTCTTTCAATTAACTCCTAATCAAATCTTAATTAAATATTATTTTAATCTTAATCAAATCTTTAATAAATCTTAAACCTGATTTAAATCTCAATTATAACCTAATATATATCCATAAAATTTTCTATAGGTCTGTTCTATACATTTTTTGGGCTTAACAGGGAAAGGAAAAGCTAGGAAGGGAGATGATGATCTCCCGTCAGAAAGAACAAAAAAAAAAAAAGAAAAAAAAAGGGACAGATCCAATTTTTTTAAAAAATTTTGATTAGATGGGAAATCCCGCCCAATCAATTTTTTTTATAAAAATTGTATCCGATGGGAATGATTTTCCGTCCGATAGATATTAAAATATAAAAAAATGAAGTGACGAAAGATCATCTTTCGTTCCAGATTTTTTTTATAAAAACAAACGAAGGATTATCTTTCGTTAACTATATTTTGGCAATTGTCATTTCTTCTCCCAAATACAGTTGACTACTGTTCCTCCCAAACCCAAATTTTGGATATTTGGCCAACAACTGCAGCACTTTTAATAAATAAAAAGGAAATGGAGAGGGGTGAGGAGAGAGAGAGCCGTCTTCCCTCGGGACCTGAGCAGATCCTACGCTCAGGTGCTTCGGCTTCCACCCCCACGCCCCCCTCGTCATCATTATACATCCCAACTGCCTCTTCGATCCACACGCCATCCCCCACTAAATTCCAAAACCTCACATCCCCCTATCCTTTCACACCCCACTTCAAATTTCGGCTTCAAACCAAAACCCTTCTTCCAACCTAAGCCTTTAGCCATTTACCCACAAAAGCAACCATTTAAGCGTCTGAACAACCGCAGATCCACAAAGAAGATGGAACGCCACTGCTTCAAGTGCGGGGAAGGCGACCATGCCATAACCGAGTGTAAGAAGATGGGGTTCCATTGCTTTAATTGCAAGAAGTTTGGGCATAAGGTATGTGATTGTCCGCTGCATAACAGGCGAGACTCGCTGGCGATAGATCTGCCTTACAACAATGCCATCTCTCAGGCATTACCGGCGCTGCATGCAAGCGCCTTTCTCCACTTGAGAAATCCCCGCCGCATTCCCCTAACCAAAGATCTCGAGCGCGCTTTCAATTTTTTGTGGGGAAGGTAAGGGCGTTGGTGGGCCCTGAAGAGGGTCTGTGATGGAGTTTACCATGTTCAATTTTCGATAACCATTGAGGCTGAAGCTACGATTGCGGAGGGAGTGTTTCATTTCTCCCTCTACAACGCTACTTTTTCCCCTTGGTCACTGGACTTTGGAGCCAGATTGAGGCCAAAACCCTGTTTCATCTGGATCAACTTGCCACTCCTACCTTTTCACCTGTGGAACAGGGAGTCCATTGACTGCCTTGTTAAGCCCTTCGGTAAGCTCATCACCCTCAGCCGTGAGACGATGAATGCGGAGACCCGAGATCAAGCACTTGTCCTTATCGAGGTTGAAGACCTCACACTCATCCCCAAATCCCTTACTGTCAAGTACACTACGCCCTGGAATCTTCAAAGCCATGTTCATGATGTACCAGTTCTGTTGCTTGGCAACCTAATCCCGATTGAGGATGTTCAATCTGGCAAGATTCAATTATTCACCACTGCAGGAGCCTCCGATGAGTTGGGCAGCACTAGCTTCTGGCGTCCTAAGATGCAAGATGTGCCTGGGGCAGATGAGGCTGGAGATCACCGGCGTCAAACACCGGCCAAGAACGACATTGAAGATGTTTTAAAATTCCGAGATTTGGGGAAGGGGAGCCCAACTGTCCCGCATTCTTCGCATGCAGAAGCAAATTTGGAAAACTTTTTGGATGTCCCTAATTTGGCGGGATCAGGCCTAAATAAGAGGATCTCACCTGCTCCAGCTATATTTTCCAAATCTGCGGAGGACCCCACGCCAAAATCAAATCCTGCCATGCTGGAGCCGCCTTTTGTTCAGATCTCTGAATCATCAAATAGCAACAACAATGTAGCCCCACAGGATCGCGGGACAGCTCAGCAAAATCTTGATGACTCATCAAATGAAAACTCACAGGAGGAAGTGAGGGAAATGATGTGGAAAGGCAAGCTTGTTACGCTTCCACTTTCCCTTTTCTCCAAAATTCAGCCAGCTGTGGAGGGAGCACTCCGTGAGTCTGTTAGAGAAGATGCGAGCAAGATGTATGAAGGGGAAAAGGTGATCTTCAGGGCTGGCACCAGCAAAGGCGGCGCTGAAAGCTTCCACACCCGCTCCTTGTTGCGAAGGAATGTTCACAGAGCTGCAAGCTCCTTCTCTTCAGTTCCACCGGGCTTTCAGGAAGGTCCTTCAAAGAGGATGAAGCACTCCAGATCTGCAGGACAGCTCAAAAGTACCAGGCCATTCATGAAGCATTTGTCCACTACCATCAAGAAGAAAACTACAGGTACCTCCTCTTCAAATGCTTCAGTTACTAATGCGCATCTAAATTCTTTTGAATTGCTTTCAAATGAGGATATTGTAGAAGTAACTGAATCCATTGGAGTGGAGGCTAAAGGGCCACACTCGCTGCATGTCTTCAGGGGCCATCAGAAGGTTGTAGTTGATCAAACTGATCTCTGAATAGCTGCCTGGTTATTTTTTGGTTTTTATTGGTGTTGTGCATTTTGATGCATTTCTTTCCAATGAAGATAACTAGTTGGAATGTTAGAGGGTTGGGTAGCCCTGATAAATGCTCCCTAATAAAAGAAGGAATCCGTAGCTGCTCCCCATCTATTATCTGCTTACAAGAGACCAAGCTCAGGAAGCTAGACCCACGAAAGCTTTCATCAATTGGAGGAGGTCTTATAACAAAATGGGTACAACTTGACTCCATTGGCAGCTGCGGTGGCATTCTACTAGGATGGAATGACCAACTCCTTGATTGTACATACTCGGCAGTGGATATTTTCTCTGTTTATGCTTCTTTCAAAAGTCGATCTTCTTTTGAAGAGTGGTCACTCACTTCTGTCTATGCACCTTTTGATTTGGAGGATCGCAAACTCTGTTTTTTTTTAAAATTATACAGCGCAGAAGTCACCTCAAAGATGCTTGGGTTCTGTGTGGAGACTTCAATGTAACTATTTCCGATGCTGAGAGGTCCAGTGGAAAGGGCTCAACAAGGGATATGAGATGCTTTCGTGATTTCATACATGACTTGGCCCTGATTGATCTCCCACTTTCAGGAAGAAAATACACCTGGTCCAATCTTAGAAGCTCCCCCTCAATGGCCAGACTGGACAGATTCTTGATCTCTGCAGCTTGGGAATCTTCCTTTCATAACTGCATCCAGTATTCACTGCCAAAATTTTCATCTGATCACTGCCCTATCGTCCTCGACAATCAAGTCATCACTCATTAGGTTCATTATTTCAAATTTGAAAAAAGCCTGGCTTCAACACTCTGCATTTGTCCCTTCAGTAGAAGATTGGTGGAAGACTTTCATGTGCACTGGGAATCCGGTTGATATTTTTGCAACAAAGCTTACCCTCCTAAAAAGAAGAATTCGGCACTAGAGAAATGAAATTTTCGGCCACATCCCAAAGAAGAAGAAGCAGCTGCAAGAGAAATTGCTGAAGTTGGAGATTGAGGCAGAGCAATCCCCTACGGCGGCTGAACCCCTAAAGGCAACCCAAGCGGAACTACACAATCTTATCCGGACTGAGGCAGTATATTGGAGGCAAAGATCGAGAGTGCAATGGATAAAGGAAGGAGATGCAAACTCAAAGTTCTTCCACTGTATTGCAAATGGGAGAAGGAGACGAAACTTCATACACAGTCTTGTCATTGATGATACACTAGTAACCGCTCCAACCCTGATTAGAGAGGCTTTTGAGAATTATTTTCAAGCAATTTGTGGTACAACTCCTCAGTCAGATTTTCGGATTGATTGACAATCTCTTTATCCACAAACTGACTTATGCTTGGAGCATTTGAATGACCCGTTCACTATGGAAGAGGTTAAATTGGCTGTCTTTGGAATGAGCAGTAACAAAGCGCCAGGCCCCGATGGTTTCTCCGTGAGCTTTTATCATACTTTTTGGGATACTATCAAGGATGATCTTTTTGCCATGCTTCAATCGGTACAGAGGGGAGATACTGATCTCGACAGGCTAAACTACTCCAACATCATGTTAATTCCTAAGTGTGAAGAGGAAAATTTGGTCTCTGATTACAGACCTATCAGTTTGCTCAATTGCTCCTTCAAAATTTTTACCAAAATCCTTGCCAACAGGCTAGCCCCTATCCTACACTCATTTGTGTCCTCTTCTCAAAGTGCCTTCCTGAAGAGTAGATCTACGGTGGATTGTTTCCTTGTAGCTAATGAAGCTATCAACTTATGCAGTAGACGCCACTCTAATGCTCTTTTGTTCAAGATTGATTTTGCAAAAGCTTTTGACACGGTCAGTTGGGATTTTTTAGACCAACTATTAATCGCTAGAGGTTTTGGGCCAGTATGGTGCAGTTGGATCCATATGATCACGAGGACGGCAAAATCTTCAATTCTTATAAATGGAGAGGGGGGAAGACAAATAAACTCCAAGCTAGGGCTTAAGCAGGGGATCCTCTTTCATTAATGCTTTTCATCTTAGTAGTAGATGTGTTAGCTCAGATGCTCTATAATGGTCGCAGAAATGGTGCTTTCTCACCGCTTCCTGTCTGGGGATCACTTGCTGATCTGTCAGTTCTGCAATTTGCAGATGACATGCTCTTTTTCTGTAAAGGAGACGAGCATGATGTTATCAACCTCAAGGTGGCACTACATCTATTTGCAAACATCTCAGGGTTGGCCATAAATTTTAATAAATCCCCAATTGTTTACTTTGGTAAATCGAAGATGAAGCTTCAGGCTTTTTCAACCATCCCATGTTGCAAGGAAGAGTGCTTACCTATTCAGTATCTTAGCATGCCATTATCTAATGGGAAGCTCAGCAAAAGAAATTGGCAGCCGCTGATCCTCAAGATTGAAAGAAGACTCTCTGTGTGGAAAGGCAAAATGCTATCTCGATGAAGAAGGCTTGTACTTATAAATTCTGTTCTCAGTGCTTTATCGTTCTACTTCGCTTTATTCTTCAAACTATCCCTTTGGGTTATCAAAAGAATTGATCAAATCCGCAGTAGGTTCTTCTGGTGCGGCTCAGACACTGATGCAAGAGGAGTGGCATGCATGAGGTGGCAGAAGATCTGTCAGCCTAAGAAGCAAGGTGGGCTAGGGGTTCTTGGCTTGAAAGTCTTTAATGAAGCACTTCTGATGAAGTGGTGGTGGAAGCTGGTAGCATTTGATTCGCTACCTAGCCAAACATTAACGAGTCTCTATCTTAAAAGCAACTCCAACACCCCCACATGCCCCTCAACTACTTCCAGCTTCTGGAAGGGAATTTTTCATCTCAGAGAACAATTCTTGTTAAATGTAAATTGGAGGTTAGGTAAGGGGAACCTTATCAATTTTTGGACGTCGAAATAGATAAATGGCTACAATATTTCTTCTTTATGTCCAACGCTAGCAGCTACAGCATGGAATCGAGAAGCTGATGTCCTTTCCCAAGGCTCCTGGATTGATGGAAAGTGGATCTGGCAACCGAGGCTTAAATGTGTCGCCAACCATTCAATTCGAGAGGAGAAGAAGAAACTTCTTGATCTGATTGTACACTTCTAGCCTTCACACTTAGGAGATCAACCTTCATGGAGACTCACTTCGTCAGCCCAATTCACTGTCAAGTCAGCAAACAACTTCATCACCTCCGGCCTCCGTTCCCCGTTTTTTGCTGCAACATGGTCTTCTTCAGCGCCGCTAAATTGCAAAATCTTCATCTGGCAAATGAGTTGGGATAAACTCAACTCAAAAGAATTCCTTCACTCCAAAGGCTGGCCTAGAGACATGACATGCACAGTGTCCTGTCGAATCGACCTACCATATCTTTTTCGAATGCTCTATTGCCACTACTACTTGGACATATTTCACTGCACTTTTCAACATTTATACCTTGCCTTCTGACTTACAGGAATGCTTTACTTCTTGGTGCTTTGGAAATCAAATACACAGACACATTTGGCACCTTATGACAATCTCAATTTGTTGGAGTTTATGGCTTGCTAGATATGAACGCACTTTCTCTTCTAAGAATATGCAACCAAAGAAAATTATTTCTAATGCAATTTTTTGGTTTCGATCTTGGATAGATGGGATGGATAGCAGCAAGAAGAAGGCGAGACTCTTTCAGGAGATGGAGAAAGCGGGAGTGCAGGATGCCCTCCTCAGGCAGGCATTGATAAGGATTGATCAAGCTGACAGTGCGGGGGATAGCTGCTCAGCCTAGTAGCCACTAGCCACCAAACTGTTCTTTCTGATGTTTTTGGTTGAAAAAATCTATAGTGCTCAAGTGGTTACTACTTTTTCAGTAGGTCTTTTTGGGGATCAAGAGTTCGACATCTGTGTTTAGCCGAACTATCTTGCCCCATTGTATTATTTACCTGTAGTAGTTACTTTTATATTAATATATCTATAGTGAGGTAGGGACTTACCCTACCTTTTAACCAGTCAAAAAAAAAAAAAAAAAAAAACTAAAACTGCAGCACTTTTCCCCCCAATTTTTAGAAATTTATGGAAAAATAGCCAACGTCTACAAATGCTCTAAGTAAAGACTCTTTTCTTTATGTCTTTGGTGAAAAATAAATGATGAGAGAAAAGAATATATATAAATAGGTATAAAATATATTCTTCCTCCATAATACGTACTCATCTTGTTCTCTCCCTATAAAATAGTCATGAAGATGAGGTTTAGGGTTGAGAATATATTGGATATAACATATATCATAGATTGTATCCTTATATCAATTTCTCAAGATCCCTACGAAGAGAAATGAGTTCTCTCTCGTTGCTCTCTTCCTTACCTGTCTTCCCCCCGTCTTCTACTGGGAACGAAACTGTGGAACTTAAAGACGTATCCTCATCTATATGATCCGTCACTGACCACACGAGCAGCTCGGTGAGATTCTTCAGGCTATCAAGGAGATCGTCGCTTCCGTATTTGCAACCGCAGAAATTCAATGTAAGGCTAACCCTTCTTTTTGTATAATGCGAGGATTTTATGTTTATGTGATCTCCCTATTGGCATGTCTATATGTCATGTCTATGATGCCGACATAGATTGCAGTAGACACACAACAAAAGCCAACACTCCCAAAAATAACAACGGACAAAACCATGAAAGACTGAAAGCATCCTGTCCGCATCTCATTCCTTCTCCCCCTTTCTCCTCCTCCATTCATTAGGTTCACCTCCTCCATTCATTACGTTCACGAAATTAACTAACAAAAAGACAAACTAAAAGAGAAACCGAACTTATTCCACTCAGAATAAATCCTTCAAACTCACCCAAAATCATTCTCTCAAACAATAGCACTAGATGGCAACATTGCAGCAGTTCAAGCTGCTAGCTCCTCTTCAATGCAGGACCGCGACACCGAGGAGCCCAAGCTCACCGAGAATCTCTACATCAGACTCTGCTACTCCTTACTGCTTCCATTTTGCGCAAAAGTTAACGCTTAAGAGGCTCCTTAGATGTCGATTCTTCATAAGTCGACAAAATATAAGTGTTGATCAGTCAGTGAGGGAGAGCATGCTGAGTAGCAATAACCTCAAGGATCTGTTTGCATCTTCTCCTCCTCCGCTGCCAGTGAGGGGGAGCATGTTGAGTAGGAACACACTCAAGGATTTGTTTGCATCTTCTCCTCCTCCGCAGCAACCTCAACCTCAACCTCGTGAGTCGATGATTGAAAAGTTTGACGGGGTTGGTGGGTTTGGATCGTTAATGGGCCGGGTTGAGGAGTACCCGGTTCGGCAGCAGGGGAGGAGGTTTGGGGTGGTGGGGCTGAGGTATCGGTTGTTTAGTGCTCGGCGGTCGAGGCTAGACGCTATTCCTGAGTGAATTATTTGTTTATTTATTTATATATTTATTTTTGTTTTGGAGTATGAATTAGTGAAGCCGATTATTGGTCGGGTTTATTTTTGATGGTTTTGTTTATTTCGTTTAATTTTCTTTATGTTGAATTGGGTGTCTAAATTCGGGGAAAAAATTGTTGGAACATGGTTCATACTAAGAACACCAGTAATATCCTGAGTAAAGAAACTGATAGGAATGAATTTAGAGAAGCAAAAGGAACTAGGGGGGCAGACCGAAACAAATGAGTAGAATCTCTATTATGGAATGTTAGTTTTGTAGGGTTATATGATTAGACAGAAATAAACTTATTTATTTGTTATATTATTAATAGATCAATTTTTGGTTTATTTACAAATATTGATATTGTGCATTAATAAGGTCCATGCTGTATAGTAATTATGTCTATGTACAAAGAACATATTCACAGTGTATAATAGAACTGAGCATTGTATTTGGCAGACTGTAATACAACAAGTGAGAGAGTTGACTCGAACTTGTTGTGCTGGTTCGTTTAGTACAAATTGATGGAACAAAGAATGATTACACTTGTAAATAACTACAAGACAGTGTTATCGTTAAAGGCAATATAAACATGACCTCTAAATCCTGAGCATATTGTGAACTCATTTTTTAATATCGTGCATTTTGATAAATCAAAGAGTGAGATCTTCTAGGCTAATACTTCGATGCATTGGATGTGTCTTATTAGAAATATTAGAACATGTGTTTGCAATACGGAATGCTATCTCTAAAAGAGAAGATATTCCCTTATTCATTTAACGAAGGTTATAATCTGACTGTAAAATCTCATGGGTATATTTTACAGAAAAAATATTTTATTATATACAAATTTTATTTTTTTGTAAAAAATAAATTTTAGAGTCATTATCAAATTGTATGAAAGGTTAAATGCAAAAACAAAGTTTAAGTTACAAATTGACCCATGGAGGTGGTATCATGAATTCCAAGGGTGCGTTCGTGAATATCGGTAAAGGAGGGGTGTCTTGTAGAACTGTATTGTGACATGGTCTAATAATAATTTAGATTTTAGTTGGGGAGCAAAATACAAATACATAGTAGACAGTATTGTAATTTTATCCCAATTAGAATTTCCTAAAGTTCCTAACCCTAGACTTTCTATTTCCTCTATAAATATGAGAACAAGGGTTAAAACTTGATGTCTCTCTAGTACCTCCCATCAGGATATAAAAGAAAATGAGATAAAGAACTACCAACAAGTTTATCAAAGAAGGTGACCCACAATAAAGTTGAATAGTAGAGAAGAATTTATGTAGCCAGCTGAAAAAATATAAAATAGAGGCTTTGTTTTTTGTTGTTTTTTATATATGTAATCTAGTGAGGCCAAACAAAACAGTTAAACCGAACACCTCTCGAATCTAACCCACAAAGTAAAGGCTTTGTTATTGTTGTATAGTTACACAAGATTGCATGTGTATAAGTGGTTTTCACCATTAGATTTGCTTCGGAAAATATATTCCCTCTAAGATTCCCTGATCTCAAAAAAAATCTTGTAGAGGGAATTTTTTTTAAGAACATCCCATGGAAAAGAAAAAATGTCAGTTTGGTCTGTAGATCATGGTCCAACAATTGTTTTCTGTTATGAAATTCATGTTCACTACTTGAATCAATATAAAATCATAGTCCCTTGAAAATAAAATAAAATTGGTTAAATATATTTTTCGTTAGGGTAATGTTACACCCACTATCAAATCTACTATTTTTTTCTTTATTATCTTAGGTGATAAACTACAATATTATATTTTTTTCAACAAAGTTCAGACGAGAATGAGTTAAAGTTAAAGCATTCTCTTGTTGATGTTGCCAAACACTTCAATAAGACCGGACTAATTCCAAAATTTTAAATTTTTAAAAACAAATGAGAATAAAATATTAGATCTCTTGTGAACAAAATATAAGGCATAAATCATCACATTCTTATAAATTCTCTCATTCCCCAAAGTCCTTCAATTTCCTCGCCAAATAAATGAATTCGTTAAGGGGATCAACAAGTTAGGGGAGTTCTGACGATTCTTAGGATGCACACTCCGTCATTATAACTTCTTCTTCAATGTAATTAGTACTACTGTATTTTTTAATACCGTATTAATGAAGCGATGACTGAATCATCTTTTATAAAGATTAAAAAAAATAAAAAAACTTGTTGTTCTCCACGATTGCTGCCAAAGAGTAGGTCCCCATCTCCCATTTTTCCCACCACGCAACAAATTATTGTTCCTCCAATTTCGAAGAACAGACAGCCTCCAAACACACAGAGAACAACAACAACGACACCTGAAAATAAATATCCTACCCATATCAGGGACCACCCAGCTCGCATCTCAAAGCAATCATCACCTATAGATCTACCGCACATATATATTGAATTATTGATGGAAGGTAGAAGAGAACTGTGGATACTGCAGCCAGCTAGTCATCGTCTTCATCGGATTCCATTCTCCAATCTCGACCGATCGATCGATCCATCCATCCATCTCAGGTCACTCATTCATTCCTCTTCTCAATCTCGATTCATTTTTATTCCCAACGACTGAATTCTTTCTCTCTCTCTCTCCCTGCTTGTTTTCAATTCAATTTCAATAATTGAGATTTCTCTGTAAGTTTTCGTGTTTTGGTTATTCTTAGGGTTTATTTGTAGATGATCGATCGATCTGAAACTTTCATCATAATTGTTTGATGTTATTATTAATAATTAATGCCTGCTAGCTGGCTGCAGTCAAAAGATGCTGAGTTTAGAGACGATGACTTTCGTGTTCTTGCGTGAGCACTGAAGGTTCCTCATTTTCGCTTGCTCTCTCTGTTATCGCTACAATAGAATATATATATATATAGAAGAGAACAGAAGAGAAGAATTTGGTCTGCATGTGTATATTCCTTCTTTGATCGAATGGAGTCTGAGGATTCCAACCACAGTCTCTTGAGCAGGAGACAATCAGGTATGTATGTTAATCCTCTTTAGTTTTATCGCTTCATTCATTCGTTCTTTATATGACAATGCATATTTATAGCATCCACTATCGTTCTGTAAAAACTCAAAAAATTTAGTATTTGAGTTGAAAAAAAAAATTCATTATCGTTTGTTAAAAACCCAAAATTTAAAATAGGAGTCAATAGTCCTTCGCTAAACATAGAAATCACAGTAGAAAAATTGTTAAATGCAGAAGACGGATGATCTTCATCAGTTTGAGAAAAAAAAATTTGGACGGATGAAGATGATGCTCCGTCCATCGATTATTTTATTAAATTAAAAAAAAAAAACAAAAAGATGAGAGACGGATGAAGAAGTTCCGTCTCTCATCTTTTCTTATTTACAAAAACGTCATCATTATTTACAAAAATGTCATTTAAAAAAAAAAAAAATATTTCAGACGGAAGATCTTCTCCCGTCCAAAAAGTTCTTTCACAAAATTTTCTTTCCATATTTACAAAATTGCCATTGACTATTTACGGAAATGCCATTTTCTAAAAATAAAAAAAAATTAAAAAATAATCGGACGGAAGAAGAATCTTCTCAAAGTTTTATTTCCATATTTATAAAATTGTCATTGACTATTTACGAAAATGCCATTTTCTAAAATTATAAATAAAAAAAATTTAAGACGGAAGATCTTCTTCTATCTTTTTCAAATTTAGCTTTAAACAACTGCAGCGCTCTCATGAGTTTGCTTTTTTCTAAATGCTATATATGCATATTTAGATAGAAACTATAGTGGATGCTCTTATAAATGTTATAGATTTCTATATTTTTTCTGCCAGTAAAAACCAGGGAACTCTCACTACGATTAAGCAACTGATACACAGATAATAGTGACTACATTTTCAGAATACATGTAACGCATTAGATATTAATTCCTTGAGAAAAAAATGACTAACTTGTCATCTCAATTTTTTTCTTTTCTTTTCTTTATCTCTTATAATAAATAGTTCCCTATTGGCAAACTAGATATGTACCTCTGCTTAAATATGAGTAGTAGTATCGGCTCGATTCTTATTTTTCTGAAAGAAAAAAAAAAAAGCGATTTTCCATCCAGAACCAGGAAGCCAATACATGGTTGAATCGGGTGTATTCATGTCGGCATTTGCTGCTACCATCTTTGTTGCTGGCCTCATCACCGTCGGGGTTTTAATGCTGGCTTCCGTCGTGGCTCTATCTGTCATGTTAAATTCTTGTCACAATCGGGATAGTTCTGGAGCTATTCAGTTGTTCAGAACAGATGAGCACTACTGTCATCTTCTTGCATTTCATTCTGAGCTCAACAATCTACAACTTGATGAACTCCCCACTAGTTGCAGGCCCGAGGGCTTTCGGTTCTTGAATGAGTTGAATCTGACAATCCAGTTGGTGGAGGTCTATTTTAGCACTTTGAAAGCAAATGGCGATGGTCTTGATGTGATAGTGGTTGATGGAGATGATCTAATATTGTTGCCACATTCTAAATTCAATCGGTAAAAGTTCAAGACTCTATTATTAAATGTGGTGTGTCGTGCATGTTCCTCACATGTAAGCGCGCAATTTTCTTTTTCAGGATGAAGGATATTGAAGGCATGAGAAGTCACGCTCGTTCACTTTTTTTGAGGCTGTACATGAATCTTCAATCTAGTGGTTGGTCGTTGATTTGTTTTACTAGGAAGCATGTGGGTGAATGGAATGCGACGGTAGAAAGCCTCAATGATGCTGGTTATAATGGATGGAATTCATTGATCATGAGGTACTCATTTTACATCCTTTCTAACAATAAACATTTTCTATGAGTTTCTCCTTTATATATCAGTTGGACAGTGACACTACAATATCTTCTACTTGCTATTCTGACTATACATACTAGTAATATACACGTGCGATGCACGCATTAATTTTCCCAAAAAAAAAAGGGTGAAACTCTGATTTACACGTGCGATACATGTCTTAATTAATATGATTATATATTTTTAAAAGTAAATGTGAAGACTATTATGGGAGAGTTGGAGTTGCACGTGTGTTGCACGTAAGTAGGTAGATTTACAACTCCAACTCTTCCATTATAATAGTTATTATATATTATATTATAGGTAGATAGATAGATAGATAGTAATTTATACGTGTGGTGCACATTTAATATATTAAAAATATTAAAGTAAAAATTCTGACGTAGTGAAGACTCGAACCTGAGACCTCCTTCATATAAATTATGCACGTGCAATGCACGGGTTGGTAGATTGACAATTATTGACAAATGACACTAAGGTCTACTCCCATTATAATATTAGAGATAATGGAAGTATACACTGGAAGCAATGACGTAGCCAGGATTTTTCATCTAGCGGTGCGATGCTAAATATTAAAAAATAATAAATCATAATAAATATATTTATATTCCTCAAAACATCATATATTAATATCAAATGTCATAAATTATTACAATTACTAAATAGTCAATTTCTTTGGCAATAAAATTTTTGGAGACTTCATATTATAAAAATATTGATTGATATCTTCATTGTTAGTGATATCTAATGTATCTTTCAATATATGCCACCAAACAGTCATCATCTCATCTCCTAATCGGTTGCGTAATAAAGTCTTGATAATTTTCATTGCAAAAAATACTCTCTACAATCGCGGTTGCAGACGGTAATAGAATTGCCAACTTTGAGGTTTTTTCTATATAAAGTTGGTGACAAATCATTTGGGGTTGCTAAGATATTATTCATCAAATGTAAATAAAATGCGAATTCACATTTTGCGCGGTGGATTAGTGTGTTTGACTTCAAATTAGAAGTTCATGGGTTCAACTCACATTGTTGTCAAATAAATTCTTATTTTTGTAATTTAAAAAAAAAATAAAATCAAAGTAATAACTAAATCCTATTTCAGTCGGGACTTGAACAAAAAGAAATTAACATTTCAAATAAAAGTTAAAAAAAAATTGTTGTTGGGAGACTTGAAGCCGGGTTACCTTGGTAAGAGCCAAGTATCCTAACCAACTAATCTGCAACCGATTGATGAAGTGCCCTATATTACTCTATTTATATTACTGCTTATGTACATGTATGTACATGTAAATTCGAAGGGCGGAGCCGAAACCGAGGAGGCGCAGCCGCACCCCCTCGGGACCATGTAGTATGCCCCTGACTAGAAGAGGGGTTAATTTCAGATCTACTGCGAGTACATATATCCATCTTTATATGAAAACTGGGAGTTAACGTAGTAATTTTTCTTCGAACTGTCAAAAATTGTTGAAAACAGATTTGGAGAAAAATAATTGTTATTCTTATTTTTTTTATTCTTTACAGTATACATACTTAAGGGAGAAGAAAGGAGATTTAGAGAAGATTGAGGGGTGAGAGATTTGGGGAATCTGTTTTCTATAGGTTAGGAAACAGAATATACATATTAGTACTTACTACATTTCAACACTCCTCCTCAAGTTGGTGCATAGATATTGAACATGCCCAACTTGTCAACAAATTTCAAGAAGAGCCGACTCGAAACTGCCTTGGTCAGGATATCTGTGAGCCGATCTTCTGACTTCACTTTAGATATCTCAGTGACTTTCTCATCCAATTTCTCTTTGATGAAGAATCTATTTACCTCTATATGTTTCGTCCTATCATGTTGAACTTGATTGGCGGCAATATCACATGCTACTTGACTGTCACAATACACCTTCATAGGTTCATTCGGACCACAGCCTAAGTCCTGCAACAAGAGTTTCAGCCATAAAGCTCCTGCTATACATAGAGCTACTCCGCGATACTCAGCCTCTGCACTAGAGAGTGCAACAATATTTTGCTTCTTGCATCTCCATGTAACTTTATTTTCTCCAACAAAGATGAAGTATCCTAAAGTGGAGCGCCTATCAATTATAGATCATGTCCAATCAGAATCAGTATATGCCTCAACCTTCAAGTGACCATGTTTCGCAAATAGGACCACTTTTCCTGGAGCAGACTTAATATATCTTAGAATTCTCATCACTGTATCCATGTGATGATGTTCCTGAGGTGCATGCATAAACTGACTTACCACACTTAAAGCATATGATAAATCTGGCCGTGTATGCGCAAGATACATCAGTCGTCCAACCAATCTCTGATATCTTTCCTTATCACAAGGCACATGATCAGATTCGTTGCAAAATTTTAGTCCTTCTTCTAATGGTGTACCAATCGGCTGACAAGCAGACATTCCAGTTTTCTTTAATAAATCGAGAGCATACTATTTTTGAGACAGAAATATACCATTTCTCGAGCGAGAAACTTCAATACCAAGAAAATATCTCAAAAAGCCAAGATCCTTCATTTCGAACTTTTGTGACAAGTAGCTCTTCAATGCCATTATCTCCTCAGGATCATTCTCAGTTACTATCATGTCATCCACATATATAATGAGAGAAGTAATCGTACCTTCTTTCCTTTTCAGGAATAAGGTATGATTTGAATTACTCTGACAATATCTGAATGTCCTCATTGCTTTTGTAAACCTCCCGAACCAAGCTCTTGGCGACTGCTCAAGTCCATACAATGCTTTCTTCAAACGACATACTTTATTGCTATGTTGGACTGGTCTGTTCGATCTTGGTGGAAGAGCCATATAAACCTCTTCTGTCAATTCCCCATGCAAAAAAGCATTCTTCACATCAAATTGCTCCAACGGCCAGTCAAGATTTACAGCAAGTGACAGTAGGATTCGAACAGTATTGAATTTTGCCACAGGTGCGAATGTATCTTCATAATCAATTCCATACGTTTGAGTGTATCATTTGGCAACCAGCCTTGCTTTGTATCGCTCTATTGAACCATCGGACTTATACTTCACCGTATAAATCCATCTGTATCCTACTGGCTTCTTCCCTGCTGGTAGCTCGACTATCTCCCAAGTCTCATTCTTTTTCAAGGACTTCATCTCCTCATCCATTGCTGCTTTCCACCTTGGATCAGTAAGGGCTTTCTGAACACTGTTAGGAATAGATACAGTAGATAATTGATTTACAAATGACTTATTTGATTCCGACAATCGGTGAGTGGATACATAATTACTCATGGGATATTTGACGTTACTAGTAGGATCAGGTTCATAAGTGGGTTTTGGAATACCTCTGTTAGTACGGTGCGGGAGTTCTCTTATAGGAGCTTCGGACAACGGTGACGATTGATTTTGGGGTTCTGACGGTTCACTCTCACTGAGATTTGGTACTGGTTGCAATTCTTCAAAAGGGTCTTCTTCAAGAGAGGCTTCTTCCTTTGGTTGCACTTCTTCGTGAGGGTCTTCCTTCCTTGTTAGGTCTTCATTCAAGTGTTCGTCATTATTTGTATCCAGTTGTTCGTTCTGATTGATAATTACTTCATCATACCCAAGAGTCTGAACTTCACTAATGGTACCCCCTCTCAAATTCAGTTGTAGAAGAAAAATACATCTCATCTTCATGGAACACAACATCCATAGTCACAAACATCCTTTGAGTTGGCGGGTGATAGCACCGGTACCCTTTCTTATTCTGTGCATATCCCACGAAAACACAGCGGACAGCTCAAGGAGTTAACTTATTGCATTCATGTTGATGAAGATGAACAAATGCAACACACCCAAACACACGAGGTGGCAAGTTGACGACTTTTGGTGCATTCGCAGCTTCAGTTAATGCTTGAAATGGTGTGAGGAAGTTTAGGATACTAGAGGAAACTCGGTTGATTAAGTATGGAGCAGAAGCAAGAGCTTCCCCTCAATAAATGAGTGGCATATTTTCATGGATAAGAGAAGCACGGACCACCTCGAGTAAGTGTCTATTTTTTCTTTCTGCAATCCCATTCTGTTGAAGTATATATGAGCATGTAGTCTGGTGAACAATGTCGAGTCGCACCAAATATTGTTGCAGATTCGAACTCAGGTACTCTCCACCATTATCACTCCTAAGAACTTGAATCTGTGATTTATACTGAATCATAACATGGTTGTGAAATTTTTGAAACAAGCCACTAACTTTACTTTTCGACTTCATCAAACAAATACAGGTCATACGAGTACAATCATCAATAAATGTCACAAACCATCTGCCTCCTCCAATGTTGTAGTTTTGGATGGACCCCAAACATCAGAATGGATAATCATAAATGGAAGAGAGCTTCTACTTGGACTTGGAGGAAAATAGACACGGTGACTTTTTGCGAGTCCACACACATCACACCGAAAGATAGAAATATCCAACTTCAAAAATAAACTTGAAAATAATTTCTTCAAATAACCAAAAGAAGCATGCCCTAGATGCCGATGCCATAGCCAAATATCTGATTTCTTCTTCTCATTTTCGGATTCTTCCACACTTAGAGTTGAGTCAACTTGCTTGAACTTTCAGATTCTAAATCCAGGTAATAGAGCTTTCCGTGTCTAACTCCATAACCAATCGTCTTGCGAGTCCGAATATCCTTAAACACACAATGTGTAGGCTAAAGGACTACAATACAATGTAAGGCAGTAGTTATTTGAGCAACAAATAATAGGTTAAAATTCAAGGATGGCACAACTAGGGCAGTATCTAAGATTAGGTTGTTTGTGAGAGGTATGGTAATCTCACCAGTAACAGTGGCAGGATCACCATTGGCAGTGGACACAGTTGATTTGGTGGAAGGTTGAAAATTTTGAACTTGTCTAGAATCAAAAGTCATATGGTCGGTATCACCCGAATCAATTATCCATGCATTATTCATAACAGAGCCAGAAATATTAAAAACCTTGCCATCATTACCTGCAACAGCACGATCAGCAACTCCACCTGCGACAGTGGGTTGATTGCAAGTGTTCTCCCGAATATCCCTACTATGATCCCAGATCTCCGGGTAGCCGATAATCTTATAACAACGAGCCTTCATGTGGCCGATCTTGCCACAATGAGTACACTTCCTTGACTCATACGGATATTGTTCCATAGCAACACAACAAACAGTACAGCAAGCATAACCAATGATCCAAACACCAAACAGCAGACGGGATAAAAAAAAACAGCAAGCAGCACTAAGAGACAATAATGGCGGAAGCAACAGTAACCACCGCAAGAGCAGAGGCAAAGGGCAAGCTGGATGGTAGCATCGCTGGCTTCGATGGCAACGGTGAGCGGCGCGAACGGCGGCGATGCTCAGGGGGGTTCGAGATTAGGTTGGGCGAGCTGCTGTCAACGGGAAACAGAGAGACAGTCAGGGAAACAGGAGAGGGGGTGTTCGGATCTGGCGCTGGCGAACGACGGTGACTGGAGGAGAACCGGGGGGGGTCTTCGAGTGTGCTAAGCGTCGCCGGAAGGAGGAGGAAGGGGACGCTCGGGATTGGGGGTTTGGCTGGCTGACGGGGAACAGGGAAAGACAGGGGGATGTTGTGTTGGGTGTGGTGGTTGACGGGGTGTGGGAGAGCGGCGATGGGGGTCACTGGAAGACGGGGTGGACAAATGGGGCACCGGAGAGATGGTCGGAGAAGAAGGGTATGGGTTTGGGCGGTGTCACGCCCCGCTTCCCAAAAATAGGAACTACGGGCGCGAGACTAAGGCCCAGCGAATGGTACGAACACACCATTCTTAAGCTGTACAAGTAAACTCAATCAACAATATAACAGAATAAACCACGCAGGCATATAAATCACAATATGATAATGAGAGTACATGATATAGTCCATAAAATAACCAACAACTGGGAATACAAATTATTATGGGTCAAACAAGCCCGGATTACAAATAAAGAGTTTCATGAAATAAAACACAAATTAATACAATAACATGATAAATTATAAATCTAAAACACTTGATCTGCGACACCATCTGGTAACTCTCCATTTGGGCCTGCAAGTATATTATAACAAAAGAAAAGAAAAGGAAAACAAGGAGACCCGTTAATACAAGTTACGGGCCGCAAGGGGAGTACAAGCTAAGGGAAACAGGAACAACAATAAAACAAGGGGAAAACAGGAAAAGAACAGGGAATCAAAGGTAAGGGAAATGCAATAAATAAACATGGTATGAACAAAGCATTATGAAACAAGTGACATGTAAAACAAGTAAACAGGTAAACAAGTATCGAATCAACATTAACATGTAACATGTAATTGGATCATGAAAATGCACGTGTTAATCTTATGTCTAATGTCTTGATTCTATCTAGGTAGCACTTCATGCACCCCATATTATTATTACATGGTTGCTACAGTCAATTCAATTTCGTTTAGATCTAGTGGTGGATTTTATAGGTCACGTACTCGGGAAACATATCATTCAATATTGTACCGAAGTACGTGCAAACATATAACGTGGAACATATCGAGTCAAACATAGTGTAAACATATAACGTGAAACATATCATTCGCAATCTTGCAATTTGTAATTGCAACTTGCATCGGGAAACCACGAGCTCCCGTCCGAGTACGCTCTTCTATATTGCCCACTACTTAAATCTTTCTCTTATACCCCGGCTTGTTACTTTATTTATTTTTATTAACACAATCATAATGCAATGAGGACAAAGTCAAAGATATGGACATGGAACAACAAGGAATTTTGCATGCAAATATGTTCTAAGTAATGAGATGAGAAACATATAGTTTTAATGTCATAATTGGGTCTATTTTATTAATACATATATGGGTCTAATTTATTATCACATAGATGAGTCCATAATATTTTTGGGTCATATAAAATAATATTACAACTATAAAGTGACTAATAACATGTATAAAACTAATTAAAATTTTAGGGATAATATGGAACACTTAAATAATCATCAAGGGCAAAATAGTCATTTCACAACAATATGTAGAATCCCTAAAAGTTCATATGTTTGTATTTATTTATTTATTCATTTTGTTCGTGTCATGCATGGGATAACAAAATATTCACGATCTCGTGTGAATACAGGATCGACGGTTTAGAAAATGAAAACGGGTATCAATTCGACTTATGAATGCGAATTGGAGTCAAAAATAATATACTTGCGGTATTTTTACAAAGCTTGTACTAGAAAAATAAAGTTGTACAAGAGAATACTTGCCTTAACGATGGTGAGTCCGAACACGAACCAATACGGGATGCGGATCCCGAGAGACGAGGCACGAGCACGGACACAGATAACGCACGCACGTGCGGAACACGTACAAACGCCCACATAAGATCGGATCCGGAGCGGATCTTGATGGAAGATCAAGATCAAGGCGATCGGACGGCTGGATCTGCTTAGATCTGGGCTGAGGATCACGATCGGGTGGACGGATGAGATCTGATCTGGCTCAAAAGATCAGATCTGATCAAGATCAGATCTTGATCGAATCTAACGGCCGAGATTAAATCCCACCATACACTGTTTTCCACCTTCTTCTTCTTCCCACTTTCAATGAAACAGAGAGCGGGAGAGGGAATAGCGCCGGCGGCGACGACCAGGGGGGCTGCAGGCGATCGCAAACAGACGGCGAGGATCGCCGGGGAGCGGCGACATTGGCGACTCTGTTTTGGGGGTCGAAACAGGGGAGCGACGGGCGAGGCTGACGAGGGAGAGATTTCGGGTGATGTGGCGATGCTGTCAGGGTCGCGGTAGTGGGCGGCAGCCATGGGGACGACGGCCAGGGCTGGGGGAGAGGGCCTGGCGTCGAGAAGCGACGCGACTGGGCAGCGACGGTGGATGGAGGGCTGGAGCGACGGGGAAGAGTTGAGGAGGTCGGAGGAGTAGCTTGCTCGAGAGAGGCTCGAGCGGAGGAGGACGACGACAGGGCGGAGGCGATGGGGGCGTGCGGTTGTGGTTCGGAGTGAGGTCGAGCGCGATGGAGATGAAGGCGGAGCGACGGTCGACTGCGGGGGCAGTCGAGGGGGACGCGATGGGTTGTCGAGGGCGAGGAAGTGGAGAGGAGAGGAAGACGATGGTGAGGTGATGGTGGTGTTGGCGTCGCGATGGGTTTGAGCGGGAGAAGGGTGATGGTCGATGGCTGGAGTTGGGGAAGATGAAGAAATCTTTGGTTTCGTTCTTGTTGGTTTGATTGGTTTGTTTGGTTTCGTTCTGGTTGTTGGGTTTTTGTTTTTGTTTGTTGGTTTTTAACAGAGAAGGAGAGAGGGAGAGTGTACGGGGACGGGAGAGAGAGAGCTAAATATATTATAATATATCAAAAAGGAATATATTAATTTGGATGGGAGTGATTTAAGGGAGGGGGTTACGGGGATTGCATGAGGAGAATCAATAGGCTCATAATTAGGGATAGAGATTAGGAGATTACAGGAGAGATTCTGGGGTTGATTAAGAAAGAATAGATCTGGTCAACAAGCAATAAGGAAAATTGGGCTAGTGGACTTTGTTAATTGGCCTCAAAAATATATAAGTAAACAATTAGTTTGTTGGGCTAGATTTTGGGCTTAGATTTAAATTAATAAAATCAAATACGAATTTGGGCTTTAGAATAAACAATTTAGTTTTAGAATAAAATCAAAATACAATTTGGGCTCACATTAATAATTAATAAAATCAATAGTGTAAACATTGGCTTAGAAATAAACAATTAAACAATTGGGCTAAAATAGTTTAAATAATAAAATCAATTAGGGATGAATAATTACAAGATACTGAGAATTTAAATACGGAAAAAAAAATACTTTGAGAATACGTATTAATGAAAATGGGGGTTACAGGCGGGAAGATGCACAATCGAGGAGAGAGAAACGAGAGGAGAAAGGAGGTCGGGGTTTCGGGGTTTGGTCGGGATCGGGGTGTGGTCAGGATGGGATCGGGATGGAGGTGTCAGATCCGATCACCTTCTTCTCTTCTTCTTCTTTTTAAACTCGCCTAGATCTGGTTAGGCTTTGATACCATGTTGAAAACAGATTTGGAGGAAAATAATTGTTATTCTTATTTTTTTTATATTCTTTATAGTATGCATCTATATGTAGGGATTACATACTTAGAGCATCCACAGTCGTTGAGGGTCAAAATATGCATAAATGGATAAATGAATATAGCAAAGTTACGTTTTGCTGCAGTTGTTGAATGCTATTTTTTATAAAAGGTGCGACGGCACTTCAAGTGCCGTCCGAGGGATTCGTCCTCGAAGTGCAAATAAAAAATTACAAAAAAAATTCAGAAATTACGAAAAATTACAAAAAAAATACAAAAAAATTGCAAATGACCCCCTACAGGTGGGACGGCACTTCAAGTGCCGTCCGAGGGAGAGGTGGATTTTTTTGGTTTTTTTTTATTAGAAAATTAAATTTTTTTGGTGGGACGACACTTCAAGTTTTGTCAGACCATTAAAAAAAATATTTTTTTTTGTCCGACGGCACTTGTAGTGCCGTCCGACAATTAAAAAAATAAAATTTTTTGGTGCGACAGCACTTGAAGTGCCGTCTCTCATATATGCATATTTCTCATTTCCTCTCTCATTTATGGCAATCTCCTGTAGCGAATTATGCATATTATGCATATTTGGTCAACGACTGCAGTGCTGTTTTCGGCCAAATATGCATATTATGCATATTTAGCAAACGACTACAGATGCTCTTAGGGGAGAAGAAAGGAGATTGAGAGAAGATTGAGGGGTGTGAGATTTGGGGAATCTGTTTCCTATAGAATAGAAAACAGAATATACATATTAGTACTTACTACATTTCAAAAAAAAAATTACTCTTGTAGCATGTTCTCCATCTTTTCCGATCCTCCAATGTCTGCTAATCTGCTCCATGCTAAAATCTCTCGTGTTATTTATGAAGTGCATAAAATCCTCTCTCAACAAAGTTCCTCTGTGCTTACTCATTCTCTCGTTTCCTACCTTCTAACTACATGCATGTCTTTCATTTTCCAGTAACAGATTGTTGAGGCTGTCTTCTTTCATTAACGAGTACTAGTATCAAACACGCGCACACGTGCACGTGGAAAAAATTGAAGGATAATGAAAAGGGTAAGAAGAAAATAATTTCCAAACCGATCCACTTCCGAAAATATTTACAAAACAGGTCCACTTTCAAAAATATTTACCAAAATTAGTCCATAATGAAAAAGAAAATAATTTCCAAACTAATCCATTTTCGAAAATATTTACCAAACAGGTCCACTTTCGAAAATATTTACCAAAGTAACCTAACCCGTGCGTTGTACGGGTTGGGTTACTGACTTGGGTTACTGACTGAGGGCTCTCCCATTATAGTAGTAGAGATTTTGTGAAACTAACAAAGATTTTCAGATTCACATGCCTGCAAGGCACTAAGCTCATATTACAAATAACTAAACTATCCTCACTTTCTGGACTTTAGTACGGGAGGAAAGGGTTTTTTGCCTTCATAGTTCTCGTGATTACTTATCATCATCCTTTGCTAATCACTTATCACTTGAAAAACTGTGGATGGTGGTTCAGATCTGATGATGAACTTCTAATGGAAAGCTGGGAATACCTCTCTCGTCTGAGGACGCAGCTTGTTGAGCGCGGATTTCGAATCACTGGACTCATTAGCAGCCGAATGGATGCGTTCAGAGGTTCCAATTTGGGCCAGCGAAACTTCAAGCTCGCCAATCCTGCTTACTACCATCTACCTACTTGAGCTTGCAAGAACAAGGTATACTATTCTTTTTTCTCATCATACCATACCGTGTTGAGAAAGTATTCGATGATCTGTTTGTTCAAATATTCTTCATAATTCTCATTTGAATTTGAGGTGCTTACAACTTTTTATCTGTAATTTTTGTGAATACATTAGAAAGAAAAAGGAGCCATGGTTCATTAGAGAGACCATTCTATTTTTCCGCAATATTTTCTTATATGGTGAAGTTTTACCCAAATATGATGTGGCATGGATTGGTCTGGAGAGGATTCAATTTGACTGCCGATGATGTTAATTTTTTAATTTTGAGCAGAATTCCGTAAGGAATTGCTCTAAAAGGACTAATATTTTAAGAGAGAAGATTGTCGAAATTTTGACTAAACAACTTAATTAATTAATCATTCTTCGCGATAACGAGCCATAGTGAACAATTTAAAGGTGGTTGTATTACAAAACTATTAGGAAGCAATATAATTTCAAAGGAAGCCTGTATAGAGTAGATGATTGTATTAGAAAGATGGTTGTATTTGTTTACAATCATGGTGCATATTTTTAATTAATGTTCTCACATTTTTTGACAAAAATCTAGCTTTTTTAAGAATTGGATAAGTCAATATTAAGATATTTAAGGGCAATAAAGATAAATTTCTAAAAAACTAAAATATTTTAACGAATAATTGTTAAAGAGGTATATAAAGAAGTATATTGAATGATAGTGCATAAATTTATAACTCTAACTATATTAAATGTATGATGCATAAATTTATATGCAGTTCACCCAACCAAATAACTCCAACTAAATTTATATGCAATTCCGAATATGTGCCGTAGGCACGTGCCACGGGCATACCTAGTCCTATATACAAAATGAAATCCTATATATTTCAGAATCCACGCGACGATTAGTAGGAAAGGAATTGCAAAATAACATATCTAATCCTAAAATAAGCCATTTTATTCCATTTATCAATTGGGAAAACATCAAGTGGCAAAAAATATTTACAAAAATATTTTTCAAAATGCAACCTTCTCACCTAAACTGTTAGCAGCAATTTTAACTATCACAAAGTAATATGCGAAAATTATAAAACCTCTTTGTTGATAAACATATCCAAACAAGACCCAAATGATTAATTCTTTAGCATTGTTTCTACTAGAATTAAAAAATTAAAAATAAAAATTAATTCTTCAACAAGTTCGTCGGACAAGAAAAGCATGTTCCCCTTTTCGCCTGCCATGAAATTAGACAATCTTTGTGAAACTTGTGACCGCTCTCCGTAATTGCTACCTCCAACTTTTCTGAACACATCGGACACTTCGGTTGCATATCCACCACCTTCACTTGGTGCATACCACCATCACTACAAACAGTCACCCAATGGCCGGCGTTTTTTTCAGGATTGGCCGGCGTTTTTAAAACGCCGCCCATTCGTTCATGGCGTTTCGTAAAGCGCCGCCGCAAGCGCCGTCCTTACCGCTGCCGGGGAATCTTGTTCGAATCCCCGGCGCAAATGGAACGCCGGCCATAGTTTGAGAAATCCCCGGCGTTTCAAAACGCCGACCATTCTTTTGATTTTTCACTGCATTTTACTTTTGATTTTTCACTACATTTTCTTTCTTCACTGCATTTTACTTTTGATTTTTCACTGCATTTTATCACACAAACTCCACAAATTCTCACAAATTATCACAAAGTCCACTACTCCACAAATTATCACAAACTCCACTACTCCACAAATTATGAAACTCACAAATAATCAAACAAAGACTACTTGAAACTTTTATAAAACAAAGATCTTTCATTCATAGTACTATATATACATCACATAAAGTTATTTCAACTTCAAAATATAAATCACATTAAGTTCTTTCATAAACAATAGTGAGAACTCCAACCATTCAACAAGATGGATCACTTCTTTTATAAACATAAAGTTCTTTCATAAACATAGATCACATAAAATTCTCCAATCATTCAAGGCGATCCCAGTGCTTCCTAGTCGGGTGGTATTCCTGCAAAACGAAAAAGAACAAATTCTATAGTTAAAGAAAAATTCGCTGAGTTGTATTTAATCACATAAAATTTTTGTATTAGATATTCAGAACAGTTTTGAGAAAAAAAAAATGTGCAGAATGAGATGGATTATTTTTGCAGAATGAAAGACATGTAACTAAAATTTTAGCATTGTGAGTAGTAGTTCTCTAGTTTGCACTTGCATAGATCAGTCTCTGTTTACACCATGCTTGGTTAATGGGTTTACTAAAATATATCAAGGTAAAGAGCCTACCATCAACAGGTGCTTAAGATAAATAAAGGACAAAGATATATCAAGGTAAAGAGCGAATGAATTTCTAAATTGATAGTATTGAGGAAATGTGGGCATCTCTGTACGCATCTCAGAAACAGAGAAGAAAGGCAATATACCTTGAAGCTTGCATAATAGGCTGGTTGAACTAAATTAGTAGATATGATATGGCGAGAGTCTTACTGAATACCCTCTTTTCCTAATGTATACTAAATGAAGCATTTACGTAATGTTCCTCATACAATGATAAAAAAATATATAAATGCAGATGAATAAAGATGGAAACTAATGACACGCATACCTGATGGCAAGTCCCTCAATGTTTCCTCCATCACCAATAGTTATGTACACAGGAGCTGAAAACCAGTAAAGAACAATTATAGAATCTCATAAGTGAGAATAGCTCTTGAAAACCAGCAAAGAACAATTTAAAAACTTCCTGCAAGTAGTTATAAGGGTAACAATTTAAAAACTTCCTATGAGAATAGTCTCATATTTTAACAGGACTCTCTAACTTAATTAGCTTAGCCAGATTACATGATCCAATATGAATCTCAATCAAGGGTAAGAGCCAGTTACTTAGAGAAAATTTTATGAAGAATATAGAATGAAGAGACAAAAATTAAACTATTTTAATGCTAAAATTTTGTTTTAAGGATAGTCATTACCTTCCAGATTTTGAGAAGTGCCCAGCACCAAGTTCGCACTTAAACAAGAGCATATTGTCATCAGTCTTCATTTCTCTAAGTTTTGCAACAAATTTTGCAGGTTCCGAATACATGACACGGGGATCTGTAGAATTATTCCAAAAGTTGGGAAATTGAGACAAGAATTACAAGTTAGCTCAGCTCAAGTTTACAAGTTCTATGAAACTCTACTATATTCATTATAATAGCCATCTTTGCTAGGATAACTTGGATAACTCTTACCACATGGTATTAATCTCTCATTTTAACTCTACAAGTTTCTATGCATCATCCAATATCACAAATTGAAGATGAGAAACATGCAATGACATGTTTAAACTACCTTGAGCAGGAAACTCTGGCTTCTCAACATCAAAGAAATATATCGAGCTATGCTTTAGAGAAGCAAAATCGAGAGCCTTCCACCTACAAATTCATTACCAAGTTACAACTGATCAAAATTGGCTACAAAATTTGCAACTAAAGAAAAAAAAGGTCCTATATATACTAACCAGAGCTCCTCAACATAAGAATGCGCAATTTGCGAGATTTCTCCGAGTCCTGTAACTCTTATACACCTTCTGAATTGCTTCTCTTGAAACTAAGTGATCTCAGGGTCTTGTTGACTTCATAACGACATAGTTCTCATGCTTCATCCACACTAACCTGTTTTCAAAACAAAACTTAATACGTGCTATAATCCTAAATTCTGAAAAGAAAAATAATGGGAATCATGTCTTAATTATGTACCCATCTTCGATGGTGAGTATCCTGCTCTGGCCAAGACTCGAGTTGCTCAGTAACCTCCAAAGCAAACATGTAACCTTTGCAGGTACCTTCCTCGCTGCAACTAATCTGTTTACTCTTGCTTCTGAACTCCCAAATCCCCAGCTCTGTTTCCTGCTTCCTCTAGAGCCTCGCGACATGCTGCTTCAACTACAGTCTCATCATTCTCCCACCCACCCTGATATAACCAAACAACCAATCAGTCATACTCAGCAAGAGAAGAACAATAATCCTAAATCAGGACTGCCTATCACCTTAGGAAAGACGAGGTCATGCCGATTTGGCGTAGAAATCATGAGCACTTCCACCTCATCACCGAAACCAGTCGCAAAATTTTTCTCAACACCAGTCTTTAATCTGTAGGGTATGCATCTGATAAGACCAAAACAGAAGAAGCTAAGAATTGATTGAACCAAGTGTTTGTGCTTGTTATTAATCATGTTAACGAAATAACAAGAAAAACAGCAAATTTCACAACACAATCTCTCCCTTCAACCCTGGAAATAATTGATTGATTGAACCTATAATCTCACAACACAATTTCACAGCAAATTTCACAACAAGAAATAATTGATTGATTGAACCTATAATCTCTCAACACAATCTCTCCCTTCAACCCTGGAAGCAAATTTCACAAATACAAAATAACACAAATGAAACCTCCTATAATCTCTCAACACAATCTCTCTCCCTTCAACCATGGAACCTCATATCATTATTGAAGCTAAATCAAACTAATGAGCAAATCCATACCTAGAGTTTTAGAAGGAGTGAGGACGACGGCGATGGAAGCGAACGACGACGACGGTGGAAGCGAGAGTGAACGGTGACGGTGACGGCGGCGAGAGCAAGAGCAGGAGCGAGAGCTCGAAAATTGAAATCATGAGAGAAATTGGGGGTTTCGGAGAGAAATAGGGTTTGGCGAATAGGGGGATTCGGGAAATAGGGTTTCAGATTTAGAGCGAAATCGAAGAGGGAAATCGAAATTGGGTTTTTGGGCAAAAATAAGTGAGCGCGAAATCTGAAAGAGAAAGAGGGAAAAGTGGGAATGTGGGATATAATCAGATAGAATATATCCCCGGCGCTTTAGAACGCCGGGGATTCTTTGGACCCCGCTGGCGCTTTTACAAAAGCGCCGGGGAATGTCCCGGCGAAAAATTTAAGCGCCGACGTTGTTTTGCCGGCTATTCCAATATCTTTTGTAGTGCATTGATATTAATACAGGAATTCGGCTCTGACATTGGGATAGAGATAGTAGACTCCTGTAAAATTTTCCAAAAGTCATGCTTCAATCAATCTCGCTGGCGTGTCAAGTGGACCGTACTCCTCGTGAACTTGCAGCGAAGATGGTGAACTGCTCATCGAGGATTCAGTGGACGGAGAGCAATCATCTTCTACACGATGAAGAGGAGGCGGAGTTTGAAGTAAAGGAGCAACATCTTCTTTAAAGTTAGGGTACTCTACGACCATCCATTGAATAACATCATCGATGTTAATTTTATTTTTTTTTTTAGGGGAAAAGGTAGGGTAACTCCCTACCTCACAAAAATATATTATAGAAATATAGATACAGGATCATAATACAAAAAACTGATCAAGCGAGTTCAGTGTACTAACCTGAACCCTTGATCAATGATGCTACATCATCAAAAACAGGATAATAAGAAGTATTCGGGCTGCTGACATGCTAATCCCCCCAAAACAAAACCCATACAAAGTGCAGTTGATCAAAAACTATAAAGAAGATATCCTCATGGGAAGACTAGCCTGAGCAGCTCCCTTCCTCGCTCTCGGCCTGGCCAATGCGGATGAGTGCCTTGTGGAGGAGGATGTCCTGCACATTTGCTTCCTCCATTTCTCTCTCCATAGCTTTCTTCTTCTTCTCGCTGCCGATCCTATCTAGCCATGATCGAAACCAGAAAATAGCATTAGAAATGATCCGATGTGGTGTGGATGATTTTGCAGAAAATATACAGTCATTTCTAGCTAGCCAAATGCTCTAGCAAATTGAGATAGTAAGTAGGTGCCAAATGTGCCTGTGTATCCGTGTGCCAAAACACCATGAATTAAAGTAGTCGTGCAGGTTGGTGGGCATGGATTGTATGTGGAAGAGCGAAGTGAAGAACTTCCATGTTTCAGATGCGATGGGGCAAGTGAAGAAAATATGATAGACTGTTTCGACAGGGCACGCACAAGTTGTGCATGCAGTGTCTCCCGACCAGCCTTTTGATCGTAAGAAATCCTTCGAATTGAGTCTTCCCTGACTCAATTGCCAAATAAAAATCTTGCACTTCAGGAGAGCCGAAGAAGACCACGTCGCCTTGTAGTAAGGAGATCGCAATCCAGATATGATGAAGAAGTTATAGGCTGACTTTACTGTGAATGCCCCCGTTGCAGTTAGACTCCAAGTGGGGTTGTCACCAGCGCTTGAGGGATGTTTATCCATTAAGAGTTGAAGGAGCTTATGTTTCTCTTCACGAATATGTGGCGTAGCAATACAGTTGAGCCGTGGATGCTATTCCCAAACACCATTGATCCAAGACCCTTGTGATAGGGCCTCAGCTTGAGGGTTCCATGCAGCAGCAACAAGGGAGGGGAAAAGGGTGGTAATGCTGTGGCCGCTAAGCCATCGAGAGTGCCAAAACATAATATTGTTGCCGTTTCCAAGTTTCCAGTGGACATTAATGAGGAATTGATCTTTGAGGTTGAAGATGCCTTTTCAAAACTGCGAGGCTAGTGGCGGGCAAGTAAAGCCACTTGCGGATCTTCTATAGTAGAGGCTGTGAAGTGTTTGGCTCACTAGAGAGTCTGAGGATAGTAGATTCCACCACCACTTCATAAGAACTGCCTCGTTAAAGACTTTCAAATCAAGTACACCTAGACCTCCTTGGTCTTTAGGTTGACAGATGGTGCACCATTTGTGCAAGCTATGCCTCGTGCATCAGTGTCAGTTTCACACCAAAAGAATCTGCTACGGAGTTGGTCTATGCGTTTGATCACCCATAGGGGTAGTCTGAAAAAGGAAGCAAAATAGACGGGGAGAGCACTCAGAACGGCATTGATGAGGATCAGCCTGCCTCCTCTAGAAAGCATTTTACCTTTCCACACCGAGAGTCTCCTCTCAATCTTAAGAATGAGTCGTTGCCAATATCGCTTACTCAATTTGCCTTTGGAGAGAGGCATTCCTAGATATGTGAAAGGTATGCTGTCCTCTTTACATTCGAGGATAGTTGAGAAGGCGTGTAGCTTGGCCTGTGACTTACCAAAATATACAATTGAAGACTTCTTGAAATTTATAGCCAGCTCAGAGACATTTGCAAACAGTTGTAGAGTTATCTTGAGGTTCAGAATCTCTTGCTCGTCACCCTTGCAGAAGATCAGGGTGTCATCTGCGAACTGAAGGACAGAGAGGTTAGATAATTGGCCTCCGATAGGTAGCTGCGAGAATGTGCAATTCCTTCGTCCACAATAGAGCATTTGAGCTAACGCATCCACCACCAAGATGAAGAGCATCGGCGATAATGGGCCCCCTTGCTTGAGACCACGCATGGAGTTGATGTGTCTGCTCCTTTCCCTATTGATGACAACAGAAGACTTCGCCGTACGGGGGATCATATCAATCCATCTACACCAAGATGATCCAAATCCTCTGGCCTTAAGAAATTGTAGAAGAAAGTCCCAGCTTACAGTATCAAAGGCTTTAGTAAAGTCTATCTTGAAAAGGAGCGTGTCAGAACTTCTTCTAGTGCATAGATTTATTGTCTCATGCACCACTAGGAAGCAGTCGACCGTTGATTTGCCTTTGAGGAATGCACTCTGAGAGGACGATACAAGTGAGTGCATGATTGGACTGAGTTTGTTGGCAAGGCTCTTGGTGAAGATCTTGAATGAGCAATTCAGCAGACTAATCGGTTGGTAGTCTGTTACCAAGCTGGCTCCCTCACACTTGGGTATGAGAATGATGTTTGAGTAGTTCATTCTCCCTAGGTCCGCATCTCCCCTATGCACTGATTGCATAATTTCAAGCAAGTCAGCCTTGATGATGTCCCAGAAGGTGTGATAAAAGCTCATTGAAAATCCATCAGGGCCAGGGGCTTTGTCGCTGCTCATGTCGAACACTGCCTTTCGGAGCTCCTCCATAGTGATGGGTTCATCAAGATGATTCAAACATATATCGTTCGAGGGATAAAGGGATAGCCAGTCAATCTGAAAAGCTGAGCTAGTAGCAGTGCCGCAGATATCTTGGAAATGATTTTCGAAGGCCGTTCTGATAGTTGAGGGGGAGGTTGTGATGTTGTTAATTATCCAGAGTAAGGCTGTGGATGTAGTTTCTCCGTCTTCTACCATTTGCGAGTGAGTGAAAGAATTTGGAGTTTGCATCTCCTTCTTTGATCCACTGTACTCTAGATCTCTGTCTCCAGTACACAGACTCAGCTTTGATTAAATTCTGAAGCTCAGATTGAGTGGTTCTGAGGGAGTCAGGAGGGGTAGATAGTTGTTCTGCTTCAATATCTAGCTGTAGGAGTTGGGTCATGGAGTTGCTTCAATCTCTTTCAACTCTTTCAACTCGATGTTATTTTCAATTGATGACATCTCTCTTTCTTTTCTTTATTGTTGGTGTTTAGTCAACTTCATAAATCTCCTATATATAGACTTTCATAAATAAATATTCATAATAATCAACCCTCAAATCTTATTACTAACATTTATATCACTGGTCACTTTCATCATATGATTTGGTGATAAATAATATCAAATCTTTTATTTTTGGTGTATATATATCTCGGATGTTACTTGAAGAAAAATGTATAATCTTGGATTTTCTTAAAATATTAGTTACTTCTTTTTTTAAAAAATTAAATAGTAGTTACTTTGAGATGGATTTATACAAACTCATGTTATTATAATTAGCCTTAGGGTTGTGTGTATTGTGGATAACTACAGCAATTATAAATCTCAATGGAGTGTTTAAAACTCCAATGTCTATGAGCCATCCACTTTTCGCTAACACATTGAAAATTTTAGTCTATATCATCCAGACACTTAAATATAAATGTTAAAAATAAATTGCAACAATTCATAACTATAATAGGAACCACAGATATTTACATTCCTTACATGTATTGTATGTGCTAAATAACAAGTTATTCTAAACTCGAAAAAAACCATCAAAAAGTATTGAATCTGTTCTGAATCTAATATCTCCGCTAGTTCAATGAGAATCTGTTCAGTGCTTAGATAACATGATGAAGAAACATTATATGCTAGAAAAGAGCACAATACTTACTATCTACTCATAGAAAATTAGCAAATCGAGATTAAATAAAATACAAAATTAAAAAATTAAAAATTAAAAAAATGTTCAAATATTCTGCAAAGTAAGCAATTCGAGATGTTACACTACATTACGCAGAAATTCTGAAACCCATATGGATCTGCATTAACATACTTAATTTATGTCATCGAATCATCTATGACATATATATATACTTTGTGAATGCATCTGATCCATATCCAAACAGAACCTAAACCTTGGTCAAGTTAAACCGACAATAGGGGCATGTCGCGCTTCTCGGCAGCCATGGAAGTAGACAGTCTTTGTGAAACCTGTGAGAGCACTCCGTAACCGCAACCTCTATTCCTTCCACCATCTCTACCAAACAAATAGGACATTGGTCTGCCGCTTGTTGGATCACCATCACATCCAGTCGATACATACTACCATCGGTGGTGGTATCAATATCGGAATCCGGTTCTGACGTTGTAGGAGATGAGATATCGTCCATGAAACTTTGCAAAACTTGCCCAAGTGTAGACCAGTCCACCATATCTTGATGAAGGTGCAGCAAAGCTGGCGGTGAATTGCCTACTCGTATAGTCACTTGATGAGACGGTGAACTTCCTGGCATGTCAAAATATTCTCCGTCCAGCGATTCATCGATCTCCTCCTCCTCCTCCCTGTTATCATCAATTGATGACATCGCCTATCCCTATCTCTCTCTCGTTTTCTTTCTCTCTTGTTAATGTTTAATTAATTAGTTTGTACGTAATACCCTATTTATAGACTTATAGAAAGTCACGTATGAACAGAAAACCTAGCCTACTAACAGTATTAACATGAGCAGGGCCGGCCCTGAGGTTAAGTGGGCCCAAGACGAACTCTTGAAATGAGGCCCTCATACAAAAAATATATAAAAATATATATATTTTTGGTACAATATCTATATAATAAAATACAAAGAAAGCTATCAAGTGGCTCTCATTCAATCTCCCCAAAAATCAAAGACCTAGATCTAATCTCACAAAACATATTTTTCCTCCAAAAGTTTCTCCTCCAAACTCAAAATCAAATCCCCAACAAAAAACAGTTCCTATATTTATTTAATTATTATTATTTTTCTCTCTCTCCCTCTCCATCTTCTATTCAAAAAATTAAGAAAATAAAAATTTTAAAAATTAAAAAAAAAAAACTAAAAAAAACTAAAAAAAAATTTAAAATTTAAAAACTTTAAAAATAATTCGGAAAAAATAAAAATAAATCATATAACATGTTTTTTGCTCTATGTTTGCAACTTCAATTAATTTGCTGGACCTCCAAAACTATTTTATATGATCAAACAAGCTGCATCGTTCCGAAGACGTGTCGTAGGCACGTGTCAACGGCAAACCTAGTGTATATATATATAGAGAGAGAGAGAGAGAGATTTTCGAATTTGAGGGGGGGAAATTCCATACAAAATCAAGTCCAACTAAAATAAGTCAATCCAAGTGCTAATTTTTTATTTTTTTATTTTAAAATTCAAAACCCTTAAAATTGTGAAAAATTTGGGGGTCCGAGGTGGCTGCCTCCCTTTAGAGGGCGGGTTTAATCCTCGCTCACTTGTTACCCTTGGATGCATGTGTGGGAAGCTTTGAGATTAGCACCCCTACATGATATGATATGCTCGAATTTTTTGAAACTCTTTTGGGGCCATCTTTACAAGTGTGTGCCCTTTCACCTGAGGGCCAGAGCCGTGAGCTCACAGGAACTAGTTTTTTTAGCGTGTTAAATGTTTTTTTTTTGATTCAATGCGTGTTAAATGTTGTGAGAGGCTACACAGACCTTTTTTTTCCCTTTTTTTGAACGTGTTTTTAATGTTATAAACTTATAATTATGTGAAGATGCATTCACTTTTTTATCCTTAAATTTATGCTGAAGGGCCAATATAGACAAAAATTAGGGTTTTCAATGTATGGATGTAATTTATTTTTTTTATATTAAAAGATGACTCGGTTATCGCTTCATTAATGCGGAATTAAAGAAACATAGTAGTGTTAATTACAATCATATCAAAATACGAGACAGCGATCTCTTACATCGAACAGACAGGAAATAAAAAGCATAAATTAAGATACAAGGTTTGAATACAACGTCCAACTCAAACCACCAACACTTGCATGAAGTATTCTATTTCACACACTCCCATTGCATGCCCACCATATTCGTATGCTCTCTTTTTCATAGCTCCTCCCATTGCTCTGCCGCCTCGTGGGCCTTCACTCTTCCTCTTCCATATGTAGCCTTTTCATAGGTTCCCTATTTCCTGTCCAATCATGAAAAAGAGATATGATTTTATGCAAGATAATCGTTAATGTACAACTAATTTTCCGAAAACAAAGATCATTTCTGTTTAACCACAAACACCACATTGTGGTTGTTGCCATCACTCCCCACTCCTCTCTATCCTCTTTTCTAACTAGTTGTACCCACCACCTATCCCAAACCTCCGAGCTACACCTCAGGCTTTCTACCAACCCAAAACGACGACTAATAATTTCCCATGCTAGCTTAGCCTGGTTACAATGGAATAATATGTGATTCGTATCATCGTCTTCCGTTAAGCATGTCTCGCATTTAACATCAATCTGAAAATTCCTTTTCCGGAGATTGACCTTTGATAAAATGACGTCGTTCATAACTAGCCAACAGAAAACTTTTACCCGCAATGGCACCCAAAGTTTCCAAATAATCTCCGCATCCTTACATCGCAATCCACCGTCATTGATACGCTTGTACATAAATGCTACTGAGAATAGCCCTGAAGACTGTAAAACCCATTCCCTGCTATCTTGTTCCTCGTTGCTGTACTGCCCCTCTGCCCTAATAAACTGATTTAGGCCCGTCAGTTCCGCCACCGCGTTGTTTTGTAAGTTCCCTTGGACAACCAGTTTAAGTCTCCGATTGTGCCAGACATTTGCCACCATCCTATCGTTATTAATCGCAGCCTCTGCAGCTGCAGGGAATAAGTTCATCAGTGTCGTGTCCCCGCACCACTTATCTCTCCAAAATCTAATATCCTTTCCGCTTCCAACTTTGCATCTAGTGTTTGAGTGATAGAATACCCCCACTTTTGCAACTCCCTTCCATAGTAGAGAGGACTTCCCAAACTTTGTTGTTCCTCCAAAGCGACCTGATTTCCTCCATCTATATTTAGCAAACGATTTACACCATCAATTATTAGATTGCCTCTTCATCTTCCACCACAATTTGCTTAGCAAGGCTCTGTTCATAACTTTAATATTCTGAATCCCTAGACCCCCGTATTCTATTCTTTTGCACACTCTGCCCCAATTGACCAGGGATATGCCTATGTTGGATTCCTCGGTTCCTTTCCAGAGGAATCTTCTTCGTACTCTGTCAATCTTCTGAATCACCCATCGTGGTAGCTCGTAGACTGACATTAAGTAGGTAGGAAGACTGCTAAGTACCGAATTTAAAAGTGTAATTCTTCCAGCTAACGTTAGCAGACGTCCTTTCCATCCGGATAGTTTTTTTTTCAATCTTATCTATCAATGGCTGCCAGTCCTCTCTTTGGAGAGCCCCCGGTCTTATAGGGATCCCTAGATAGACCAAAGGGAACGAGCCAGCATCGCATCCAAAGAAACTCCTAATATCATCTAGGGGGATAGATATCTGATCGCTAATCGGTAGAACGCAAGTCTTTGCTCGATTGATCGTCATTCCTGACCACATCCCAAAGCATTGAATGGTTATACCAATGGCCTTCATTTCTTCCTCTGTTGTCGCTCCGAATAATAAAGTATTGTCTACATACTGTAATATTGATATAGTTTGCGGGATTCCCCTTGCCTTGATACCCTGTATGTTCCCTTGTTACTGGCCAGATCCACCATGGAATCTAAGTTTATTGCTTTAGATAAAGCGGTAGAGGAAGAAGAGTGGCTTCGAAACTTTTTAGAGGATATTCCTATGTGGGAAAAACCAGTGCCTGCTATATGTGTACACTGTGATAGTCAGTCGGCTATAGCAAGGACACTGAGTTGTATGTATAATGGTAAGTCTTGTCATATCAGAAGGCGACACAAAACCATTAGACAACTGCTCTCAAATGGAATAATCTCTATAGAGTATATAAAATTGGCCGACAACCTAGCAGATCCATTTACTAAAGATTTTTCACGAGATCAAGTTGTGAGATCATCAAGAGGAATGAGTTTAAAGCCTATGATGAAAGATGATACTTGATGTAAACCCTACCTACGAATTGGAGATCCCAAGATCTAGGTTCAAGGAGACAACTAAATTTTGTTGAATCGACGTGAGCAATGAGAGATTAAAATTTCGTACCCACTCTTAGGATGATAAAATAGTGCTGCCTGCAAGGGGTTAGGATAAGCTTGACTTTTAATGATTTCCATAGCTTTGAAATAAAAGTGGGGTATGGCAGGATACTCTTTATGGGCAATCACCTTGTGAGTGAAATAAGACCATTTCTAAGAGAATGAAGAGATGCTACATTCTCCAAGTCCACTCACAATTAACCAGGGTTGTTCAAGGCCAAAATGAACACAACAAGATAACCTAGCTCTGTGACGAAATGAAACTGTGTGATAGTTATTGTCTAGGTTCACATCAAAGCCCGGGTAGTTCAAAACATCATGTTCACTACCTGGTCAAGGGAATCTGATGGCTACTCACTAAGGGTGGTTCAAAGTTGAAAAATTACTACAAATCCTGATGCAGTGATTTTCTGATTGTACTCTCAGAATCTTTTCTGTCATGTCTTTTTCTGTCGTGTCTGGATTTCGTAGTCTGGTCATTTCCATTAATGTAGGGGATTGTTGGAAATATTTTTGGCATATTTTTCGGGCTGGAATCCGGTGGGCTGCGGCCACCGACGGTGCCGATAAGTGATTGGATTACATTCCTCTCGTCGATTACTATTCCATAATGTACTCATTTGCCAAAAACGGATTCCGTATGAATGAGAAATGTTGGTCCAAAGTTGGGTACTCGAAATGTACTAACTTGAAAATTTGGAGAAAATGGATAGTCCCACATCGGAAGTTGGGAAATATTTCTCTAGTATATAAGCTAAAGAAATGGACTAAAAGGTGTAGCCCTGGGGTTACCACTAACGTATAGTAGAGAGAGGACCTAACCAAAGTTACAAACACGCGTGCGAGCCCGGCCTGGCCCGACCTGGCTCTGGCCTACATTATTTTTTTTGCCCCGCTCCAATGTAACAGCAGAATAATGGATTTATCAGTTACGTTTTTGGAGCCATTACTCTGCTGTTACAAAGTAATGGATCCATGATCCATCAGTTACGCCCTCATCACCTATATGACTCTGCAATTTTGTCTGCCAGAGACACAGGTTTTTGAACTTGATAATCTTCTTCTTCTTCTTCCTCTCAGTCTGAGAGTACAACACATCTACTGGTTCGCTGATATCTCTGAAGCTAGGGTGCTGCTGTTTGGGGAAAGGTAATACAGTTGTATCCTGGGAGGCAATTCGTCAGCTACCGTCACACTACGAGGCAAATTTTGCTTTAAAAACAGAGATCTTATTCTCGACGCTGTATTGAAGTGTCTGGTTTGTTCTTTTATTCATGTACTTGTAGTTTTTCACAAACATTGTTAGGAATTTTCTATTTTATGATATTCGAGTTCTAACATCACTATCTAATCATAAACATGAGACTTCTAATCGACCCGAATAGCATTCTAATCACAAAATTTCATGCACATACTATATTTAAACAAATGGGTATCAATTTCGATCATGCGATATCTATCGATTTACACTCATTCAAATAACATATATAGCTTTTCTAACATACATACACCCTACAATATAATACAAGTCAGAGTAGTGAAGTTGTTACTCACTTGTTACTTGATGCAAAAATGAAAGCTCTAGGTTCCTTCTGTTCCGAATAGCACTGCACTCCAAATTTCTGCATTGACTCTCCGGCTTTGCACCTCTTTCTCAAAATTATCTCAAACTCTAAGAACAGTAGAGGGGAGATGCAAGTCTGTAGAAAGGGCAACAAGAATGGTTTAGGGGTTCATTTATAAGTGAAGGAGATGGAAAGCCGGGTTTTGGGGAAGAGGAAGACACTACAAGATTAATATGCTACACCGGGGTAAGATAAGACCAGGATTGGGTCGCAAAATTGTATAGTTATACACCGGCGGTCTATACAAAACGCCGGTGAATTATAATATTCACCGGCATTTTTGTAAAAACACGTCGGGAAATAGACAGCGATAATATATCCCACAAATCCTCTTCCATTCACCAGTGTTTATTAAAAAAAATGCCGGTGAATTTACTGGGATAAATCCCCAATCCCACCGCGAAACCCATACATTTCGTTTTGGTTTTTTTTCCCCAACCTTAACTTTTCGCGCGCCATCGCCACTGGCCTCCTTTCCTTCCTTGACAACTCCTCCGCTGTCGCCACTGGGCCTCATCGCAAGTACTCCCTCTCTCTCTCTCTCTCTCTCTCTCTCTCTCTCTCTACTTCTTGATTTTGTTTTGGGGGTATGCTCAAGAACTCATGCGATTCTGTGATGGATTTAATATTTGGTTATGTTTGTGGGAATTTGAGGGATTTGGTTTGAAACTCAATTTAGGGATCGTTGTTGAGATTTTGAGGGATTTAATCTTTGTTTATGTTTGTGGGAATTTTGGGTGGTAATGGTTTGAAACTCAATTTAGGGATTTAATCTATTTTTGCTTCACTGTGGTAATGGTTTGGATCTATTTTTGCCTCGAGTTTGGGCTTTTGGGTTGAAGCTGTTGAAGCTGTTGAAGCTTTTGGAACTCAATGTGGCAATATACTCAATTTTAGGGGTTGTTGAAGCTTTTAGAGCATTTGATATGAGCTAGGGGCTAGGGTTGAAGTGCTTGAATCACTTCTAAGTCTTTGATGTCGAGGCTTGAATGCTTCGACACCGAGTTTATCATGATGAACATTAAGAAGTTTAGGATTGAAGTCTCAATTTTGAAGCATCTTGTTGATTGTAACTAGGCTAGATTTGAGTGCTTTTGAGCCTGAGCTAGCTCCTTGTTGGTTCTTCTTGTTGATTTTCGGCTAGGTTAGCTTCTTGTTGATTCTTGTTGATTTTAGAGAGCTTTAAGAAGTTGATTTTAGAGAGCTTTAATAGGGGGCTTGTGTTGAAAGCTCGAAAAATGCTGGCCAAACAGGGGTTTTCGCAGCGCCCATGTCTCTATTGTAGTGATGATCATGTTGGTGCTCCTTTTGCCTGTCCATAGAGGAAAATTTAGTTATATGGTGTCATCCATTTTGAGGGAGTACAAATACTAGTAATATGGTATTATTGTTGTGAAGAGAGTATGTTTGAGGTAACTTATCTCTCATGGTTTATTACCAATAAAAGTTAGAGATCGTGATCCTGGAATTTCACAAACTGGTTTGTGAAATTAATTGTCTGGAATAAAAGCTTCTCTTTGTTCTGAGGCATGTTTATAACCGTACTGGTAAAAGTAATATGAGATCTCTCGTTTTGTTGTGTTTGGATTGAAGATCTCTTGAGTTTTTGCCCATTGAATGTTTGGTTCACTGAATGTTAGTTTTCGCACACTAAATCTTGATTACGCAAAAGGTAATGTTAGGGTATATGAATGATGGGGGGGGGGGGGGGAATCAGGATATATAATAGCAAATGATTTTGCTTTTGGGGGACTTCCAGCTTTGATCTTCATATTCAGGTTTAGATTGAAGAAAGGGGTCTTTAGTTTGGGTTATTTGTATAGTATGTGCTTCGTTTTTTTCACTGTTCAATACTTGAAGCTTATCATGATTAAAACAAAAATTGGGACCATGCAGGTTCATTTTTTTCATTGTTCAGTTTGAGTTTGCTTTCTTGTGCATTTGGAGATGGGTTAATTGCTTTTGGAGATGGGTTATTATGCATTTGAGTTTTAGTTTGGTTCAGAGTAAACTGGAATTATTATGCATTTAGAGATGGGTTAGTTGTTTTTTTGTCTGAATTTGGAGATGAGATGGATCATGTATCTAAAGTTGCACACTATGATTTTTTGAGGAGCGACTAGTGATGGAAATTTTTTATCTAAACTTTATATACAATTATATCATGATGTCTACATGAGTATCAGTTTCTAACGTAATGTTCATGCTTGTTGCTTGGGTTTGAAAATGAGATTGTTCTTTGCCGTATGGTTTTAAGTGATGATGAGATGGATTATGTAACTGAAGTTGCATACTATGATTTACAGAGGAGTGACTAGTGATGAAATAATCCTGTTTGAACTTATGTTGTGGTTTCAATTGACAGTTATCTCATGAGTATATAAAAGTATAAGTTTCATTTCAGTTAGTAGCAATTTTGCCTGAAGTTGACAGTGAAAGTATTCTTTTTCACTCTTTGTAATTCAATAATTTGAACTCCATATTCTCGTTGATTGTAAGAGTGCTGCATGTTTTTAATTTTTTTTTTATAAATTTATATACCTACACCGGCGTTTGTAAAAACGCCGGTGTAGAATGATTATAGGAGAAGAAGAGGGCAGTCTTGAATATGCCTTCCACCGGCGTTTTGGCGACCCCCGGTGTAACTTACGAAATTACCGGCATTCATAAAAAACGCCGGTGTAGACCTCTCCTTTTCTGTGACGCCTTATTCGCCGGCATTAGCACCGGCGATTTTAAAAACGCCGGTGAATTATTCACCGGCGTTTTTAGGTGAATATCAGAAAAATCGCCAGAAAATTCCTTGTGTGTTGTAGTGAGAGTGGGAAGATTTGAGGGGAGAATGGGGTTGAAATTGGGGAAGTGGGGAAGTAAAGGGCTTAAATTGAGGGGAAAGTGGGGAGGTGAAGGTAGGGGTTTATTGCTGTTAGAAACAGAGAAGGTGAGGGGGTTCGGGTCGGGTGTTACAATATCAATTAAGTTTCCTTTTCTCGAATTTATGATCACACCTACAGTAAAAATGAACTTTCCTAGAGCTAGATAGGTTTTATTAGGGCGTATGAACCCACCGTTCGAAGACGACTTAAAAACCGATAAGTTTCGTTCAGAACTCAGTTTACAATTGCTTTATTTTCAGGGTAAAAAATGCGCCCACAATATCTCAGACTGTCTCAGTACTGATTCAACCAATATGGGGTGATGTTACACTGAAATGGAGGAAGTGGGGTTGAACTCAAGGAGAAATAGAGGTGTGGTTAAGACTTAAGAGGGCTGCACTAAGTGAGGGAGGTGAGGAGATTTTGGAGGGAAAAGATGTGGGTGTAGCATGGGTTGAAGGGAAAAATATAATATGGGCTATGCACGAAGGGTAAAGAAAAAAGAAAAAGTGGGTTGAGCACATACACGCGACAAAGACACAAAACAAACAACAAAACTAACACAAACCAGTAATATATTATGAAGTCTAGAAAATGAGGTAACACACTAATATTGATTGTAGCAATTTTATTAATAATGTTACAGATATTACACGCAATGGTACAAATACACGTGCAGGGACAAAGTTGTCATAACTCAATTTTGCAGGATGTTACATTACTGCACATACCTAATTTACTGATTCACAAACACGAGGTACAACGATTTCAACTTCATCACATTACAATTTAACAGAAAGCAAGCAAAATCCATCCCAACGCCCAACTCCTCTACTACACCTTGGAGCTCCACACAACATGATCTTGTGGCAAGAAGTGGCAAATCGGAACCGTTCCTGGCTTAAACTTCAGCCCCCTCAAATACGACTCTGAATCAGGCCCTGCTATTGCTGTGTGGCACACCGCCACTGCTTCCGCCTTCGTCCCATCCACACCCACCATTGATGCCTGGTACGCAGTTATTCCTGTCGTCGTATGGCAGTAGAAAACGGCGTATGCATACTTCCTAGCATGGCATGCCACAAAATTGGAAGCCGACAACTTTTTCACACCTGAGATAGTATACTCCTGACTAGGTGCACCCTCTCTAGACATGATAGTAGATAGGCCAATTATGTTTTTGGTGCCTAGGCTAGATATGGTGTATTCTACCATGGATTCGAGCGATGTAGTGCAGTATTTGGTCTCCCCATCCACAGGAGGCATTTCACATTCATGAAGGGTCTTTCTGATGGATTGAGCTTTGAAGGAATTGGGGTTTAAGGAGAAGTGAGAGAGGATGGAAGGAAGGTTGGATAAAGAGAAGGGGATGGAGTTGGCAGTTTGAACAGGAATGAAGGTTGGTGCAAACCCGGCAGTGGTTCTCATGAAGTGCATTGTGACTTTTGTTCCACTTAGCATGTCCTTCTCTAGTACTGCTTTATACCCGCCTGTGATTCCATATCCGTTCACGTTCACTGCATTCAGTTCAACAACCGACAGTGTAATATTAGAGGGCAGATTCAAATTTTAGTTGATCATCCAAAATGAAAATCCAAATTGGTAAATGACATTAATACTGTAATGAATAAACACTTTTAAGAAATGCACTTCTTAGGATTTTTTACCAACTTTGTTGGACTGCAGGTCTTTTGTATCTATGCTTGTAGTTTAATCAACTTTTGTGGCATATGTATTCTTAGGTGTTTTTGGCTAGAGTATGATCAGTCTCTAGTCCCGGAATGTCTTAGTCATAAACTCATGCTCGTCTTTTTTAGGTTGTATTCCAACATTTTTGGAACACAGGGATTCTCCTCATCATTTATGATAAATAGACAGGGCGCTCCTAAGTTCCCGGGGACCCAAGGCGAAAGACCCAAATAACTATTTTTGGGGTCCCTAATTACAAAATATTTTTTTACGTGCAAAATACGTGCCTATATTTACGAGGGGAATATAAATTTGGGATCCCTAAAAGTACAAAAAAGTCGGGGCGCAGTGGCGGAGCTATGTGGGGGCCCGGGGTGGCCCGGGCCCCCCCAAAATTTTGAAAATCCCCTTAAAATTTTTGAAATTTTTTAAACCCCCCTTAAATCTATTAAATTTTATTATTTGGCCCCCCTAAAAATTATGAAAAAATACCTATATATTTATATATAGTTACAGAATTTTTTCTTGGCCCCCCTGAAAATTTTGTTCTGGCTTCGCCTTTGTCGGGGCGGCCGCCTCACCTGCCTCAAGGTGGGGGCCGGCCCTGTAAATAGATAGAGCGGGGAAAGTTTGAATATCTAGTTTTGACTACTCGTAATGTTAATTCATTATTAAGCAGAAGTTTTGCGTGTACCGGTGCGTGAGGGAGAGAGACCTGGGTGTAAGAAATCTTTGATGGCTCCAGGCATGGAAGTGTTGGGCAAGGCTTTGTTCCAGTACAGCTGAGCTGGTACAGTTTCATGATTTCCGGCAACTACAACCTCCAAAAACAAATATTGGAAAACCCAAAGAAATTAAGCTGATATCTTTGTTAGTTAATTATATATATTTTTAAAAAAAGAGTAATAATGAAATTGAAATACAGGAAACGTTCTTCGTTAATTTGCATATATACCAAAAGAAAGGAAAGCAAAAGTAAGAGCTGAGCCATTTTGAGCAAGTAATGTAACAGGAAAAGGGAATGCATGGAATAGGAGAAAAAATGGTGGAATTTATAGAGAAGGTTGGGTGAGCAATCCAAATAGAAAACTAGCAATTGGGCTCAGAACATTTTTGTCCTCTTTGGATGGAGAGCCCTTACTATGAAATTATAGCAAATTTTCTTCTTTTTTTTGCATCAGCAACACATAACAATATAATAGTATTTTTCACGTGTATGTAAAAATAGTTTTGGAGTTTGACGCGCGTTGCACGTAATTGGTAAAAATATTTTGAAAAAAAAGCTACAATTTTTACACGTGTTTATAAATAGAATTTGAGTTGTATGTGCAACATATGTGTATGTTCAGTGTTCAAAAAATATTTTAAATTTGTTTTGAACGTGCGTTGCACGTGGATTTTTTCCAGTTTGTTTATTTTTGTTGTAATTAATGGGAGAGTTGGCGTTATACGTATAACACACGGGTCCAACTCTCTCATTATAATATTAGACATTATAGATTAGAGATTAGAGATATTTGTGCTGATGTAAAAATAGCATGTTTTTAAATCAAGTTTGTTCATTTCCACTAAGATGAAGCCAAGACTTTATTGAAGTTTATAAGGGCTTTGTTTGGATTAGCTTAGGGGACCATATGGGAATCTGTCGGCACAAACAAACATGATTGTAGTCCTTCCAAGTCAATTCGTGAACTCATAAGTCTGTTCTATGTATAATTGTTTATCTAATTAACTATCACATTATAATTAACTCGCTGATCAACTGGTGTTAAGATATTGCACAAATTTGTAGTGTTATCAAAAACTTACAGAGGATTCTGCAAAGAGATTCCTAGCCAAACATATGGGGTGACCGAGGGGGTTAATTATAATGTGAATGATTTATGTATACATGTGATCGAGGGGGTTAAAATATCAAAGTAGGTCTGGATTTTTGGATGTTGTCGATATTTATATATACATGTGAATGATTCATAAGGCTCCTGATATACATATATAAGCAACCAACATTTAAATGATACATAAAAGCAACCGAAATTTAAATATAATCCTCCTGAATATATATAAAAGCAACTAAAATTTGAAAGTAGATTTAACCCTGACCCTCACAAACTATCAACTAGAGCTGGTGGAAGAAATGTACTGGAAACAACGCTCCATAATACAGTGGCTTAAAGATGGGGATGCAAATACAAAGTACTTTCATAAGGTAGCAAACGAGAGGAAGAGGCATAACAAAATCAACGGGTTGAGTATTGAAGGAGTATGGACGGAGAATGAAGATTTAATAAGAAGACACTTAAACGATCAATACAAAGACTTACTCAGTAGGCGAGTAACATATAGATGTGCGCTTAGTCCTGACATGTGGGAGTCCTCAAGGATAGACGGGAGCGAAGGTATTGAGGGCGCTTTCACCAAAGACGAAATAGAAGAAGCAATAAAGGAGTTAGGACAGGATAAAGCGCCGGGCCCGGACGGATTTCCGTTGTTTTTCTATAGAATTTTCTGGGGCATCATTAATTCGGATTTCATGAATGTAATGAAGGAGGTTTTCGATGGAACTGCAGCATTAGAAAGGCTTAATTTTGCTAATATCATTTTGATCCCCAAAAAGAAAGAGATTCAAACGGTAGACGATCTAAGACCGATTAGCCTTATTAATGCATGGGTCGTTCAAGATTATAACAAAAGTTCTTGCGCGAAGGCTAGCTCCGCACCTAAAAGATGTGGTGGGGGAGGAGCAGAGCGGATTCATCAAGGGGAGTGACATCATGGATTGTATTGCTTCGGCCCACGAAGTGGTGTACAGAGGATATAAAGATAAAGTGGACGGTTTCATTCTCAAATTAGATTTCCAAAAAGCATACGACTCCGTTGAGTGGGAAGCAATAGATGAAGCTCTAACTTTAAAAGGGTTTGGTTCGAGATGGAGACACTGGATTCAGATGTGCTTAAAGGGCGGAAAATCGAATGTACAGGCTAATGGACGGAAGGGCAAAGAAATTAGGTGTCATAGAGGACCCAGACAAGGAGATCCACTTTCGTCACTTTTGTTTACCATTGTCGCGGACGGGTTAGCGGAAATGGTCAAAAGAGGGAGAGAAGGAAGGAAAATTGGGGGAATCAAGGTTAAGGGTGTTCCTGATTCTATATCTATTCTCCAATACGCAGACGATACTCTATTATTCGGGAAAGCTACTGAAGAGGAGGCAACTGCTCTGGGGTTCCTTATCAAATGTTTTCAAGCATGGCCAGGGATGAAGATCAACGCGGTCAAAAGTAGCGTCATTGCTATCTGCAAGGGGAATTCTGTCCCAATAGCGACTATTGGTTCTAAATTAGGGTGCGCAGTGGGAGCATTTCCGGTCAATTACTTGGGCTCCACTTTGAGACCGGGGCCGCTGACTCGGGACGACTAGAATCGACTGATTGAAAAAATCGGTAAAAGAATGGCCGGTTGGAAGGGGAAGTTTCTCTCCTTAGGAGGCAGATTGACGTTGATTAATTCGGTATTGAGTTGCATACCAATCTACATGATGTCCATGTATGAGCTTCCGAAATGGGTTATTAGTAAAATCGATAAAATCAGGAAGAGATTTTTGTGGAAAGGCGCGGGCGACAATGGCAAGGGAGTACACCTTATTAATTGGGGCAGGGTGTGTAAACATAAGGAGTTCGGGGGCTTGGGGGTTTTAGATCTTAGAGCCATGAATAGGGTTTTGTTGTGCAAGTGGTGGTGGAAGATGAGGAATAAGAATAAGTTATGGTGGAGCAAGTCCTTCGATTCCTATAAGAAGAGGAAGAAATTCAAATTTGGAGGAGTGTTAAGTCGAGGGAAAGCCTCTCCCATATGGAAAGGAATAGTTAAAGTGGGGACGATATATCATGACAGGACCACGTGTAGGGTTGGCAACGGGAAGAACACTAGATTCTGGAAAGATAAATGGTGCGGTTACAATACACTTTCCAGACTTTTTCCGGTAGCCGCGGCAGCATCATTAAATAGCGACTCCCTCGTAGCAGACGTTTGGCGTAACGAAACGTTGACCTTAGACGTTCACAGTAATCGAAATCAGGACTGCCTGGAACAGCTGCAAAATTTGAACAGATTCATCAGGAGAGAGGGATCTTATACAAACGAGACTGAAGACGAAAGGGTGTGGAACCTGAATCCAAGTGCTACATTTTCGGTCCGGTCAATGTACAAGTGGTTGAACGACGGAGGCATAAGGAACAATGAGTCGGACATCATATGGGGTATAGCGGTTCCACTGAAAGTCAGAGTGTTTTTGTGGTTGGTCAAGAACGACGCAATCCTAAGTAAGACCAATCTTCGGAAAAGAAGTATGATAAGTAACTCTTTATGCGATAGGTGCGAGAGCCCAGAAGAGGATACAAATCATTTGTTGTTTCGTTGTCCTAGAGCGAGTAGTATATGGGATTTAGTGGTGTTGGGTTTCTGGAACACACAGAGTCCTAGGTCATTCCCAGAGGTGTGGGGAGATATCAGAAATAACTTAGATAAAGAAGAGGGTAGACAATTGTGGGACATTACAGTAGCTGCAACCATGTGGGGGTTGTGGTTGGACCGTAACGAATTGTGTTTTCAGAAGATTAATCATAGACTGCCAGTTTTACTGCATAAAATTAATTCTCTTGCTCACGATTGGAATTCTATCACAGGTGGTAAGAAGAAAATGCGTCTGGGAGAGGAACAGCAGTAGGCGGCTTGCGATCGGGATAGTGGACGAATGGATAGAGGGGCCGTACTTCTGTTGATTTTTTGATACAATATGTAGAGTGGTCTTCTTCATGTTGTTGCTTCTTTTGGTTCTTTTGGGTTTTCAATGTTGTATTTTGGACCATGATATATTATGTTTCGTTAATTAATCGTTAATGAAGCGATGACAGTAGTCATCTTTCATAAATAAATAAAAAAAAACAAACTATCAACTGTCACCTTAACAACATCAACAATCTGTCAAACTCCTGCATTACGTTCGAATAATATATTACTTTCTGGTCATCGTCCTTGCACCTCAAAACGCAGCAGCGACATGTCGATTTATTAAAAAAAAGAAAACTTATTTTGAAAATATTTTTAACTGAATTGAATCATTGAAAGAACATAGTCACTTTGACTCAAATATTTCCATTGTTTTTGAAAATAAAAGTGACTAATGTCACCGGTTTTAATAATGATAGATTAACCAAACAAAAAGTACCCACCAATATCCTATTCCAGTCTATTACAAAAGAGAGTTCCACACCAACTAATAAAAGCTACAACATCGAATAGAAATATATTTTCCAAAATATCCGAGTAGACAGGCTTGAAAACTCCCAGTCAAAGCTTTGCGTCCCTCGGCCTTGATCCTTCATCAACTACTGTCCTCCTTCCAGCCTTGGTTTCTTCCATATACCTGCTTGACCTGCCCAAGTCTCTATTAGAACAATTTAGATGCAACGAGACTGTACTGCTCTTATTCATCATACATTTTAAGTCTTGGTGGAACAACTCAACATAATGCTTACCTATTACTTGAACACCAAATCAACTAATAAGAAGATGACAAGATACACCAACTCATGGAAGAAATTTTTGGAAGCATTACACAGAAACAGGAACATCATGTCAAAAGAGTGTCGCTAGACTTCTCCGTCTTTGATGAAGCCAGTTCCAGTCTGCATAAAAGCCAAATGAATCGACGAAGGAGACAAGTACATTATCTGCCATCCATCAATGAATCCATGAAGAGACAGCATCTAACAAGAATTGGTGAATAGCTGGATTATGTGTCCATGAATCCCTGATTATAGAGTGATCTTCCGGAAAGTTGGACGAACTAATTGTGTGTGATAAGTTTTTATGCGAGAAACTCGAGTACAGAATTGAGAAGGTAAAAGAAGTATACCATGTGGTGTTCCTTGTCGAAGCAATTGAGGTTTTTGTAGTACTCTGTCAGTCTGTCTCCACGTACTCCTCAACTACTTCGCTCCCCTCACACACCAGTTTTTTTACATGAATCATGCAAATACAAGGCAAAAGTCCATTACTGCTCGTCCTCCTCCTCCATACGAAGCCCCTTCCTTGTACCTGTCCAAGAGTGGATGAAGGCAAAAAAAAAATATGCATCAATACAGAAATTCAACTATTAATATAACGAAATGATGACTCATTTCAATCTAGCCACAGATCCCATAACATAACGTAGCAGCAACAGAAATATTCCAAGCTATTATATTCTCTTTGCTCACTCTCCACGGACCCCAAACATCTATCGATTGTTGAACCTGGACACTCCATTATCCCAAAGCCTAACGTCACCACCTACCAAGCTAACCTAGCCTTAAGACACAAAAATAAGACATGATTTGTATCTTTGTCTTCTATTGTACATCTCGTACATTTAACGTACGTTCACCAGAATGTTGCGCTTGTTAAGGTTGATGTTGCCGCTGAAATCGGTGTGGGGGCAAACAGATAGAATTTGTGGATTCGGAGGAAAGTGGATAGTCAAACCTGACCGAGGTCATTTCGCCGTTAACCTGCAAAAAGCGCGAGACACCGGGGTTGATTCCGGCAACGCACCCTCCGACGCTCTTGTCAGTAATCTGAATGATTAAGAAAGAGCTTTAACTGGCAAAAGATTGATTATCTGGTAACAGTGGGGGGAGAGGGGTATTTATAGCCGCCTTAGGAGTCAGTTTCGGGATAAGATCAAATCCTTACTTCCCGTTGTAAATGGATAGAAGTGGTTAAAACCGCTATTTGAGGATAATCATGAATCTGAATCCTCTCCAATCCAGTCAGACTGGGTTTCTTACGGGTTGGAACCCGTACCCAGTAAGACAGATCCGTTTATAGGTTATTGGCTTTGAAAAAAGACCCAGTTTCCATTTCAAACCTGTTTATAGGTGAAATTACCGTTTTACCCCTGAGCTTTAAGATTCGTGCCCGATTTGAACGGTTCCGATTTAACCCTATTTTTAGCCATATCAGTTGACTTAGTTTGCCACCGGTCATAAGAATTTTTCGTCTTCCAGTTCTGACACTGACACTAATGATGCTGATATCAATGGCAATAATGCAGCATCTCAGTGAAGAACTAGCCCCTGGCTAGAAAGAAAGCACTGTTGGGACTAGTGGTGCATCTGCATCCTTGGAGGAAGGTATAAGACTTCTCATGCTGATGCTGATAATGCCAGCATCTCAGTGAAGAATGCGGAGTGTGCGAGTCAGTGATGCTCGCTCGGACTTGGTACTGAATGAAGAAACCATGCTCCAAGTTGAGCATCACAAAAGTTACATCTGCAGTGCTGTAGTTGTTGCGCATTCTGTCTTCTCTACATAGCCATAGCCAGAACAAATTATAGTTCATTTTTCTTTGCTCCACTCATATTCGAAAACATTTACGATGGATTGTAAATATATCATAATAATAATTTTTTTTTTTTGAAGTAAAAGTGACCGAAGTCACCGATCTCATTAATGAAAGATTAACGGGATTACAACAAAAGCCCTACAAAATCTAAAACAACAACTAGTGCACTACGGCACGAGAGTACTAATCTATTACATCATAGCGACATAGATAAAGCGAAGAGAAGATGATAAGCAAAACCGAAGAAACCCCAAATCAGCTATTTCTCCCTGCATGTCCTCAAAAAGATGTGTACCACTGTTGTCCACACCAAATCAGTCACTCAGTCGCCTCCTGCCTGCTCCTTTTTCTGGCCCCTATATTACCTGTCCATTCATATATAAGTACTACAATTCTACGTAGTAAAATATGAAAAGGACATTTAATATTGCGAAAGCATAAATCATTTCTATCTCTCCAAATAGCCCATACTATCGCCCCCGCTGTTATATCCCATAGTGACTTATTATCCTTCCTAATATTACTGTCTCTCCATGTACCCCAAATGTAACACCCCGCAAAATTTAAATGATAATTTTGTCCTCGGGTGTTACGCACGTGCATTTTGTACTGTTATTGATTATATCCAAAATGCATTTTGATATGTATTTTGAATTCCGATTATTTATGCAATCACATTCTTAAAATCACATTTGAGACAACTCAAATGCTAAATTTCAATCTTTGAGTTTTTACGTGCTTTTTACGTATTATCGATGCACGTGTCGATTTCGGATATTCCATCGTTACGTGCAAAGTTTTCGATGAGTTTCAATTATTTGTTTTTTATAAACATGTTTAAATTCATTTTTGTAAAAAGAATTCAATTTTTGTCTATTTTAATTAAAATAAATTTTCTACGTGTAATACACGTGTTTTCTGTACGTTTGAGTACATTATCATATATGTATATTAAATATATTCTTATGTTGCATTCCGATTAATTATAAATATGTTTCAGGATGATAAAGTCAATTTTGTATTTTTTGAGATTTTACGGGCGACGCACGTGTTTCGGTGCACGTGTTTTAAGCGTATTATTCCTTCAAAATAAATTTCTTGAAATTGTTTGTGTCTAATTTTATTGTGCATGAAAATTATAATTTTTAAGTTATTTTTATATATTTATTACATATATAAATAATTGTTTTAAAGAGATTAAAGAAATAAATTATTTTGTGCTCAAAGCACGTGCACGTGCATACGTGCGATGTGCATAAATTTTGGGGCCGGGCTGTTTTAGAAGAGGGGAAAATCTGGAGTTTGATTTTTAAAGAAGGAGGGAAAGCAAGTTTTTGAATTGTAGAATATGGGGTTAGTGGTGTGCATGTGGGAGGTAGTTATACTAACTACCCTACTACTCTCTTACAAAAATGCACCCTTAGTCTCTCATTCTCTCATCTCTTCTCCTCCCTCTCTCCTGCCATTTCCGAAAAGAAACCCACCAAAAGCCAGCATAGCCTTTGCCCATTTCTCCACCTAAATCACCTATTCCACATGCTTATATACATATACTAATGTATATATATGTACATACATAGTATGTGTATATGAAAGAAGATGGGAGTTGTTCTTGATGTTGCCAACGGAGTGGGATGGGGATGCTCTTGATGATTGTTGATTGCCGAAATGGATTGAAGACCTTGCTTGGGTGCGCGGATTTCGAGGAGTTGCAATTGGAGTTTCTCTAGGAGCTTCTAATTCTAGGAGTTCAATTGAGTGCAAATCTTTAATTTAGGTGGGTGTTTCTTAAATGCTTTCTAATTTAGGAGTAGATATTGCATGATAGATGGTATATGATTCATTTGGTTGAAATTGAATTGGTATTATGAGATTACATGCACATTAATGAATCGTTAAATTTTGATTGATTGTGGTAAATGCGAATTGCTATGCTATTCCTTAAATTATTATGATTGCTAGTTGAAATACTAGAATTGAAGTAATTGCATAAAATTGATGCATGTTGAGGCATGATTAGAATAATGCAAATATAGTGTTTGTTGTTAATATGGCAAAGAAGTGTGGTTCTAACTTCAAAATATCTATTTTTGAGTATAGAGATTTTTGTAAAGTAATTTTTGATAAAAGACAATATTCTATTTGGGAAATTAATTGGAAAATATGTTTTGATGCACTTTAAAGATTTCATTGAAAAATGAGAAACTTGTAGATTTGTGAACATATACGAAATTGTTTTTTTAAAGGGAATACATTCTGGAAATGATCTATATTCTTACGTGGAAGTACAAATCAATTAAGGTCGAAAAATATATGCAGGCTGCAATTGGTGTAATTGACAGTCGACTGGCTACCTTCCACAGTCGACTGGCAAGTGTAAGAAATTGGGTTTTCGTCGGCAGGACAGTCGACTGACTACTTTCACAGTCGACTGCTGCTGTACTGAATTTTGGTGTTTGAGTTTTCAAAGTATTCGCGGAACAGTCGACTGATACTGTCACCAGTCGACTGAACCGACTGTGATGATTTTATGTTAGCAGAGCAGTCGACTGAACCGACTGAGATGTTTTGATGTTCGCTGAACAGTCGACTGATACTGTCACCAGTTGACTGACCCGAACTGTTTTTTTTTGGTTCTTGAGTTTGGATTTGATTTTGACAAATGAAAGTTAAATAAGTTGAATACGAGATTTTATGGTTATTAATATTTGATTGAGTTTTAGTGTGAAATGCACACAAGGATGTGAAAGATGAAATTGATAAAGATATCGAATTGAATCGTTCTCATGTTATGAGATTATAAAAGAAATGTTTTGAGAAAGAGTTTGTGAACAAAAGAAATGAAAATGTTATTTAAGATTAAATTATGAAATATTGATGATTTCTAGAAAGAGATAGTTGTTGGAATCTAGAGACTAGGCGAGACCCTAGTGACCGGCAGTTTTATTTATGATTTGAGAGCTAACCGTTTAGGGTTGAGCGTCTCTTGAGAAGTAGCCAGGTAGGCTGACTGTCTCTGTTGTTGATTTAAGTCCGGTAGGGTAAGCTAGCTCTAGGTTGTGATGATTTTCTTTTAAAACAAATTTGGTAAGGCTGTGATGGAAGTGAGAGAAAAACACGAGTGTGAGAACTAGGGTTTACGGTGCAGGTGTGTGAGCCACAGAATGCATGCTTGATGAGTCAAGACATGGCGCGGGATTCCCCTCCAGGTTTTCTGTACACGTACTTGTAATCATAGAACGTCTATGATACTTACCGAAAGTACAGATAGATACATAGTGAAGATGTGATGAAAGTGAGAGAAAAACACGAGTATGAGAACTAGGGTTTACGGTGCGGGTGTGTGAGCCACAGAATGCATGCTTGATGAGTCAAGACATGGCGTGGGCACAACTCAGAATGATCGGACTCTAGCCACGCTTGTGGGATGTTTGGTGACTGCAAGAGAATCGTGTGCCATGAAGGAGGCTGAATTACCGCAGAATGCATGCTTGATGAGTCAAGACATGGCGCGGGATTTCCCTCCAGGTTTTCTGTACACGAGCTTGTACTCATAGATCATCTGGGATACTTACCGTAGTTACAGTAGTAGATTAAGTCATAGCGAGGGATTGAATCCCACAAGATGAAGAACGATTAAGAGGCTTGCCCTCGGACCTATGTAGTATGGGATGCATAGAATCCGAACAAGTGTGCATTAGTGTCATATAATATAAATAACTGTATTAAGGACTAAGTGCACCACACAACACGACATCAACAGGATAGTCCCTTTGTAGCTTTGTTTGTGATCAAGTTTGTGTTTGCTAAAGTATTTAAGAATCGTTATACTGTTTCCGACATAGAGAGGATGGCCGTGTATAATATTTCGTCAGTTGTAAGCAACTGACGCGCCCACAGTTTTATATGCAGGATTTGGAGTTACATGAAGATATAAAGATGATTGATGATGCTGTTGATTCTTTAAATGTTAAAGTTGTAACAATTGTACATTCATTATTGTTGTATTTTATTGATTCCGCTGCGTATTGATGTAAAAGACTCTGATGTAATTATTGTTGAAATAAAAGTTTTAAATTTCTTGTAAAATTGTACGAAAGAAGTGTAAAGATCCTGTAGAACATCTCAAATTCAGTGTATTTGGGATTCGGGGCGTTACACCAAATGTCTTGTATACTCTTCGGACACTCTACCGTATTAAAACCCAAACCGAATATTTCCCAAACCAAAGCGGCTCTCGGACACGTTAAGAACAAATGGGTATAGTCCTCCTCCTCCCGGTTACACTGTTGGCACGTGGAGTCTATTAAGATCTTACGCTTCCTAAGGTTAGACTTGCTTAGGACCGCGTTTTGAAGGACTAACCAAGCGAATGCTTTCACCTTGCTCCGGACGTTGGACTTCCATATGGTCATTGCTTCACTGTTTCTAATTCCCCATCATTAAGCAATCCGTACATTGATGAAACCGTATAAATCGTGGCCTTCCCCCTATTCCACTCCCTATCGTCCGGGTCCTCTATATTTGGTCGATCCGCCCCTCTCGACTTATCTTTCAACTCTTGCAATTGAGCATGTCCCCTACTTGTCAGGGATACTCATAATAATAATTCCTTGTGTTCTTTTTCTTCTTTTACATTTCAAAAATTTCCCATCCCGCCAAAACCATCATCATCCCACTATAAATAAACCACCAAATCAAATTCCCCATTTCAAATTCAAACCCACAAAAAACAAAATGCATTCCCAGCTCTTCTCCTTCCTCCTCCTCTCCACCGCCATGGCTGCTGCTTCTTCCCCTCCTCCATTCATCGGCGCCGTCCTCAACGCCAACTCCCCATCCCTCCCTTCACCTCCTCTCATATCCTCCCACCTCCACTCCTCCCACCTCTATCACCTCCTCCTCCTCTCCCCCTCCCCCTCCACCCTCCGCTCCTTCCTCTTCTCCCCCATCTCTCTCTCCCTCTCCCTCCCACACAACCTCACCGTCACCGACTTCCATCTCTACCTCTCCCACCACCTCCTCCCCTTCCACCCCCGCCTCCGCATCTCCGCCCTCCTCCTCCATGTCAACGCCAACGCCAACAACATTTCGTCTTTCGAATCCCTCAAATCCTCCCTCTCCTCCCTCGGCCTCCCCTCCTTCCCCATCTCCCCACTCCTCGCCTTCTTCGACTCCATCTCTCCTACATTCCCCCCTTCCTCTGCAAAATTCAAACCCCATGTCATCCCCATCCTCCATTTCCTTCGCTCCACCACCAACAACTCATCCCTCCACATCTCCCTCTTCCCCTTCCCTCCTTTCCACCACCACCACCACCTCTCCATCGCCTACGCCACATTCCACTCCCACCCCAACACATTCCGCTACGACCCCAACACCCATCTCCGCTACCACAACCTGTTCGACGAAATGCTGGACTCTGTGTTTACCGCGTTGGAGAGGGAGGGGTTTGGGGATGTGAGGGTGGTGGTGGCGGGTACGGGGTGGCCCACCGGAGGAGGGGAGGGGGCGACGGTGGGGAATGCGGAGGAGTACAACTGGGGTCTGGTGAGGCACGTGATCAAGGGGCTGGGCACCCCGATGAGGAGGAGGGGGGGAATCGAAGGGGTTTACGTCCATGAGGTGTTCGATGAAATAAATGCAAATACTAGTGATGGGGAGTGGGAGAGGCACTGGGGGATTTGGTATGGGAATTTGAGTGCCAAGTATGATGCTGGGTTCTTCCTCATGTCGGGTGCAAATGCGGCGGTGTTTGGGATGGCATTCGGCGCGGTTTGGTGGTTGGCAGCGCTGGTGTTCATGGCGCAGCGTCTGTGATGCTGTGAGTGGAGATGCGGTCTCATCAGATATCTCAATCAGGTTCTGTATACGTACTTACTACTTACTCTGTCTTGTTAATGATTGCTGCTTCTGTTTCAGTTTTTTAGTCTGATGATATTAGGATATACATGTGGAAAATAGTTGGAAATAAATATATAGTACGATGGTGAAATGTATGTAACTGGTTTGATGAGATAGTAATGAATCATGAATGGTTGGGTACTTCAATACTTGGTTAATTGAGTGGTTTACATCTTTAGAATAAACTGATTATATAGCACTTGAGATGAAAATTACATACAACAGTATCAGTACTTATGAATGATATAGTATATCTTACAGAGTTATGGTAAAATTCAGTGCATACAACAATATCACTACTAATGTCTGGGTTTTGGAGAGGAGTCAATAGATACAGAGATATCTTCCTGGCTGGGGTGTCGTTCTCTATTGGCAACGGGGCAACTATATGCTTCTGGAAGGATAAATGGTGTGGTCCAATCACCCTTAAAAGAAGATTTCTGGAATTATTCAAATCATCCTCCGACAAGAATGACTGGGTATCAAGGCAGTGGAGGAACGATAGGTGGAAGCCAAGAATTTCGGGGCGTTTAAACACGGCAGCCAGAAGACAGAAGCAAGAACTAATCTCATTCCTACAGGACTGGAAGCCCAACTGCAAAGACCAAGATGACAAGACTCATTGGGCGGGAGGGGAGGGTGGACTATACTCGGTTAGGTCCACCTACAAGTGGCTCAATGATGGAGGTGTTCGAACACATGATCAGATTTGGAGGACTAAAGTACCCCCGAAAATTAGGACGTTTAACTGGTTAGTTAATCGGAACGCTATTCTCACTAGGGACAACTTGGCTAGGGACAACTTGGCTAAGCGTAAGTGGCAGGGTCCGACTAATTGCGTCATGTGTCAGCTTGAAGACGAATCGGTGGATCATCTATTCCTGCATTGCAACTTTGCGAAACCTATATGGGGGGACCTATTGTACAGGTTTCGGATCGACGGTCCATTACCGGATACAGTGGGTGAGGCCGGGGGGGCTTGGAGGGACGTTAATTTACAATGTCACCTCAGGGACATATGGGATATTGGGGTAGCAGCTATCTGTTGGGGGATTTGGTTAGAAAGGAATAATAGGATTTTCAAACCTACTCACAAGCACAACATGCATCAGCAACTGCTTTTTATGATTATTGCTAATATCAAGTTCTGGTCTCAAACAGCAGGTGCAGAATCTTCAAAGAAAATCAAGGAGATGTTTGCAGATAGCAGTGACTCTACACGCGAGGCAGTATCAGAGGAAAGGGACGGGACAATAGGAGGGGAGTGATCGTCATGCGGTTTCAAAGGACCTGTGGTTGTATTGGTTGTTCTCCAGTTTGTACAACTCTTTTGTATCACCTGTAATTTTCCGTTTTTGGGGGAGAGGATCTGTCTTGTATGGGATGGGTATTTTTTTTTGGCGGTAATGAGTCTCATGCCCTCCGGTTGGGATCCATGAACATCAGTACCTTTTTGTTTGCTTGTATGTTTGATTAAAAGCTTTTTAATGAAACGCGGGGGTATATCCCACCGTTTACAAAAAAAAAAAAAAAAGAATAATACAAAAAATTATCAACGAAGACTTTTCATATCCTTTTCCCAGTTGAAGTTTGATATGGGTAAAAATAGAGCTAAATCTGGACTGTTCAAATTGGGCACGGATCTTAAAGCTCCCATGGGTAAAAAGGTTATTTCAGCAAACACAGGCCCGACAAGATAAGCTGGGCAGTTCACAAAGCCCGACAAACTGATCCAGTCTGCAATAGGGATTGCTACAACAACCATATCGCAAGGGAGTCCAGATTCGACGAACCCAGCTGAAATCCCCTTACTCTAGGGGGTTAACTGATTCTATCCATCCATACACAAGGGAGGATCTGAAAACTCTATCTCTTTATCAAGAGAAGAGCGTCCAGTCTCAATCCTATCACCGGGAAGTAGAGATTCAACTTCATCTCGAAACTGATTCCGAAGGCGACCATATAAACCCTCTCCTCCCACCGTTGCAAGGTAATCAATTTTGCTATACCAAAAGCTCTTTCATAATCATTCAGATTACTGACAAGAGCGTCGGAGGATGCGTCGCCGGAATCAACTCTGATGTCTCACACTTTTTGCAGGTCACGGCAGCAGCGGGAAACCAGTCAAACGCCGGTGAAGGTATACAGGTTTGACTCGTTCGATTTTCTCCGAACTCACAAATTCTATCTGTTTGCTCCCACACCGAAAAAAGCAGCAACAAAGTTTGTAAATAGAATACTTAAATATCATTCACCCATGACTGCAAATAGAATTCCCAGAAAATCTCTTCGAAAAATAAATGATATGCATACAATTTCAAGAATACATGCTTGCCCGATCATCAGTTTGCTAGTGCATATTGCAAATCTCTGAATCCTAATCACGGTTTTCAAGTTCTGGAGCAATGACAAGTAAAACTTTAAATCAAGACAGTAATAATCCAGAGTGCAACAAATAACATAATTCTTCCATAAACTGAATTCGGAAACTGAATCAAGATAAAGCAAAATTGATCAATCATTCAAGTTTCTGACTTTCTTCCAGTTTCATGCAGTACCGTTTTATTGAACAAATGGTCAGAAGTTAACACAAGACTGGGTACTGCTTCTAGTTTACAATGGATGCCGTCTATTACAATAAGACCATTAGATGCAACATTAACTGAAAGGATTGAGAAACTAGTAAAAATAACATTCTTCTGCTCAATGAATGGAAGAAATTATTAAATCTTGCTTTGGCTTTTCTAATGTCTACATTTTAATGTCTAGCAAATCGCTGTATCAGATCCTTCTTAGTAGCGCATTCCTGTGTTAGGCTGGCACTTCTCTGGCAAAGAGTTTCTTCACCTGTTAGGATTAGAAGCAATAATGTTAGATACATTATCAGTGTTAAAGTACAAACTGCAGAAAGCGCAATTTTTTCTCTACATGGCTACATGATTGAAAAATACAAGTTTGGTTTTCATCATGATTCTCAACGATATTGTGTTCATGCATTCTATTCCAAGAAGCGTATCAGATAAAACTCTTACGCTATTATACAGGTTAGATGCGCGAGTAGGGCTGGCATTTATTTATTTAACAAATCCAAATAAAAACAAAACAAAACAAAGAATGGAGAGAACATGGTATTCATGATTACCTGTTCCAAGGTCAAAAACATAATCACGTTCCATGAACCAAGCCGACCAAAGTTTGGGACGAAACCCTTGTAAAAAGCAAGAGGCCCCTTCAAGAGAAAAGTACAACACCCAATAATTTAAAACTGGATGGCCAAATATATCACATAAGTACAATGAATTCCTGGAATACGGAATAGGAGAGAACACATACATCGTTTTTCAGAGTCTTGACAAAACAATCAAGTGTGCTTTTGTAGGCAGAGTCTCCCATCATTCTTGACTTCACCTGCACATAGCCATTTACACCATTAGTTCCCATCCTTACATCTGAAAACTTTGGTCAATTGAATTTTCTCATCGATTACCAATACAACAACACTCCTCCACCCCCCAAAAGGTACTAGATACTATAGAAGAGAAACTAACAAGGACTACTTACCACATCAACAGGGGAACCGATACAAACTGCAAAAAATCCAGCCCCCAAACCAGATAAAAGATGAGTAAAAACATTGTCGGTGAAGCCTGGGATTTTCAATATGGTCTGCACACAGAGACAAATCAATATATAATACAGTAAAGGATAGCGAAGAATAGAAAATGAGTGACAAAAAATAGGAAAATACAGAAATATTATATTATAAGAAGGTATCGACAAGTTAGAAATCTGTACCTGTTTAACTTGATCATAGCTTGCCAATTCTGCCGCATTAATAATAGCATTGCGTGCAACATTAGGACCAATCCCAGTCCACAATGCAGCCACTCCTTCCTGGATTTTGAAAAATTACAAGTTTAGGAAATGAAAATGGTTAAATTTAAAGATAAATTAGTTAGCATCCGAGGAAAACCTGTCTGACTATTGTGGAATAAGCATTCAGAGCTCCTGAATAGCGTCTTGGTACACCAGCTGGAAGCTTTCCTTCAGCTTGAAGTCTGACTTTCACGAGATCAGTTGGATTGGCCACTGTGATTGCTAGGGCACCTAGTTGTTTAAAATCCAGGTCAAATAATTGTTAGAAAGGGAGCAGCTCAAAAAAAAAAGGTTTAGGATATGACAACCAATAATTGTGCAAGTTTGGAAGACATATAATAAGATTGGAATAAGACTGGAGTAAATGGAGGAAGGACTAAAACTAGAGGTGAATAATTGTGCAAGTTCAGAAGAGCTATAAGATTGGAGTTAAATGGAAGAAAGACTGAAAGTATAGGCAAAGATAAACATGCTAGGTTTGAGATAATTAAGCAGAATATGCTACAGATATATTCGAGAGAGAGATGGTCATCAATATAGATGAGTTGAGGTAAATAATTCATGAGCTTGGCCTCAAACATTAATGCGTAAACGGTTTATTTGAAGTGGTCAAATGGAGTGGTATCATATCAGAAATATCAACAAGAACAAAAAACTCATACCCACCAGTTGTAAGGCCAGCAAGTATTTTCTTGGACAGTGGAACTTCCCCGACGAAATTCTCACCAACGTACAAGGTTTTAACCTAAAAAGTATTCAGCATCAATTTAATACAAGCAATAAAGAACAACTCTTCCCGAAAACCAAGTAGAACAATCTTTGTTAATGAATACCGGCTCATAGAGTCCAATCCGAAGCCCCCCAAAAAGGCATTGTCGATGTAATCCAGGTACAATGCCTTTCCAGAGTGCTGTCAGGCCCTCTTCCCGAGCAATTGTGCCAACAGTGCCCAACATTCCACTGTATTTGGGTAAAGCTACATCTCCTGAAACTGCCTTCTTTTGTAGCTGAAGCCTGACTTTTGCTGTATCCAAAGGAATGGTGGAAATCTGCAAAATGAATAATTACAAAATGTAAATTTCAATAACTTAGCATCAATAAAAGATACATTCTATTAACTGATAACACTAATATAATTTTGCATTGAGGCTGATACATTGGCATCTGACATTTACATATGACTGAGAGCATCCACTATCGTAAATATAGCAGATGCTTTAGGGAATTGCTAAATATAGAAGATGGAATATCTTCTTCCGTCTTATGAATTTTTTTTATTTTAATATGCAAGTTTTCCAAATTATTTTTCAGAAAAATTACTGAAATGCCATACCAAGAAATACGAAAATGCCATTTATTTTTAAAAAAAAAAGAACAGAAAAAACTCGGACGGAAGGTCTTCTTCCCCCCCCCCCCCCCCCCAAAAAAAAGTATTCAAATGTCATTCTAAATATTACGAAAATGCTATTTAAAAAAAAAGAAAAAGAAAGAAAGGCTCGGGCCTAAAAGTAACCTTTAAAAAAATGTTGGCCAAATGGAAGAAGATCTTCTATCTTACAAATTTTTTAATTTTAAAAAATAAAAAGAAAGGGCTAGACGAAGGATGATCTTCGGTCTTTTTTTATTATTATTCCCACATTTCTAAATTTAACTTTAAACGACTGCAGCGCTCATCATTCTTTCCTATTTGCTAAATGCTAAATATACAACTTCTAGCACCAACAATAGTAGATACTCTGATAGATATTAGGTAAGTTCACAAGACTACTAGAGCCACTCTTGAATTGTGATCCTGATTGGGCAACCCAAGTAGTGGTAGTTACCCAATCGGTACCCTCAGAATTGGGAACCCACTTACAAGTCTCAAATTTATTTCATCAGTATTCATAGCCTTTGAATAAAAGTTTGGTTAATGAAATAGATAGACAAGTACTACAACAACAACAACAACAACAACTGAAACCACTTCGTAATCAAACACATGACATGACATAATCTATCGATGTATGTAACTCACTGACTATTGAGAAGAAAACAGTAAGTCGAAAAGTGGTGAGAGGGATCGGTACCTCAGCGACACAAGCAGCGATGGCACTGCTGGTGAACCTCCCCGCGAACGAGATCTCCGTCCTCTTACCGTGATCCTGACCGCCCATGGCGAGATCAGAGATTAGGTTGAGAAAATCGAGGTCGACAAAAGGGGAGTGAGTGGGGAGAAAGCAGATTTATTCATTCATTCATCTATTTATTCGAATTCCCATCATTTTTTTAGGAACACAAGTGGTATACGGCATTGGGAGTATCGTATGTGGGCGCAGATCTGGAGATTATCGGACGTATGTTGTTGTGTCTTATGTGGCATCTTATGCGCCTTTGGTGTATAGAGGGTACTTTTCCTGACTTTTTTTTACAAAAAATAAATCAATAAATTAATAATTAATAATTTTTCTGAGTTTGTAGTGACGTGGAGGGTGTAGCTGATTAGATGTTTGGCTATTTTACTAAAATTTTCAAAATTTGGAAAAAGTTGTGCCGTAGTCATTGGTTATTTATCCAAAATTTGGATTTTTAATTAACAGTCGCTTGCTATATTTGAGAACGAAATGATAATTGCTAAAATATAGCTAACGGGAGATGATTTGTCGTCTCATTGATTGGACGAAAAATTATCTTCCATCGGAAAGGTCGGACGGAAAATAATACATCGTCTCTACGAATTTGAGCCTGACACATCGTTGGACGAAAAATTATCTTTCGTCGGAGAGCTCGGACGGAAAATAATATCCCATCCGTTGCTATTTATTTAAAAAAAGAGTAACTAGACGGGAAATAATCTCTCTTCCTTCCCATTTCTGCCAAATTTTCAACCCACAAATTCTATAGAAACCCCAAAAATTCAATAGGAATAGGCCTATATAAATAATTATGTGTATATATTAAAAATTAATTAGTTTTGATTAAGATTTAAGATTAAATTAATATTAAATTAAGATTCTTAATCAGAAATTATCTCTGACGGGAAATGATTTCCTGTCCGATGCTTTTTAAATTTTCAAAAACTTGTAAAAATTAACCAGACGAAAAATCATCTTTCGTCCGAGATTTTTTTAAATAAAATAAGCCAAATTTTGGCTTCGAATGACTGCAACCCAAACCCAAAATTTATATTTACAAATGCCAAATACCCAAATTTTAGCACAGCATGACTACAGATGCTCTGACGACGGTAGTTAGTTTGTTAGGAATTTTTTACCAAACTATCCCTTTTTTTGTAAGTATATACCAAATTGTCCTAGTTTGAAAGTTAAATACCAAAAAGTTTCTGTCGCTGACTCCAATAGTGTGTCCAGTAAAAATATGCGCACTATCTCAGTCAGCGTGTGTTAGGGGCCACTACTTTTTCCTCAAGTCAGAGTGTGCGAAAAAATCTCAAATATAGACTCGCTATCTCCGTTAGCGCGCTCATTTAAACCAAGCGCACTAACTGAAATAGCGAGTGTCAGTTGGGATTTCACTTAAATCACACTCGTTGTCGCTGTCTATTCTCTCTCTTCTCATTCTCTTCCAATTTCAAAACCCAACTCCAAAACTCTAGCATCCCAATTAGAGATCTTACTCAAAAAGACTCTACAAAATCTTAAAGGATCTTGGGTTGAGGAGAGTTAGAATTCGGGGCCTAGGGTTTGGGGGTTGGTGTAACGCCCCGCCCCAATACTCAGACAATTTTAATATTTTTAGAAAGACAAATTAGATACTATGTAGTACAACTGCCCATCACAGACTGCCTCTCAAAAGGTGGTTAACCGATTTGGTGACTCTTCCCATGTGGGATTGAATTTTCTCAAATTTATCTCAAATCCGCGCAAGCCAGTCGACTGTGACCTCTTTTACACCCGGTGTCGAAAGTTGGCTCTGATACCATTTGTAACGCCCCGCCCCAATACTCAGACAATTTTATTATTTTTAGAAATACAAATTAGATACTATGTAGTACAACTGCCCAACACAGGCTGCCTCTCAAAAGGTGGTTAACCGAATTGGTGACTCTTTGATCATTGGCTAATAGTATTTATACTCAAATTATCATATCAAACTTTCCATGTGGGACTAAATTTTCTCAAATTTATCTCAAATCCGCGCAAGCCAGTCGACTGCTAATCCAACCAGTCGACTGTTCGCTGCAGATCTGGGGTATTACAGTTGGGTTTCAGATAGCGCGAGCGCGTTTTGGGAGAGAGAAGAAGTGGGATGAGAGTGCGACAGCAAGTGTGGTTTAAGTGAAATTCTAATCGACACTTGCTATCTCAGTTTGCGCGTTTGGTTTAAATGAGCACACTAACGGAGATAGCGAGTTTATACCTTAAACTTTTAGCACATTCTGACTTGAGGGAAAAAGTAGTGGGCCCCAACACACGCTGATTGAGATAGCTCGCAGATTTTTACCAGGCGAGCAATCTCAGTAGTGACAGGAACCTTTTCGTATGTAACTTTCAAACTGAACCAGTTTGATTTATATTTACAAAAAGTGGGATGGTTTGGTAAAAAATTCGGATGGGCTTGATATTCGGCCCGGTTTATATGGACCTGGTGTTTGGGTACGGATCAAACTCACTACAATTAAGAGTGCTTCTCTTGTTTTAGTTGATTTGAACCTATAGTCTACTTTCAAGCATGTTATTAGATACTTTATTTTGATTTTGTAGATTGGGTTGCATACTTACAATGTCTACTTTGCAAGGCATTATAAAACCAACAAGAATACCAAGAAAATGATAGATGTTTGTCTTTGCTTTCTTTGTGCACTACACATCATTAGTGTTAGTAGGAGGCTATGCACTTGATGTTTGGAGAAATTATTTCGGAGGGAAAAAATATACTATTTTATGTGGTCTATTTTGTACTGATTCATCATCAACTACCGACCCAACTTGTGTCCATAACTTATTCCACCAAAAACCTCCAGAGTATATTCTTGTATAGTTGTATAGAGAAATTCCCTCACAATTTGTAGGTATATGTATAAAACTAGATGGACGATCTACACTATTCATTATATTTCTTTATTTATAGACATACTAGATTTGCTCGTGGCCACGTATCTACGGCACGTCTTCAGAACGATACATCATATGAAAAGTCTTACAATAAATCAACAAATAATAGTATGACAATAATTAGTTGTAAATAAAAGTTGTTTTGGGAATTTAAATTTATATTTTGAGGGAATTTTTAATGGGATTGAAGGAAAACCACTTGATAGCTTTCTTTGTGTTTTATTATATATACTAGGTTTGCCCGTTGACACGTGCCTACGGCACGTCTTCGAAACGGTACACCTTATTTGATCATATAAAATAATTTTAGAGGTTCAGCAAATTAATTGAAGTAGCAAACATAAAGCAAAAAACATATTATATGATTTTTTTGATTTTTTTTGAATTATTTTTAAAGTTTTTAAATTTTTAATTTTTTTAAAATTTTTATTTTCCTAATTTTTTGAATAGAAGATGGAGGGAGGGAGAGAAAGAAAAAAAATATAGAAGTTGTTTTGGGTGAGATATTTGAATTTGAATTTTGGGGGGAACTTTTGGGGGAAAAATATGTTTTGTAAGGTTAGATCTGGGCCTTTAATTTTTTTGAGGATTGAAGGAGAACCACTTGATAGCTTTCTTTGTGTTTTATTATATAGATGGTACATAAAATAAGCTCATTTAATGATTCTTTATCCATGTGTTGTATGATATCAATTGTTATATGATTGGAAGAAAAAAACAGTTTATTTTGTGATCGCTGGTAACATAATCAAAATACATCCAAGCTATATAATTTTCCCTATACAAAGACGTTATAATATGTAAGTATAAACAATGTCGATCATTAATAATGATTTCATAACTATTTTACGTTATGAAGTTTCTTTTACTCTTTTATTTCTATTTTGTTATTGCATTAGATGTTGAAAATAGTAATTCAAATATAGCTTAACCAGATAAAGAATAAAAAATGAGTTTTGGTTGAATTAGGAATTTGTTAGGTAAAGCTTAAGTTAATAGTTATTTAGGATAACTCTTCAAAATTAGTTTTATAAGAGTTTGAATTAAAATTAGTTTTATAAGAGTTTGAATTCTAAGTTGATGGTGATGTAATTAAGTAGAGAGATATATTGAGAATCAAATTCAATAAAGTTTTATATTTTCATGACTTCATATTAAGTAATCTGTATATTAAGTAATCTATTGTTCTACATTTTGTAGTTCAAAATTACCAACATTAGAGAATTATTTGTATTGTTTTTGGAGTAAAATAAGAGAATAAGTTGATTGGTCAAATGAGAATAATTCCAGCACGTCGGCGTTATCCCCAAAAAAGAAAGATTGCCAGAAGACCATTATACTAAACTGGTATACGTTACTCGTAGAAGAAGACGGTCCAGGTATTTTCTACATTTAGATACGGATGGCGTGTCATCCCATTAGCGAGAGTTTCTTTATGTTCACCTTTAGGATTCATTCTATATATATATATTTTTTCAGAGTAAAATCATTCCAGGCTCTCAGTAGGGCTGCAAACGAACTGAGCTACTCGCAAGCTACTTGGCTCGAACTCGGTCAAAGCTCGGCTCATGTCGAGCTCGAGCTCGAAAGCGAGCTTGATAACGTAAACGAGCCGAGTCCGAGCTTGAAGGTACGTGGGTTGTTAGGCAGAATCTCGCGAGTACTCGGCTCGAACTCGGTCAAAGCTCGGCTTGTGTCGAACTCGAGCTTAAAAGTGAGCTCGATACATAAACGAGCCAAGCTCAAGCCTCAAAATATTCGGTTCGACTCGGCTCGTTTGCAGCCCAAGCTCTCAGTGGTCGTGATGCACACCGTCTTTTGGGTTTTTGGTTGGATAGATATTTATTTTGGAAAATTTGCACACTTTCCACTTTTTAGCCCAAACTTTTGAAAACTCCCATGCAAAAGTGAAACACTTTATACTGATCAGTCTATGGTAATGCTATACTTACTATCAAATTTACTATAATTTTTTACTACCTTAAATGTTACACTACTATTAAATATTTTTATGACTTACTTTACAATAAATTTCACTAATAGTGTGACACCTATTAGTGAGTAATAAATTTGAAGTTTCAATCCAGTTTGCAACGCTGACCCACTATTAGTTATGGGTAATGCTATATCTAGTACCAAATCTACTATAATTTTTCTACTACCTTAAATGTTACACTACTATTAAATATTTTTATCACTTACTTTACAATAATTTTCACTAATAGTGTGACACCTATTAGTGAGTAATAAATTTGAAGTTTCAATCCAGTAATTTTCACTAATAGTGTGACACCTATTAGTGAGTAATAAATTTGAAGTATCAATCCAGTTTGCACCGCTGACCCACTATTAACACAATTGGAGTGAAAATCGGTGAGTATGTGACCACAGTCCTGTTAAAAGAAAAACACCTTTTATATGGTTAGCGTTGCATTGTACTGTATTTTTATTCGTAATAAATCTGTTAAATTAAAACGCTTTTAATGCTACACTCTTTTTTCTTTTTTCTTTTTTCATAACGCGATGCAAGTAGAACGTGAACTTTTTGGTCTTTCGCTTAGTAACGAACATGTTGAATATTAGATTCTAGCGACATGTGTCTTGTTAATCAGGAGAGTAATGATATATCCATTATTTGTTAATCGAAGGTTTCTACCACACATTCTATACTTACTCTTCAATAGTTGTGAAATAGTGATTTTTGTAGTGAATGTAGTCAGAAATATAACTCCTTTACTATTGCACAAGGAGTTCCTGGGAATTAGAGTCCAACTTAGGGGGCTTGAAATAAAATTCCCAAAACACATTTTTCTAATCTCTTCTTCTTCTTCTTCTTCCCCACCTCTCTCTCTCTCTCTGTGTGTGTGTTCGCGGCGAGAAAGCGCAGTTTCTGTTGTCCATTTCGGAATCAAAACAGCGATCTCGATCTCAAACCTTAGGATTCCTAACACCGCCGTCTCAAAAATCGACCGATCCTGATAGATCTGGTCGATCGCGCTCGGTCAGATTGATAGCCGGAGGTCGGATCTAGGGTTTGCAATGGCGGCCTCGTTCAGTGGGACTTTGCAGAAGTGTAAGGTGTGCGAGAAGACGGTGTACTTCATGGATCAGCTCAACGCCGACGGGATCTCCTACCACAAGGCCTGCTTCAAATGCAACCACTGCAAGGGCACCCTCAAGGTCTCCCCATTTCTTCTCAATGTTACTTGTTTTGTTTGTTTTTTTAATATTCATTTTCTTATTATTATTATTATTATTGCTGTTGTTATTTTGAGAAATTGCTAGTCTTATTTCAGAAAATTGCTTGGTGCATAATATACTGAATGTTAGTAACATCAACACTAGTTGTGAGCTTTGCACGTATGTTCTAATTATAGCGACAACTGAGGCTACAAAAACTCACTACTGTGCGAAACAAACTACCCTAATTAGGATATTTTAAGAGCATGTGTAGTCGTCTGCTATATATGCATATTATGCATATTTTGTCAAAAAAATCGTTGCAGTCGTCTGCTAAATATGCATATTATGCATATTCTGCTACAGTAGATTGCTATAAATGAGAGCGGATATGAGAATTATGCATATTATACAGGACGCAACATGAAGTTGCGTCCGACGAAAAAAATTATTTTTTATTCCTCCGACGCAACTTCACATTGCGTCCCTCAATAAAAAATAATTAAACGTAATAAAAAAAATAAAAAAACTAGTTTTTTAAAAAAAATCAACAAAATGTCAGACGCAACTTCATGTTGCGTCTGATCATGTTTAGTCTGACCATTTTGTTGAAAATTTTTTTCAACAAAATGTCATACGCAACTTCACATTACATCTGATGATCATGTTGCGTCTGACCATTTTGTTGATTTTTTTTTTTTTAAATTTTAAAAATCTCAAAAAGGGTCGGACGCAACATGAAGTTGCGTCTGACCAATTTTTTTAATTTTTTTTTCTCTTCCGACGCAACATGAAGTTGCGTCCGTCTATTTTGGTTTTTTTCTTCTTCTTTTTCCGTCCGATCTGATCTGAGATTTTTATTATTTTAAATTAAATTGGTAAAAAATAGCATTCCACGACTGCAGCGCCAAATGCTATATGCATTTATCCATATATGCATGATTTACACAATGACGAATGTGGATGCTCTAAGTGGATACTGTGTGTGCTCACATGCGAGAATGATTTTATTGTCTGATTTGTTGTGCGCTCCTTGTTGTTGTTTTTTTTCTTCCAGCTAAGTAGTTATTCTTCAATGGAGGGTGTTTTGTACTGTAAGCCACACTTTGATCAGCTATTTAAGGAGTCTGGCAACTTCAGCAAGAATTTCCAGACACGTAAGCAAAGTGTGCTATTTTTTAGTATATGCAAGCTCTCTGTTTGTTTGCTTGCCTAATATTTTGTTCTTTGTCAGCTGCAAAGTCAGCCGAGAAGTTAACCCCAGAGCTAGTGAGTTCTATTTCGCATCTATTATTGAGTGTTGATACTTTAACCATTATACTTCAAGTCACCTTACTGTTTCTCCTGGCCCTTTTTTTTAAAAACTTCAGACTAGGTCTCCTAGCAAGGCTGCTGGCATGTTTTCAGGAACACAAGAAAAGTGCGCGACTTGCGGCAAAACTGCATATCCTCTTGAAAAGGTTGGTTCACTGTTACATGATCTGGTTCCGTTTTCTGACGACATGCATTTTGTATTATCACTTTGATGAATAAAATTTTGTTGTGATCGCAATTATTTTTATAAATTTGCAGTTCGTAAATCTAGTGATGTGTTCTATCTGTCGAAATTTTAGTTCTTAGACATTGAAATTCCACTTTTCATGTTTTGAAGTCCACTGTATTGACGAGCTGTCATTGAACTATTAGCTGTCAGAAGTTCTCCCTGGACAAGTTTTAGCCATTGACCTGCTGGCTTGTATCTCACATTCTCACTTCTTTTTTTCCATTTCCAGCTTGTATCTCACATTCTCACTTCTTTTTTTCCATTTCCAATTTCACGGTGTAAGTCGTTGCATTTACCATCTTTCCGTTCACCATTCCCTTTCTATGTTTGTCCTGCAGCTTATCATATTATACTTATTTGCTGAATTAATCAAATTAATCACTGCTAAATGGCCCCACATGCTGAAAAATTGCAGATAGTGTAGTCAACAGTAATGTATGACGTTCTTATATTGTCAATCTCGTCTTCCTTCATGAGAAACAATGTCTTTTGACTTGACTACTTTAGATTGCAAACAGTATGATAGTGATGATATGATTGATATCCACTCTACAAGTTGATGAGTAGCTGGAGTTAGCTGGGGAAGGCGTCTAAACTTAGCTAGTGAATTTCCAAGAGGGCAATTGAGTTTTGCAAGCCTTTTGATATCCTTTAGGACCTTGACAATGTGGGGAGATTATAAGAATCTACATATTTTTCTTGCAATCTAAGAAGAATGGACATGGACTCAATGCCACAGACACGACATGTCGGATGCATGTGTCCAACATTACATGACTTCCAAGCAATAGTGTGTGTGCTTCATATGTTTCAATCTATTCCGTCGACCAATTTGTTGCTCTATTATTATCTTTGAGCCTTTAATTAGACGTTGCTCTATTATTAACTTTGAGCCTTTAATTAGTCCTTATAACTCATGCATTCTTTTGAAGTTTGGTGAGTGCATGTATTCTGAAGTTCTAGTCAGTTTTGGATATCTACCACCTCAACCATTTTATCAAGAACAATCTTCAATCCTTGGAAGAAAGACTCCAAGGTAGCTAAAGATCAAGATAGCTAGAAATTCCTTCAAAGAGCAGCAATCTGAACAACTCATAAATGTTAGTCTATTTAGATGGAGTCCAGAACCCCCTGTAGTGGACTAGGTAGATGAAGTAATCACTTTTAACATATACATCACAAATAGGGTAGGTAAATTAAGTAGACACTTCAGACATACATGAAGACGATGGATCTCTTGTACGTTAATTTTGGTGAATATGACTGCATGGCCTGGTAGATGATGTGTTTGTCATGAACAAGATGTATGCACAACATTGGTGCACTACAAGTGCTCCACTACGGCATGAGGTATTATCATTCCTCTTGTAGTCCTAGGGAACTAGGCAGGGCAATGGGAATGTCTTTTGGTTGGTAGTGACCATAGATGTACTCCTTAGGTTGAAGGATCTAAAATGCAAGTTTTTAGATATTAGTTGGAGGATTTCTGGATTGTTTTTGCAAATTTGTTTACTTCTTAAATAATTCAGTTTCCTACTGTAGGAGAGCACTATTAAAAGGGGGACAGCCATCTCTCCTCTCTGACTTATGGATCACCTAGTGCTCTTGCAAGGCTGAATTATAACCCCCTGTAATCTTGTAAATATAGTTTTTGAACTACAGACTCTGTGCTTGCAGGTTGCAACATAAGTTACCTGGTTTAGCTTATGATTCTTTTTTTCTACAAATGATTTTTGTCCACTTTATTTCCTAACCCAACATTCTTTGTTGGTTTTGCTGTAATTACATGTTACTTGATAAAACCACTATGTACCTTCTAACCCCTATTCTTTTAAGTTTTAAAGAGAAAACTGGCCAAAGTATCTTCCTGTATGAAATTTCATAGCTAGCTCAGAATTTCTTGGGAAGAGTAGAAAAATTAATTAGCTTAGGCAGTTGTTGATTGTTTTGATTAGCTAGCATTGCCTACCCTCAGTAGATACTGAAATTTGTCGAAAGTATTTATTGATTGCTTATAAATTTTATCTCTATCATGTCGAGTTAGCCCTTGTATGAAATTTGACAACTTCAAAATGTATCTCTCTCTGGAAATTTCTCAAATTCAATGATTTTTTCCATCATAAATTCTTTTTAATATTTTTCAAAGTAACAACCTTCTGTTGTAATCTAATAAGTGCGATGTAACATGGTGGAGCCTGATCCCAAGCCAAGCAACCATCTGTAGTCAAGGGATATTATTGTGATTATGGACTCCTAGAGATAATAAGAGTTCCCTATACATTCAGTGCAACCATTTTATGAGAATATGAAGTGGGAGAAAAGACTAGAGTCTGTAGAGTGTGGTCAGATTAACATGAATCAGTTAAATATTGTCTCTCGTTTCTTTCCCATCATTTTATTTGCATTGTATTGTTATTATCATATGCAACACCTATTGATTTTGATTTCTATAGGTGACTGTTGAAAGCCTGTCATATCACAAATCCTGCTTCAAATGCTCTCATGGTGGCTGTGCTATTACTCCTTCCAACTATGCAGCCCTTGAAGGCATCCTCTACTGCAAGCACCACTTCTCCCAGCTTTTCAAAGAGAAGGGGAGCTACAACCATCTCATCAAGTGCGCTTCCATCAAGCGTACCGCTTCGCCTGCTCCTGAATCTTGATATCACTTGCTCTTCTCTGTGCACTTGTTTTCTCTGGATTTTCCCTGCTCATTATTTATTGGTTTGAAATGCGTTTCAACTCTGGTTGTTGCTTGTTGAGGATTCGGCAAACTTGCTAATTTTCTTGGTTGTGAAAACTGTATGTGTGATCTTATTTATTGAACAACAGCAAAGGTGTGTGCGTTCGGTGAAAAGCTCTTCGATTGTGTTATTTTGCATTTTAGACATTGGAGCTTGAGCTTTCATATGTCAACTGTATCTTTATTGGACCCATATTTTGCGCATGATGCTTTCATATATCTAGTAGGTTGGAGTTTGTTGTGTGGTTATATGTCAAGTGTCTTAAAGTTCGTTCTCGTGTTTGTGATGATAATGCAGCAGTGTAGTTTCTGCTTTCTTCTCTGTTATCAGTCCTTTAAAAGAATGGTTGGTTGACTAAACGACTGGTCTTTTTTCTCTTGTATAACCAACTAGGTGATCATAAGAAGCCAATCCTCATGTCACTATTTCTGCATCTCAGATTCTCAATGTAGCCGTAAACCATATTGTAATTGGAGAAGCGTGTGTGCCCTGTAAAAGCATGCGTATACAGTCAATTTGGTTAGTTGCTTTAACTCCGTATCATTAGAGTATTGTAGTCCTTGGCTATTTTGCCAAAATTTTCAAAAATTTGACTATTTGGTGTAGTTCGTTGGCTATAAACCCAAAATTTAGGTTGGGGATGAAAAGTGGTTTGCTATATTTAGCGGGGGAAAATAGATTTTTGCAAAATATAGCTGATGGAAGATGATATTTCGTTCGTTCAAAATTTAGCAGGCGAAAAGGCGTTAATTTATTTATTTTTAATATATCAGACGGGAAATGATTTCTTGTTCGTCTATTAAAAAAAATTTTTTAAAAAAAATTTGGTGGGACAGGGGATGATCCGTCCCAAGCCAAATTGAAAATATATATATATTTATAGAAGTTGGCTTATACAAAATATTGTGGATATATTGCCTTTGTTTTTTTTTATTTAAAAAATTCGACGGGCGGGAAATCAAGGGAAATCATTTCCCGTCCGTACGATTTTTATTTATTTATTTATTTTAACGTGAGACTGTGAATGATTTTCCATCTGTCAATTTTTAAGTTTGAAAACCCAAAAATTGGATTTGAAAGACTGTCATACAAACCCCAAATTTCTGTTTATATATATTAAATACCCAAATTTTGATATTCAACGACTACAGGTGCTCTTAGCTACAAAAGTTAAGTACAATTTGTACTTTTTTTTTCAAAGAAAAGGTGAAGTATGGCCACTTATCGTGCTCTAAAGAAGTTTTGTTCAGGTTTCATCTGCATAAAAATTCAAAAAAAAAATTGTACATATTTGGCACCCGATACACCAAAAACCCGAGCATACTTTCTAGAGTCTGAAAACCGACCCGAACCCGACCCGTGTAGCCCAGTTCGCGAGAACCGCGAAACCGAATCGTTTCCCGCCAAACTTGCCCCCCTATAATAATCCAACCCCTTTTTCTTCTTCGTTCTCAAAGCCTAAAACCCCTAATTTCAAAACCCTAATTTTTCGATTCAGATCCAAATCTGAGAAACCCAAAATGTTGGAGCTCCGTCTAGTTCAGGGCAGCCTTTTGAAGAAGGTGCTGGACTCGATCAAGGACCTGGTCAACGATGCCAACTTCGACTGCTCCTCCTCGGGATTCTCGCTCCAAGCCATGGATTCGAGCCACGTGGCGCTCGTCGCCCTCCTACTCCGATCCGAGGGCTTTGAGCACTACCGCTGCGACCGCAACATATCCATGGGCATGAATCTCGGCAACATGGCCAAGATGCTCAAGTGTGCCGGCAACGATGACATCATCACCATCAAGGCCGACGATGGCAGTGATACCGTCACCTTCATGTTCGAAAGCCCCAGTAAGCAAACTTCTTTCAACCCTTCAAAAAAGTTTCCAACTTTTTGTTGTTTGGGTGGAGATTTGAGGTTTTTGCATGCTAGGTGTTTCATTAATTGTCTTGTGGTAATTTGATCAATTTTGGTTAAAAGGGGTAATGGGGGTTTGAGGAATGCAGGCTAGGTGTTTGATTAATTGTCTTGTGATTGTTTGGGGTTTGTGTTTTGGTGTTGGGTGGTTGCTTATGTTGGTTGGAATTGGTGATGAGCAGATCAGGATAAGATTGCTGATTTTGAGATGAAGCTTATGGACATTGATAGTGAGCATCTTGGGATACCTGATGCGGAGTATCATGCTATTGTGAGGATGCCGTCTGCAGAGTTTGCTAGGATTTGCAAGGATCTTAGCAGCATTGGGGATACTGGTACTACATACACTTAATTCAATTTGTTGGTGATTGCGTATAACTATTTTGTACTATGATAATTGTAGGAAATGCATTGATAACAAATGATAGGTGTAAGCCCTTCTTGCTACTTGATGTTTATGCATTGGTTCCATTAAAGAAACATACTCGTACACAGCTTCATGAACACGTTCAAATTCATATCAGATTAAGTAGAATTAACATGTGATAAGTAGGGCATGAGGTTCTTGGTAAACCTTTTGGTATGGTGATTTTCTCTCTCGAAATCATCTTAATATCATAGTACTTGACTCTATTTTTATCACTCTTAGATATTGTACCTGTAGTGCGTGTTTCTATTTATGTTACTGAAAATTTGAAAAACATTCGTTTAACACATGTTTCCTAAGTGACCAATATTGTTTAAAAAAGCACTTGTTATACATGTATGAGTAGAACCAAGCGCACCCCTCTTAGAGTATCTCCAAGGGCACTATTCAAAATGGCTAGCCAATTGTCCAAATAGTCATTTGCCTAGAGAATTTGGCTAGCCATTTTGCTTCCTCTCCAACCATGCTAGCTAAATTCACTAGCTGTCCAATATTTAATTTTTTTACCAAATGAAACATATTATATAATTTAATCAAATCAGCCAAGAATAATAAAATCAAATTCAATCACAATTTAATTAAAACCTAACCTACATTAATATAAACCCAAATTAACTAATTAAATGTATGCCTATTATTGTGACCTAGCCCAACCAATTAACTTATTAAACATAGGCCTAATTAACTAATTAAACATAGCCCGTTTAAGCCATAAAAATCCAACCATACCCATACCATACCAGAACCTTCTCAAAACTTCTCAAAGCTTCACACCTGAATGAAGAAGATGAAGAACGGGACGGAAACTTCGGAAGCCAGAAGGAAGTGCTGGAGATGGGTTCTTTGAGAGTCCAGCGGTGAGCCTTTGAAGCTAATGGAACACGCAACACCAATCTCAAAATTTTCAGGCATTAAAGCAGTTTGATTTTTGAACAAATAAACAACAACACCAAAGCCTTTTTCTCAACTAGTAGGGGTCGGCTACATGAATCCTGGTTTCCCATTCTGTTCGGTTTAGTGCAATATCTTTTGTAAGGTCACAAGCTATCATCGTTTTCATCCAAGTTAGTTTAGGTCTTCCCCTATACCTAACTCTACCCTCAATACTTATCAAATTACTCTTTTTAACGGGGGTACTACTAAGTCTACGTGTGGCATGTTCAAACCACCTGAGGCGATTCTCTCTTAATTTATCTTGGATTGGAACTACCTTAAGCATGTCTCGTATATGTTCGTTTCTAATTTTATTTTTTCTTGTTTTACCGCACATTCATCTTAGCATCCTCATCTCCGCTACACTCATTTTTTGGATATGTTTCTTTGTTGCCCAACGCTCATGCTCCATACATTATTGCTGGTCTAACAGTCGTTATATAAATTTTTTCCTTCGACTTCAAAGGTATTTTTGAACAAATCTATAGAATTTTTTTGAAGTAATGGTAGTCCGAAATTGATTCTAGCCGTTAGCTTATTTTTCCCCAATTTTTATGTTTGCCGAGCCAAATTGGAGGATACTAGCCAAATTTGCCGATGCCTAGCCAATTTAGAGAGCCCTCGGAGATGCTCTTATTGTCTAATTGTGCAATGTACATTTTTTTCCCGTCTCCCAATTTATACTAGTATAGGTGAACTTTCCCCTTAAAATTGTAAGTAGTTTGTTGAGGTGATACACCTGAATTTAGATATTTGTGCTATCGATAATTTGGGTGGTCCTTCGATAATGTTGTATTGTTTTGGGGGATTGCAGTTGTTATTTCAGTGACCAAGGAAGGTGTCAAGTTCTCAACAAGGGGTGATATTGGAAATGCAAATATTGTTTGTAGGCAGAACACTACTGTTGACAAGGTATTGTCATGACTACCTCCCGTTATTTGCTCTGATTCTTGTAGGCTGTAATGCCCATCTAATCTCTTATTGTCAATCTGTCTAATTGATTTGAACAGCCTGAGCAAGCAACCATCATTGAGATGAATGAGCCTGTGTCGCTAACTTTTGCATTGAGATACATGAACTCCTTCACCAAGGCTTCTCCTCTCTCCGAAACTGTCACCATTAGCCTTTCCTCTGAGTTGCCTGTTGTTGTCGAGTACAAGATTGCTGACATGGGCTACATTCGGTTCTACTTGGCACCAAAGATCGAAGATGATGAGGAGGAAATGAAACCATGAGGCTTTGTTTCAAGACTGTCGGTTTCTTTATGTTCATCTTCCATAAATTTTTATGAACCTTTAAAGTTCGTGTTTGTTTTAGGGAATTTGGAAGATGAAGATAGTTTCGTGGTGGTTTGTAATTTCTAGAGAATTCTTGTTGTTTAGATGTTTGTTTTACTTATGGTTGCTGCTTCAACTACTTCATTTCCTTGTTTATCTCGAACAAATTTACTGCAGCTTTTAACCATGATACGTGCTTGAATCATCACGAGGATGGACAGACTCGAGCAGCTTGAATCAGGGCAAGTAGCTTATTGGATACTGAATTGTAGGCTTGCTATCATTATTTAGCCAATGATAAATGATGATAATCAGCTTAGCACTTGAAACTTGCTTACAAATGTTCAGTTCATAGCTCTGCCTCTTGGAAGAGTGATGTCTAAATGCACAGGTGGTTTTTGGATTCTATAAACAAGAAACTAGTTAACATAATATCATGTTAAATATTGTTTTAGTTATGATCACGAAGTTTGTAAATGCTTCTTTATAAAGTGTCCTTGATTAATAGGAAAAAAGTGAAGTGTCGTTGATAGCTTGAGAGCTTGGATGGGATTATGTAGGCATTGAATATGTGATCTCATATGTATAGTGCGAGTCCTTTTAATCTCTAATGGTTGCACTAATTTAAATTGTTTGCGTTTTTTTTTTAATTAGTAAGAGAAAGGATTGTAGTGTCAAGCATGCGGCATACAGTCCTGTCCTCAATTGCATGATTTTATACTAGTAGTTTACACGTGCGATGCATGTTTTAATAAATATAGTTTTTTAAATAAAAATTTAGACGTAGTCTTGATTTGAACCTAGGACCATTGTATTATACACGTGCTGTGCACGTGGGAAAATTTGGGGAATGAAAAGGGCAAAAAAAAAACTACCAACACGTGCGTTGAACGGGTTGGGTTAAGGACAAATTATACTAAGGTCTTCTCCCATTATAGTAGTAGAGATGAGAAATGTTAAACTTACACGGAGATTCTATCCCAAATTTATATGGAACTTGTCTTTTAGTGATTGTAGGGTTTTATCCAATTATCTTTTAGTGATTAATGTGATTAATGGACACACCAACCACTAAAAGACAAGCTTTATGTACATTTGGAATAGAATTTTATGTATGTCTAGCATTATAATTTATATTTTATAAAACATGCAGATATAAAATCACTATGTTTCAACATATTTTGTGCTTTAGTCGAGAACTGGCAAAATGAACGTTCTTTAACAACAGAAGAAATGAGATGACTGTATATGTAGACAAAACATGTTTAAATCTCGTAAATTAATTTCTTACAAAGGTATGCAAATCATATTGAAAAGTGTTGGCCATGTATTTTTTTTTTTCCTCAATTGACATTAGGGGGCTTTTGGTACTAGGATTATTTTTTGTTTCCTAAGAATCTTAACTTGGGAATCTAGTTTCACATGTTTGGTATGTTAATTTTTAAATTCATATTTTTAAGGAAACTAAGATTCCTGAGAAATTTTTTTGCCACAATTCCAACAAAAATTTTCCCATAGGGATTGGGATTCTTAGATTCCCAAGTGCTTGGAAAAATGTTGCTTTTTTGAAAATACAATTATGCCACAAACAATTAATAAATAAATCCCTCTTCCCTCTCTATGCCATGTCCCCCCTCACCCTCACCCCAAATCCATCACCCTTCCTATTCATCTTCTCCGACGTGACTTCCGGCCTCCGGCGATCCCCCCCCCCCCCCCAATGGATTTGTAACCCATGGTTTCCGATTGTACAGATTATTGTTCTTTGTATTTTATTGGTATCTTTTCCTCCTAATTTATTGTATTTGGGCCTTGTCCTAGTGTGGGCTTTCTAGTCCCAATTATTTTATTGTATTATTACATTTTGGCCATTCATATGAAAGCCCAACCCATCTCCCTTATTGGATATTGAACCCAAGACCTAGTCTACCCAAACCCACATTGCCTAACTAAAACCCCAGATATTTTCTCCTCTCAATCCCACGTATCTATAATAGTCTCTCCCCACTCCCCTAAAATTCACAACTACACAACCCACACTCTCTCTCTCCCGTCAACTCTCTCTCCCTTCTAACTCCCCAAAACCAATCAGAACATACCTCCCGCTCATTCCTTCTCCTTCTCGCTTTCACCCAAAACCGAACCCAACCCCGACGCCAACTCCGACCACCACCAGCCTCGAAGCCACCCTGTTCGACTCCCGATCGCTGCTGCCATTGTCCCTGTCCTCGTCTTCACCGTTCGAACCCATTCACCGCCATTACCCATTAATCCACCGAAGTCGCCACCGCCGTTTCCCACTCCGTGTACCTGAGCATCGTCGACGCCCCTCTCTCCTCACCCCCATACATCCACCGAGGGTCCCCAGCCCCATCGTCGTCATTGTCGTCGCCCAAGCCCGTCGAAGCCAGTTGAATTGCTCTCCCCTGTTTCGAGTGAAACAGAACTCTACCTCGTCGAAGCCGTCGCCACTGTTGTCGCTTCCCGATCGCAGCGTCGTCATCGTCGTCGCCACCGTGGTGTCATCGCCGTCAGCCAATGTCGCGCCGTGCCGTCTCCGCCGCGTTGCGTCGCCGAAGTCTCGCACCGAGGTTGAAGACGCGCTGTGAGTGGTCAGAATCCGCTGTTCTGTGTTCGGCGCACACCCGATCCATTCTGTTGTCCCCTGTTTTGGGCCGATCCGTTGTGTAGAAGGAATCCTATTGGATTGATTCTGTGTTTCGTGTTCCGGGCACATCAAATCCGAAGTTGGTATTCGCTGTTCTGCCTGAATTCGGTGTGAGGCTGAGAATCGATTGGCTGAAATTGTCGTCCGTGTTCTAGCCGCAGCAAATCCAGTTTGCCGTCCCGTGTTCTGGCCAATCCGGTGTGGAGTGGGATTCATTGTTTGATGTTTTAGCATGCATCTTCGCACGTGTTCTTGGGATTGCTCCCCGGGATTCTGATCCCGTTATTCCCTATTAAATTATTGGATCGTCTACAAGAAAAAGGCAAGTCCACTTGAACCCCGTTATTTATTCTAGTTCAGGGTTTTTGATCTCTATGCAAGTAGTTCCATCTCAATTATTCTAATTTGCATTGTGTCCCTACCGTTAGGAGTATCGAGGGTTTACACGAGCTAACCCGACGTACTCTTGATTTCTTATTATTATCCATTGACTCAAACTCAAGCCTAGACACATACTTGACATGAATAAAATAAACAGAACTTGTACGTGAGAAAATACGTCGTGGTTATATACATGCTGTTACTTGAGATCTTGTGACTTGAACTCGACATGATAAACTTGACTTGTATACTGGAAAATTCACGTTACTTGCTGTACATTAGTCTTGATACATCCATGATACAATAACTCATTAATTACCCGCTTTGATGAATACATGTGTGATAGCTTTCATAAACTTTTGCTGCTTGTACTGTTTTGCACAGAGGTTTCGACCATGTTAACTTGAGAATTAGCACACCTAATACAAAGGAGAGTTTTAGTCTAATGAGTCTATTATCCAACCCAAGTGACAGATCCTAATTCGGAGTCACGAGCTGTGAGATATCACCTTTTTGGTCCCTACTGGTTTGTATTTTTCAAACTGCAGAATTATTGTAATACCGACACATTTGATAGTGAAACACCATGTAAACAATATTATAATGCCATGAAATTCTCCAGAAACTTTATAGACATGCTGATGGTTCACCTCTAAATTTTTGTAGATTTTTATAGTGTATTTATACCATGTTTTCACCTATTAGATATTGACATCTAGTTGCTGCCAGAACAGCTAAACTGCAAAGAATAGAGTATTTAACCTAGCTACAGTCAAAATTAGCAGAAAGTTACTGAACACGAATTGTAGCCCTATCTGTCTAGTTGTCCATAGCATCCTGTAACTTCGAATTAGAAGTTGTAGTCTATGAGTTATCCCTATTTTAGTGTAACTGTGTCGGCTGTTTCAGATTTGCTACTTCTTGCTTATTATTGTGCAATGCATCATGTTGCTGCATTATTATCATATCCTTGACATTCTAATAACTACTTGCATGTACATATATGACTTATTAATAAAATACTAAACAAGCCGGGGTTTCTAAGGGTTGACCTAGTAGTGGATAGTCTCAGAAAATGTACTCGGTAGGGCTCTCTTGTTACATGAAAACTTGACATGGAAAGTGAATAATTACTTGTGAAGACGTAAACTTGCTATCTTGTCAACTTGTTACATGAAAACTTGACATGGAAGGTGGAGAATTACTTGTGAAGACGTGAACTTGTTATCTTGTTATCTTGTTATCTTGTTATCTTGTTATCGTGATACACCGAGTACACGCTCTGTAGATCCAACCACGAAGTTTAAAACGTACACTGTTGTGCGTGCACTGAACCTGTGGTATGGGATACAGTAGTACGTGCACTAGATAGGAGAAACAACTTGATAATAGATCTAGATGACATGTATATATACTTGATTAAGACCATTGCTATTAGTACCATTATTGTCCTTGCAATTTGATCTTGATTCATATTCCTACATGCACCTTACTCCTTTACTCTATGTTTTTCACTACTTGCTTTCCGTACTTACTCTAAGGACACTAGTAAATACACATGCAATGCACATCTGAACATTATTATTTTATATTCTATTTATCTATAAATTATAATGGGAGAAGCACGTGCAAAACACGTAAAATAATAGACTGACATTCACTGTTCATGATCCTTCTCCCATGGGGCAGGTGCAGAGAGAGAGGGAGATGAAGCGGGTAGGGTTTTTGGTTTTTTTTGAAAGATAGGGAGAGGGTAATAAATTTGAACGTGTATTGTACGTATTTCAGTGTTTTATATTGTAGAGTTTAATTAAACGTGCGTTGCACGGGTTGGGATATGGACAAATTACACTAAGGTCTTCTCCCATTATAGTAGTAGAGATTTCTTTTTTTCTTCCATAGTTAACCCAGCTACAGGTGAGCCAGAGAATTTGCCCGGAGGTATTGGTGAGCAATATTTCTAGTTGGAGCAGGAGATGCATTAGAATGAACTGTCTCTTTCTATGTTTTTTCTTCATTTAATTGTAATTCATTTGTTTATACTTGTATCCCGAGTTTTTGATCCGTAACTGCTATTTGTTTTCTTAGTATTGATTATCATGTTGAATTATTAAATTCTTGAATTCAAATATTGTTCTGTGATGTTATTATTTGCGTGGTTGTGATAAATCTTTCTGAGTATTGTTGAGTTGAGACTAGTACAATTTATGAATGATGTTAATATCATTCGCTGGGTCTTCGTCACGGGCTCGTATTCCCGTATTTTGGGAAGCGGGGCGTGACAGGTTTTTAGTGGTATCAAAGCCAAATTATGAATAATATGTCAATAAAATATGACTATCTTTATGAATGTCTGACTTTGATTGGTATATTATTCGAGTCTGGTTCTAGCCGGATTTAACTCAACAATATGTACACCACGCGGATCACATGAACATGCAATAACCAATATAATTTGGATACTTATCTTACTTGATTCCTATTTGATTCCTCCATATTCAGTTCCTTCATTACCTAATTGTGTTGTTCCTTCCATTCATTCATATTCATGCAGTCTGGATACTAATTATATTTTCTATGATGCAGACCATGGTTAGGAAAGATATTCTCTCTTCCCGTTCTGAAGATGATCCGATGGAAGAGCCCACTATTGCGCAAATCCTGCAAATGTTTAGGGGCAGCTCTTCTTCTTCCCAGCAGAGGGAAGAACGGTCTGAGAACTCAGCTGTGCTTCAAGCACTGCAACAGATGATGACACTGCAGCAAGAGAACAATGAGCCGATAAGGGCCAGTTTGGAGGCCGTAAATCAGGTTACTGTGGGACCCGCTCCAGGATAGCTACCACCCCGGCCTAGTACGGTAGCTGACTTCATGAGATTGCACCCGGACAAGTTCTCGGGTACGGAGACACCGCTGGAGGCCGAGCAGTGGCTGATTCACACATAACAGCTACTACAAGCAGTGCGAGTCGCCGATGTGGACCGTGTGGATGTGGTGAGCATCCAGCTGACTGATCTTGCCCGTATCTGGTGGCAGACTGAAGCCGAAAGATTGGAGAGGCCCATTGCATGGACCACCTTCACTGGGAGTTTTATGGTCAAGTTTTTCCCCAGCATCACTAGAGTCGAGATGGAGCAACAATTCGTTTCCTTAACTCAGGTTTGGTAATATTATTTAAATGTCATTTATTGTTGCCTACTACATATGTGACGGTATTAATTAAAACATTACCTTGACTCAGGGAAATTGATCGGCGGATGAGTACGCTAAAGAGTTTGTTCGTCTCAGCTGCTTTGCACCTTCCATGGTTGCAAACGAGGAAGATCGAGCTCGCAGGTTCCTGTTGGGGCTTCGTCCGGACATCCATAACCAGTTGGTGGCCCACCGCCATGCACTTATGCAGATATTCTTGATGCTGCAAGGGTCCAGGAACAAGCTCACAGAAGGACCAATGCTACTCAGCAGGGGGGACATTATCCCACCTTCTCTCGATTGCTGTGGGGCCTGCTCGGAGGCCAGCTCCGACCCTACCTGTGAGAGTGCAGTCGTATCCGCCTATTGTTCCGACTTTTACCTTCTGCAACCGAGTTGGATACTTGCATAGGGACTGTCGCCGAGCCAACCACCTGTGCTTTACGTGTGGGAGTGTTGAACACATCACGTCAAGTTCAAGTCAAATTTATTATGTCAAGTTCAAGTCACAAGATCTCAATTAATCCACATGTATTTGATTACGATGTCTTTTCCTTATATACAAGTTCTATTCATTTTATTTGTGTCATGTATCTGTTTAGGCTTGGATTTGAGTCAATGGATAGTAATAAGATGTTAAGAGTACGTCGTGTTAGCTCGTGTAAACCCTCGATACTCCCAACGGAAAGGACACAAGACAATTTAATGATAATTGAAGTGGAACTACTTGCATAAGAGGTCAAAAATCTTGAACTAGAATAATTAATTGAGTTCAAGCGGACTTGCCTTTTTGTAGACGATACAATACGAATAAGGAATAACGAAATCAGAATCCCTGGGAGCAATCTCAAAAGCACGTGCGAAGACCGTGCGAAGATAATCAATTAGCAAAGAGCAATCAGCAATTCAGCAAGATCCCCACACTGGATCGGACAGAACTCCAAACGGCAAGTCTAGATCGGCTACACCCAAACACCAAACGCCGATACCAACCATTCCATTTTCTCCACAAACACCAAGCAACCAAATACTCCATTGTTCCTTCTCCTTCCTATCGACAGAGAGAGAATGAGAGCGCGGGAGAGAAACCTCGGCGACTGGCAGCGGCGACGTGCGGCGGCGTTGGTCGGGGAGCAACGCAACAACCAGGACGGCGAAACAATCGATGTCCTGTTTTCTCTCCGAAATAGAGGAGGAGGAATGGAGCGGCGAGGGTGCAGTCGGTGGTGGTTGCGGCGATGACGGAGAGCAGGAGCGGTCGCGACTGGGGAAGCGTCGAAGGTCACGACAATGGCGGAAGTCTTTGATGGTGGCAGAGAAGAAGTTGAGGACGAGGTTGAGGACGAGCGGGAGTGTGCCGACAGTGGCTCGAGCGGAGGAAGACGAAGGTGGTTCGAGCGGGGAGTGGTTGATTGGTCGGCATCAATGGCGGCACACCGATGGGTTCGGCAATGGAGGGAGAGCGAGAGGTGGAGCTTCGAGGTCTGTGATGGAGTGATGAGGCGAGCGAAGAAGACGGTGGCGGAGGAACAGGTTGCTCGAGGGGGGCTCGAGCGAAGGACGGAGTGATTCTGTCGAGGTTGCGGAGTAGGGGCGAGGTCGGGGTGACAGGCGATGGAAGGCGGTAATGGCGACGTGGAGGAATTGACAATTGCGAACAGGGGAAGTGGCGATCGAGAGCGGTGCTGCAAGGCGTTGAGGATTTTGGTGCTCGACGTGGAAGAAGATCGAAGGTGGAGCTTCGAGCAGAGGTGGATGGTGGCAATGGCAGGCGGAGAGCGATGGGGAAGGTGCTTTGGGTTACTATTTGTTTGGAGGCAGAGTAAAGTGATAGAGAGCGAGGAAGAAGGTGTCGTGGGGAGTTGGAGAGTGAACATAGGGGGAGAGAGAGAGAGCAACGGGAGAGAGAGTAATTATAAAATAATAATAAAATATAATTTAATTAAGGGGTGGTTGGAGATAGTGGGGAATGTGGGAATACGGGAGATTGTGCAGAGTGGGAAAATGTGAAAATTGTATACGGGTGAGTATATGGGTTTGTGGGTTTGGGTTTAGGGTTAGAGTCCAATAGGATATGAGTTTGGGTTTAAGCTTCAATCAAGTAATTAAATAATATAACATATATCAAAATCAATGGGCTTTAACCAAAACTAATAATAATAAGACCAATATTAACACATCTCAATAATAAAAATAATAACAATAATAATAAAATAATAGTAACAAAATAATATTAACTGTAATAATAATAATAACAACAATAAAATAATAACAATATGGGTAACAATAATTAATATATGACGAAACACAATTTGGATTCAATACCTTTATGAAAATAATTCGATAATAATAATAACGATAACAGTAATAATAATACAAACAGAAATAACAATAATAATGATAATGAAGTGTATAAAAGTATAATTTGAAAATAATAAATTTATTAGAATCCAAACAGTAATAATATAACATATAAACAGTCTATCAATTATAAATAGAAAAATACATTGTTGTTCAAGGTAAATATAATCGTCTATTAGAAAAATACTTAGTAGAAGACCTGAAATCAGTTTAGCACAAAACAAGTTTATAAATAATCAAAATCCGGAAGAAAAAAAATCAAAAATACGTATTACGGGAACAGGGGTTACATAATTTTTTTAAGTGATTGGACTAAATTGTCCTTTTTTAAATCTAAATTCCTAAAATAAAAAACAGATCATCTCTCTTCCGACTGTCTCTCTCCCACTCACGCTCTCTCTTTCTCCCCTCCTCGTCGCGTCCCCTATCGTCTTCGTCCATCGTCCCGTCGTCCCGCATGTTTAAAATTAGCTAGTGGTACTTAAACAGCAGGAATCCAACTCATTCGGAAAAAAATTTGTATCATACAATTCATATAATATTCAAACACAACACCCAATGGCAGGATACGGAAACTTTGCCTTTGGGTAATTTAAAGTAAATGGTTGTTCTTTTCTGGTGGAAATGTTTTTCCTATCCTTAGCTTCTTTTGATTCGTATCATGGTTTTCAACTACTTAAAAAAGTTATTAGCTTGTAATTCTGGTGTATCTATATACAAGCATGAAGATGTAAAATGCTATAAACATAAAGCGCCTTATGCTAAAACATCACATCCATATCCAGAGCACTTTTACCTTTTGCATGTGGCTCTTGGAGCAATAGGGGAGGCTGCCAAGGCTGAACTGATCCACCATAGCTGGGGAAATACGTCTGTTTCTTATGCCACATATCGGTTCATGACTGCAGAGTGATTGTCATGTCGATGGCTACTACAAGTACTTGTCTCTGTATGTCCCTTTTTGATCCCTGATGTATCCTTACGTACATTGTGATTTCTGTGTCCATCCGTTCTTACTGTAATATTGTATTACAACTAGATTTGCCCATAGTCACGTGCCTACGGCACGTCTTCGGAACGATACAACACACGAAAAGCACTGTAAACAGTAAAACAACAATTATGTAGTTCAAGTTTGAATAGTATGATAATAATTAGTTGTAAAAAAAAAGTCCATGTTTCTATTAGTATATGTTGAAAAATTATTATAAATAAGGGTGTAAAATCCAACTTCTTAAAACTTTAAAGTGTGGAAAATGATAATATTTAGCTGTTGAAAAGATATTTGCTATTTTCAATATACCATGTGCAATAAAAAAAGCATAAAAATTCTAAATTTTTTACAAACCTGAAATCTTAAAATCTAAATTTCTAAGTAAATAAAGAAAGAATGGGAGAGAGAGATAAATATGAAAAAGTGAAGAGAGAAGAGAGAGATAGTAATAAAGTAATGAGTTTTTTTGTTTTGGGAGAAAAAAATTTAATTTGGGGATTTGAAATTTTGAGTGGAAAAATATGTTTTATGAGAATCAATCTAGGTCATTGGTTTTAGGGTAGATTGAATGAGAGCCACTTGATAGCTTTCTTTGTAATTTATTATATAGATAATGAAATAGTGAGAGTTGTATTCTTTTTTTCTATTTCGTTTCAATGAATCAAATAATTAGAATAATTTAACATATTGACATAATAATACTTATAGAGATCTTGTGCATTTTTTAAAAAAAAAATATCGACATATTAACTGATGCGGTTTATTTCTGGGAGACGTGTGGATGCACCAGGTGTGAGTTCGGACTCAATTTGTATTGAAGGAGAAAGCTGCTTGTCAGACGACCCTCGGCTGACCGGGCGGTACCTGCGACGGGCTCGGTATGAGGTGGATGTCTGGGCTCGGATCGGAGGGCTCGGATCCAAGGTCTTGTGTACCTGCAGACGGTCCTGAAACACCGGGGTTTATCCCGGCGGCGGACCCTCCGACGATCTAGTCAGTCTCTGTAAGAGAGTAGCAATAACTAGGAGAATTTAAGTGGCGAAGGATTGATTACCTGAAAAGGTGGGTGAGGATCTAGTATTTATAGGGAATTCCAACTGGGTTTGGATCCGCTAGGGGGCCGGGTCTGAGCCCGAAAGCCCATGGGCCTGACGTGGCAGAAGGCCCCGGGGGTTTAGGGCTGACGTGGTAGTACCAGGAGTGGTATAGGGCTGACGTGGCCAGGCCCTTAGTGGTATTTGGAGCTGACATGGCTGATCATGGGGCTCCTGTGCTTCTGGGAGAATCTGGTGGCCTAGGTTGGGCCAGGTCACCTTCATTCTTCACCAGGCTGGGCGGACGGCCCGTGGGGCTGTCGTGGATCGGAGGCCGAGGGTCATCGGGATTCGTCGGACACGAGGAGACCAGGTTTGTGGGGGTGAACTTGAGGTTCGGCGCCGACCCTGTAGTGGTTCGAAGCCGAGCCAGACTGTTGCTTTTCCCATTTTTGAGTGAAAGTTGTACTGGGCCCTGGTGGGGCCCCAAGCCATTTTTACCCTACCACATAAGCCCCCCACTCCTGCGAGGGTGCGGGAGCAAGCCGTAGAGAAGTGTTCATGGTTGCAGGAATGGGATGGCGAATAGCTGGGCCTTCATGAGGGGGAAGCCCTGATGTGAGAACGAACCTCGAGCTGGCGAGGGTTTTATGGGCCGGCAAGGGTGATGGCGAGCGGTTGAGACTTCCTGAGAAGATTACCCTGGTGCCGGCCGGACCTCGAGCTCTCGAGGGATTACGGGTCGGCAAGGGTGATGGTGAACCGTTGAGCCTTCCTGAGAAGGTTACCCGGGTGCAGGCCTGACCTCGAGCTTTCGAGGGATTACGGGTCGGCACGGGTGATGGCGAGCCGTTGAGCCTTCCTGAGAAGGTTGCCCGGGTGCAGGTCTGACCTCGAACTTTCGAGGGATTACGGGTCGGCACGGGTGATGGCGAGCCGTGGAGCCTTCCTGAGAAGGTTACCCGAGTGTAGGCCTGACCTCGAGCTTTCGAGGGATTACGAGTCGGCACGGGTGATGGCGAGCCGTTGAGCCTTCCTGAGAAGGTTGCCCGGGTGCAGGCCTGACCTCGAGCTTTCGAGGGATTACGGGTCGGCACGGGTGATGGCGAGCCGTGGAGCCTTCCTGAGAAGGTGACCCGGGTGCAGGCCTGACCTCGAGCTTTCGAGGGATTACGGGTCGGCACGGGTGATGGCGAGCCGTTGAGCCTTCCTGAGAAGGTTGCCCGGGTGCAGGCCTGACCTCGAGCTTTCGAGGGATTACGGGTCGGCACGGGTGATGGCGAGCCGGTGAGCCTTCCTGAGAAGGTTACCCTGGTGCAGGCCTGACCTCGAGCTTTCGAGGGATTACGGGCCGGCAAGGGTGATGGCGAGCCGTTGAGCCTTCCTGAGAAGGTTACCCGGGTGCAGGCCTGACCTCGAGCTTTCGAGGGATTACGGGTCGGCACGGGTGATGGCGAGCCGTTGAGCCTTCCTGAGAAGGTTACCTGGGCGCAGGCCTGTCCTCGAGCTTTCGAGGGATTACGAGTCGGCACAGGTGATGGCGAGTCGTTGAGCCGTCCTGAGAAGGTTACCCTGGTGCCGGCCTGACCTCGAGCTTTCGAGGGATTACGGGTCGGCGAGGATGATGGCGAGCCGTTGAGACTTAAAATGTTTGAGTAGGGTGGCCTGCCATCGTTGCGGAGCATTGAAGGCGCTCCGGGATCTGTGCGATGTTCCAATTTTCTAGGGGCATTAATGGTGCCGCCTAAAATGCATGGCGCATGAGCTTCCGTCGTTTGGCTTTCCCAAGGTCGTAGTGTGGATCTGTGGGGGAGGTTATAAATACCCAACTCCCCCATGCGGATTTGATCACAGCAAGGGTGGTCCACTGGCCATCAGAGGTGTCTGCCTCGGCGGACGCCTGTTTCTTGCAAAACTTTAACCCTGGTTGCGTCGGAGGGGCGGTTACTCTGCCGCCCGGATCTTCTCTTGGATCTGATGGCCCTGATACGGTAGCCAGATCTAAGGGAGATCAGGGCGAGAGGGGTAACGGCCAAAATCCTGACCAGTGGATAAGGAACCACAGATTGGTGGCGACTCTGCCGTCCGGATCCCTTTTTGGGTCAGACGGCCTTGACACGGTTGTCTGGCCCGAGAGAGATCAGGACGGGAGGGGCATCCACCGAATTCTGGTCCGGGCACTGAAGAGCCCCGAATAAATGGGTCGTCTCTGATTGGAGGCGGGCCGATCTGCTTTCTGACAGGGTTCTAGGCGATGGTGGCTTTTCTCCTACCCTCGAACAGTTCGGGGTTTTGGCTGCCGAGGCCGTAAGCCCCGAGCTGCTCGCAGGTGAGAGGGAGCCTACCGAGCCCTGGAGCCCGGGGCGTCTGTCGAAGGACGGCGCCTTAAATCTTAAGTGAAACATTTTCTCAGCCGAACACTTTATCCGAACCCCGACCCCTGTGTCTGGCTGCCAGCCTGGCACTAGGTGACATCAGCAGCGCACGTTTTGAGAACGCGGCGCAATTATCCAGGCGGCAGTATACGTCAATGGGTGAACAGTAATTGCGGAAATCGAGGGAGCGTTTTCATCCTCTATAAATATCCCCCCCTCTCCCCTTTTCGCCCACTTCTTTCTAGCTACTTACTTTTTCAAAAAATCTTCCAACACTTCGGCGTTCGTCCCTGCAGTTTGCTGTACTAGGCTCGTCCTTCCGAAGCGACCCCAGGTTAATCGGTAAGTCTGTTTAGTTTAGGCACAAATGGATAGGGCTCAGTCTGGCTCGTCAGCGTCGATGTCTAGGGGGAAAGTGAAACCCGCCTCCAAATCGACGTTGTGGGAGGAGCCCGTGCTTGAGGAGGAGTCAATACACGCTGCGGAGCCTTCCGATTCGGTTTCGTGGGAGGAATCGGTAGGTGAGGAGGAGGTGGTACACGATGTGAGGCCGCTACGCTCTCGAAATCCGTTCGTGGTGGAGAGTAGCGAGTCGGAGGAAGGGAGCGGCCGTTCGGACGAAGTCCAGGTTCTGGAGTTGGCTCCCGAAGAGGAGGGTGGCCCCAAAGGGGGTGAAGCCGAAGGGCCCCTGAATCCGACCGGTCTGGGGCGATTATCTATCCCCTTGCCGGAGCGAACCAAGAAGAGGAAGAGGGCTCCGAGGAAGACGGGGTCAAAGACCGGTGGCTTGAGCCAGGCGCCTGTTCACCGCAACTTGATGACAGGATCGCCCGTTCAGCCGAAGCCTTTCCGTCAGTACCCCGACGATCTTTCTGATAAGGAGCTTTTCGGCATCCAGCCGTCTTCGCCGAGTCGGAAGAGGGTGCAGATGGACGCAATTCCGACCGTCTTGGAGGGTGGAGACTTGAAGGCTTTGCAGCGGGCTTACCACATAGGGCCCAGCTATGAATTGTTGCTGCCGAACGCTACTCTGCGTCCCACAGACTCCCTGTCTACTTGGTATTGTGTCTTCCCAGTGGACGCTTTCATCTCTGGGCTGAGGCTGCCAGTCCACCCGTTTGTGCGGGATGTGTTGAACTGGGCGTCTCTGGCGCCGATGCAGTACGGGCCGAACTCCTGGAAGCAGATTATCTGCTTCGTGCTGATGTGCGAGGAGCAGAAGATACCCTTGCGGCTGAATGTGTTTCGAGCGATGTTGATGATCAGCTCGGCGGCTGAGGGAGTTTACTACATCTCGCCCCGAAGTAAGGGGAAGGTCGTTCACAACCATCCGGACTCCATCAAGGATTGGAAGAAGAAATATCTGGTGATCCGGAGTGAAGAGCCCTGGGACATTCCCACTCGATGGAACCACTCCAAGCCGAGCTATCAACCGCCGAGGCCGAGGGATTTGACGGCCGAGGAGTGGGGGTTTGTTGAGCACCTCCGTCTGTCATATAGTATCGATTGGATGAGGGTGACGGAGGTCCATCTGGCGAGCGCTGGACTGAGCCCAGCCGTCATGTGTATGTGGTTGTTTCTTTTCTCTCGATCTTTTCGTACTTTCTTGCTCATTGCTCTTAATGGATTTTTCTGCAGATATGGACGAAGCATCGATCAAGGCGAAGAGGCTCACCATGAGGAAGGAGAAGGCCGAGAAGAAGGGGGAGGCGACGAAGAGGCCGAGGGAGTCGTCCCTAGTCATCTCGGAGGCCCAGCCCGAGCCGAGGACCACGAGGATTCGCTCGGAGACGAGCAAGGGGGTGGCTACCTCGAGGGGCCGGGGCCAAGCGAGGGCATCCGATCTTGACAAGGGGAAAGGTCCAATGGTTGAGGTCGAGGAAGGGGACCCGGTGGTGGAGATGTTGCGGCAACGGTGGGCACCGGATTGGTCGGTTCGGATGGGGGATTGTCTGACCGAGGAGGCACAGGCTGTTGAGGTAGTGGAGAAGTTGGCAACCCCTCGAGACCGCAAGGCGATGGAGAGCGAGCCCGTGGAGGTGGCGTTCACGCGTTTGGCGCAGGCCACCGTACTGGTAAGTTCGTCGACCTTATCCCCCTTGTCAATTTTGTTGCAGAAGTCTTCTTCTTATCTGTGCTTGTTGGTCGTAGGCTTGCGTGCAGGGGGCTAACGTAAAGAACCTCTACGAAGCGGCCCTGGCACAAGAGCGAGCTCGGGCGGATAAGAGTGAGCGGGAGATGAAGGAGATGCGGATCGAGCTTGAGGGCTCACACAAGAGGGAGTAGAAGATGAAGCTCGAGCTCGACGCCCTGGAGGCGGAGTGGGGGAAGATGGAGGTCTCCTTGAAGGAGATGTTTGCCAAGGATAAGGAGGAGCTGACGAATGCCTTCGCCAAGGAGAGGGAGGAGTTGACGAATGCGGGTCAGATGATGGTGATCAAGGCCCAGGACGAATGTTACGCGAAGGCCCTCAGTCATGTGAGGCACTTCTATCCGACCCTCGACCTGTCCAACCTCGAGTATGACCTGGAGATCGAGGGGACACCGAAGACTCCCCGTGAAGAGGGGCCCGCTGATGACCCGGCTACCGACCCCCCTGTGAACCCTGCCGATGTTGAGGTGGGTAATTAAGTTGTATAATTCTGTCTCTCTTTTTCCATTTCTCTTTGATTGTATTTGCCTCCCGCGGACTGGCCGTCGCCTTTTTGTAAGAAGTGGTTTCATTTATAAAAGATGATTTTTGACTGGCCAAGTGATTTGGCCTCGGATTTTTCCGACCCTTCTTGCTTATGTGTTTTGTGTGGGCTGGCTCTCTTGTAGGTTGTGGCTCCCCCTCCTGAGGCGGACCCCCGTCGTTTCAACGTGGCGTGGCTCCGGAGCAAGGTTGAGGCCCTGGAGGCCACTTTGGTTCGGTACCGTAAAGGGGCACGTGACACTGATGCGGCCTTCAATTATTACAGGAACAAGTCTGAAGCCCTCAGTGAGGAGGCAAGCCGGCTGAGGAGGGCGATGGTGGATCGAAAGCTCGGGGGCGTTGGACTCGGATATACTATGTCGAGTTCCTCGGTGAAAAGGCCCTCCTCGGAGAAGCTACTTCGCGATGTGATAGTGGAGAAGGAGATGGAGATACACCGTTACAGGACGATGCTGGGTATCTCGACATCTTCCTCGGGGGGTCAGCGAGTGGAGGGGGTTCCCTCTACGCTGCTGCTGCTAGAGCGTATGCGACCCATTGATGCCCAGAGCTCTGTGGCCGGTGCGTCGACCGTGGCGGAGCCGAAGGATCATCATGACAAGGAAAGGGCTCCAAGTCGTTCAGTCGGAGTGATCCCTCCGTTCGTCGGACCCGATGGGCCCTGAGATGGCGGCTTCCTTTAGTTTGAGATGAGTGGAGTGTTCCTGTAACGATCTTTGTTCGTTTTCTCATAACCAAATAAAGGAGTATGAATAAGGAATTCTTTTCATTCTTTGCTCTGGCTGATAGTGTAGTGAATAATGAAGGGAGGGTGGTTTGGCCCTGCCGATCCGTGAGGGATCGGCGTGGGGTGTCGTGAAGTCTCTCGGGCCTGAGGCCAAGTCGGACCTACCGAGGTGTTGGGGACGATACCAGAGTGAAGACTCTGGTGCCGATCCCATTGTCCGGTGTTAGGTCGGATCTACCGAGGCATTTGGAATTTTGACAAAAAGAGATTTCTTTCGTATAAGATAGGGAGGGCCGCTAAGATGGCCCTTCACACATGAGTGTTTACACAAAAATATATTTTACATTTAGCCAAGCTAGAACCTATGTTCGTCCCTCAAGGAACTTTATTAGATGCTCGGCGTCGAACGGGACCTCCTTCAGCTCGTCGACAGACTAGGGAGCAGGGCCGTCCCTCTCAGGTTCGAGTTCGGCGGTGTCAAGGGGGAACACACCTCCTCCGACGGTGGTCATGTAGCACGACCGCGCTGCTTCTTGGCTGCCTCGGACGATGCTGACTTCTTGTGGGGTGGGAAATTTAAGTTTCAAATGGTAAGCTGACGGCACTGCCTGTAGGGAGCACAGTCCGGGTCGGCCGAGTATGGCATTGTATGCCGCCTTAACGTTGACCACCATGAAGTCCATGGACTCGGTCCTCTTGACAGGAGCCGATCCAGCGGTAACGTCGAGGGTAACAATCCCTTCTATCACGACAGGGACGCCGGAGAACCCATGCAAGGTGTATCCGGCCGGCTTGAGTTTGCCTCTAGGTAATTTGAGATTCTCGAAGGCCTCGAGGAAAAGGATATTCACCGAGCTGCCATTGTCGATGAGGATGCGACGAACCTCACAATTTGCCATGTGGAGGCTAATGACGAGGGCATCGCAGTGGGGTAGGCGAATGCCTTCGAGGTTCTCTCCCGAGAAAGAGACTGGCATCGGTTGTAGCTTGGGTGAGGGGTTGTCTTGGACAGCATTCACCTCTCGGATGAAGGCTTTTCGGGAAGTATTCGATTCTCCTCCCATTGGCCCTCTGTGGACACAGTGCAAGATGAATGGCATATCTGCGGCTCCCTCGGGCTCGGGATCCCGACCCTGGATGTGGTTCGGAGCAGGGTTCGGAGGCGAAAGCCTCCGGTTCCTAGCATCTCGTCGATCCTGTGGGCCTTCGTGGGTGAATTCTCGGAGGTATCCTCGTGAGATGAGTTCCTCAATTTCGTCTTTAAGGGCCCTGCATTGGTCGGTTTCGTGTCCGTGATCTCTGTGGAAGCGGCAGTAGAAGCCCTGATCTCGATTCTTGTTGTTAGTAGGTCGGGGAGGTAGTCGGACAATGCCTTTATCTTCGATTTCTAGAAGGATGGCGGACACGTTATGTGTCAAAGGGGTGTACCTCTCGAAGCGGGGGACCGGAGGGATCTTCTTCATGGCTCCTGCATCCCTCGGAGCCTTCTTTGATGGTTCGACTTCTTCGGCCTTCCGTTTTCCCTTCCCGGTGGCCTCCCTGGCATCTTCGGGGTTAAGGGCTTCTTCTGCCCTAATGTATTTCTCGACCCTGTTGAGAAGGTCGGGAAAGTCGACGGGGGGTTTCTTCGCCAGGGAAGCCTTCAGCTATCCATGACGGACGTTGTGCCGAAATGCCGCGGAGGCGACGCCTGGATCAAGGGAGGACACCGACCTAGCCTCCGTGGTGAACCTCCGGACGAACACTCTGAGTGACTCCCCCTCTATCTGCCTGAGCCCGAGTAAAGAGGCGCTGGTCATTTCGGCCTTCTGGCTGGTGACAAAGTGGGCAAGAAAATTGCCTTCCAGTTGGTCGAAGGAGTAAACGGAGCCAGGGGCGAGCTTCGAGAACCATTCACGAGCCGGACCCCGAAGGGTGGCAGGAAAGGCGCGGCACAGCAGAGGATCCGAGGCGCTGTGAATCATCATGAGGGTTTTGAAACCCTCCATGTGATCAGCAGGATCTCCCTCGCTGTCGTAGGTCTCGAATTGAGGTGGTCGGAAATTCCTGGATATTTCAGCTTGGAGGATGGGGGCGGAGAAGGGAGGACGGACAAGTCTGTACCCCTGTGCCGCTCGTTGGCTGCCGTCTCCTACGTGATCGAGGCGATCCTTTATTTCTTGGAGGCGCCTTAGGAGTACGCCATCGTCCTCTGACTGGATTGTTGATGGGCGGGACACGCTGGCCTCGGCGTCCGACCCGGTTTGGGAATGGAGGGCTTCCTCCCTGGGGGCCCGTCGGAGAGCCCCGAGAATTTCCCTTCGGAAATCCTGGAACTCCTTGTGAGTGACGGGGGCTCCCTCGACCCGGTTGGGTCGGTCTGAAGGTTGCCTTCCGCCGTGGCTGAGCGCTGACCTCCGTCCATCGGGCGGCGACCTTGGATGGTTCGGGGCCGAGTTGGAAGCGGCCCTTCCCCTGCTGCGACTAACCTGCCGGTTGATGATTATCCCCCGTAGGTCAGGCTGGACTGGACGGGTGACGCTCCTTTGGGACCCCTGATGGGGAGCCTCGTGTTTTGAAATATGTGGCCCGGCATCAGCAGTTGGTGGGGGCGAGTTTCGTCGGTTGACGGAGGTAGCAGCCCCCTTGCCCTTGGAGGCCATGAGAGTTCGACTGTCGAGGTCCCTTGATGGTCGGGCTCGGGTCGGCTTCTGAAGCAGTTTTCCCACAGACGGCGCCAACCTGATGCGGTTTATTTCTGGGAGACGTGTGGATGCACCAGGTGTGAGTTCGGACTCAATTTGTATTGAAGGAGAAAGCTGCTTGTCAGACGACCCTTGGCTGACCGGGCGGTACCTTCGACGGGCTCGGTATGAGGTGGATGTCTGGGCTCGGATCGGAGGGCTCGGATCCGAGGTCTTGTGTACCTGCAGACGGTCCTGAAACACCGGGGTTTATCCCGGCGGCGAACCCTCCGACGATCTAGTCAGTCTCTGTGAGAGAGTAGCAATAACTAGGAGAATTTAAGTGGCGAAGGATTGATTACCTGAAAAGGTGGGTGAGGGTCTAGTATTTATAGGGAATTCCAACCGGGTTTGGATCCGCTAGGGGGCCGGGTCTGAGCCCGAAAGCCCATGGGCCTGACGTGGCAGAAGGCCCCGGGGGTTTAGGGCTGACGTGGTAGTACCAGGAGTGGTATAGGGCTGACGTAGCCAGGCCCTTAGTGGTATTTGGAGCTGACATGACTGATCATGGGGCTCCTGTGCTTCTGGGAGAATCTGGTGGCCTAGGTTGGGCCAGGTCACCTTCATTCTTCACCAGGCTGGGCGGGCGGCCCGTGGGGCTGTCGTGGATCGGAGGCCGAGGGTCATCGGGATTCGTCGGACACGAGGAGACCAGGTTTGTGGGGGTGAACTTGAGGTTCGGCGCCGACCCTGTAGTGGTTCGAAGCCGAGCCAGACTGTTGCTTTTCCCATTTTTGAGTGAAGGTTGTACTGGGCCCTGGTGGGGCCCCAAGCCATTTTTACCCTACCACATTAACATAATTTAAAAAAATATAAAAATAATTTAATTATAAAATATAGGGAAAACCGCCTACAGCCCCCCCAACTATTGCCGCTCGTCCAACTGCCCCCCCCGACTTTACTGCTCGTCCGTCACCCCCCCCCCCCCCCAATCTATCTAACTCGTCCAAAAACCCCCCAATCTAATCTCCGTTAGCCAAAATCCACATAGCCGTTAAAAGCCATAAAAGTCAACGGTAGTCAACCGTTAAATGTCCAGTCATCGTCTGACGTGGCGAATTCGTGCCACCTCAGCCGTTTTGATTTTTAAAAAAAAGGGAAAACCGCCTACAGCCCCCCAACTATTGCCGCTCGTCCAACTGCCCCCCCGACTTTACTGCTCGTCCGTCACCCCTCCAATCTATCTAACTCGTCCAAAAACCCCCCAATCTAATCTCTGTTAGCCAAAATCCCCATAGCCGTTAAAAGCCATAAAAGTCAACGGTAGTCAACCGTTAACTGTCCAGTCATCGTCTGACGTGGCAGTTGTATGAATTTGGAGTTCACTTGACTGAAATTGACAATGCTTGTATGAAGTTGTATTTTTTTTGCAGTTGTATGAAGTTGACAATGCTTGTATGAAGTTGTATTTTTTTTGCAGTTGACAATGCTTGTATGAAGTTGTATTTTTTTCTATATTAATCAGATAGAAAATGCTTCAATTTGGTGCTTAAGGATGCCTTGATCGATTAAAAATCCATAACAAATGTGAGAGAATGCTTTTAGCAAAATCAATTTTCCCTAAAAAAATAACAAATCCGCGTTTGAGGATGCTTCAAGAAATCTGCCAACGCTGCGTTTGAGGATTTAATGAAGACGAATCCGCGTCATTGGTGTCGAGCATTCTTTAAGACGCATAGTTGTTGCGGTGATGTGCACAATAACATGGCAGAATCATTCAATAGGAGCATTCTTTATGCTAGAACACGTCCAATGGTTGAGATGTTAGAGATGATTCGAAGACAAACAATGCAACGTATAGACAAAAGATGCTCAATAGCAGAGGAACACACTGGGAAACACAGTCTGAAGGTTGCTGATTCATTACGGGAATCCCAAAAGAAAGCCGGGTATTGCGTTTCTTACCCTAGTTCATATGGTCGATTTGAAGTTGATGATTCTGGAAATTCTGTCATAGTAAGCACAACGCAACGCACTTGTACATGTCGAAGGTGGGACTTAACTGGGATTCCGTGTTGCCATGCGATGTGTGTTATAATGGATAGGAGGATGAATGTTAAGGAATATGTTAGTGATTACTTCTTGACTAGTAGATGGCGAGATACTTACAAGAACAATATATCCCCTGTTAGTGGTTTCAAGTTCTGGAAAAAGTCAAGTGAGGCACGGGTAATCCCACCCGAAGTTAGGAATCTGCCAGGAAGACCGAAAAAATTTCATAGGATTAAGCATTCAACCGAGTCTCCAAAGAAGAAAGGAAAATTGACTAAACATGGCCGAATTTTGCATTGTAGCCGATGTCGTCAAACCGGTCATAACGTGCGAAAATGTCAAAGGTCCAGACTTGAGGTAAATTTTTATAAATTCATTTATATATTCGATCATTTCTCTTCATTTAATTATATTTCTTTTGTCAATTTCAGTCAAGTGAAGGCAGTTCAAGAGGATCATTTTCGGTCTCACAAGTTCTTTCTTATCCCCCATCAGAAGACCTCTAGGTGAATCATTATATTTCAGCTTTACTAAGTTTTATTCTAAATTGTTGTCTTGATTAGTTATTTGTAATTTGCAGGGATTTTTCAAGAACTATGCAGCTTTGGATGTTGGATGTTTAAGTTATGTTGTGTCATTATATGCAATGTCTTCTTTATGTCAAATGTGATTTGGATGTGGATGTTTATGTTATGTTGTGTTATGTGACATTATTTGGATGTTATGTTGTGTTATGTTGTCTTTTTTAAGTTGGATGTTATGTTGTGTTATGTGACATTATTTGGATGTTATGTTGGTTTTAGTATTTGGATGTTATGTTGACATTATTTGGATGTTATATTGTCTTTTTTAAGTTATGTTATGTTGTGTTATGTGACTACAAACAACTACTCCAAATAGTTTCATTTATGGTTGCGTACCACATCTGTATTGTTGCATCGACAATGGATATCGACGGGAGTATATTTTGTTTCGTTGATGCTAGATGATCCCGAACTACCACCTCTAGATCTCGATCCCCTGTAACACACAATTTAGACAATTTCACCATATCAAACAAACATTCTCAAGATTCTCTCAGATTGATATATTCACAATGAAGGTTGAGTGCAGGAGAGACTTCCAGATTGATTTTGCTAAACTTGTATAATATACATTCTCAAGATTGTTATTTTTTTAGGGAAAATTGATTTTGCTAAAAGCATTCTCTCACATTTGTTATGGATTTTTAATCGATCAAGGCATCCTTAAGCACCAAATTGAAGCATTTTCTATCTGATTAATATAGAAAAAAATACAACTTCATACAAGCATTGTTAACTGCAAAAAAAAAATACAACTTCATACAAGCATTGTCAATTTCAGTCAAGTGAACTCCAAATTCATAGAACTGCCACGTCAGACGATGACTGGACAGTTAACGGTTGACTACCGTTGACTTTTATGGCTTTTAACGGCTATGGGGATTTTGGCTAACGGAGATTAGATTGGGGGGTTTTTGGACGAGTTAGATAGATTGGGGGGGGATGACGGACGAGCAGTAAAGTCGGGGGGGGCAGTTGGACGAGCGGCAATAGTTGGGGGGGCTGTAGGCGGTTTTCTCTTTTTTTAAAAATCAAAACGGCTGAGGTGGCACGAATTCGCCACGTCAGACGATGACTGGACATTTAACGGTTGACTACCGTTGACTTTTATGGCTTTTAACGGCTATGGGGATTTTGGCTAACGGAGATTAGATTGGGGAATTTTTGGACGAGTTAGATAGATTGGGGGGGGGGGGGGGGGGGGGGGGGGGGGGGGGGGTTGGACGAGCGGCAATAGTTGAGGGGTCTGTAGGCGGTTTTCCCTAAAATATATTTCATCCCTGTGAACCAAACATGAACATAATTATTTTTCGTCCAACCGTCCCCCGAACCAAATAGAGTCTTGCCTCCCCTCGCTAGGGTTCCGACTCTGATGTCGGCGGTCTCCGCCTCAACGCCACCTCCAAATCCGATCTCTCTCCCTTCAATCAATCTCCGCCGTTCATTCCTGCCCAACTCCACTTTAGAACCAATCGCCGGCGTCGAAATCCCCGCCTTCGTTGTACCGCCACAGATTGGGAAGAGACGAACGGAGCCGCCGTTGAAGTTTCCGGTGGTGGCCGCGAGAACGAGCGGTTCGTAGGGTGGTTTCGCGAGGCGTGGCCGTACATTAGAGGCCACAGGGGGGAGCACGTTCGTGGCTGTGATTTCCGGCGAGATCGTTGCCAGCCCGCATCTTGATGCATTCCTACAGGTATTATTGTATGTTTGGATTCCTATTTTAGGGTTTGACGATTGATGTCGATAAGTTAGGGTTTTGCTTACTTATTGGTTTTTCCGATATTTGGTTATAGGGTTTGATTTCCACTACGGCCAATCACAAATATGCGAATTCCAAAAAAACCGCCCATCCAAAATTCAAAAAATGCGGCGGACGGTCTAAAAAGGCCATTGGAGTTGTTTGGTGTTAAATGGGGGTTAATATTCCGTTAAGGTTAGGGGGAGGGAGGTGGGAGTGGATAAAAAAACCAGATTACATTTCCCTTATTAGTAAATGTAAGGTTTACCTAATTGGAGGTACAGAACGAACGGGTGGTGGGTTTTTCAGGGTCGGAGTGGGGCAAGAGAGGTTGAGGAGGAAGAGTTGAGCATCGGGGTTGGAATAGACGTGGGCTTCGTGTTGGCAGGGGAGCTGAGGAGGATAAGGTGGAGACATGGTTTTAAATGCTGAATGTCGGTGCCGTGTTGGCCTCATAATTTGCATTTCGGGTAGGATATATTAGGATATCTAATATATGCTGGGTTGTTATGTAGGACTATAAAAATATATCCTAAAGATGATCTTTATATATTTATATATTACATTGTCACATATATCATGTAAGTAACACAAATAAAGCAAAAGTAAGTGTATTAATGAACACAAATGTAATTATGCATATTTTAGATGGATAAATAGTCTTGGTTTGAGTTGACACAAGCTCGAAAATTGAACCCATAATAAAACTGACATGAGCGACACATTTTAGGGATGTTTGGCCAAAATATTGCTCGACAACTGATATATTGCTGACAAATTTCCAAAAACTACATCAACTGTATTTGTTCACATATAATGTAGGCCAGTCAAAAAAACCTACATTTAAAACCTTGTGAGGAGCGAGGCCCCCAGATTGGTGGTGGTGAGGGCTAGGGTTAGGGTTATGGTTAATGTTTGAAAGGAGGAAGGTGGGGGGAAGAATAAGAGGTTAGAAAGGTAATTTGGCAACCATACTTAGGGGTTAAGTGGTTAAATAGGGTTCAAGTAGCAAAAACGAGTAGAGTGGCTATTTTGGAGTGACTTCAGGTTAAGTGGTTAACTAGGGTATAAGTAACAAAAACTAGTAGTGGCTATTTTGGAGTGACTTATGATTGGTGTTTATGGAATTGGCAATCTATGGGTGGCTTTTTTGGGAATTGGCACACTCTTTAGTGCCTCAGTTGAAACTTGAAAAAACCCTTAGATATATACAAATTAGGAAAATTTGTTTGATTAGGGCTATAAAGCACGGATACGGGTATGGGGTGCGGGTACAACACGACACGGGTACGGGAATACGTGATTTTACAAAAAAATAAGATACGGGTGCGTTGGTGGGTACGTTAAATATAAAATAATTTACATATATTTATTGATATAAAAATATTTTCTTGTTAAAATGCAAACATTTAAACAATTTCATATAATTATAAGAATACATTATAATTATGAGTATTTTGGAGAAAAGAAATGATAATCTAACGATCAAATTTTTGTGTAGACTTTGTTTTGTGTTTGAGCATAATTGTAAACCACAGACTTTTGAAATTACTCTAGAACCCTATGCCTTTATCTAAGTATAATTGTGTCTAAAAGTTGCGAAAAATGCATTAAAAAATGGGTGTTCCTTGGGTACGCACCCGGGAGTACCCAAGGAGTATCGGCACCCGATACGTACCCGACACGGGTATGTCGGCCAATTGCAAGTATCCGTGCTTCCTAGGATTAGGGTTTCAGTGAGAACTTGAGATTGTTATTAGGTTTAGTTTGTGGTGTTTTTATGTTTGAGAAAAAAGGACAGAAAGGGAGGAGCTTGCCGTTTTGGTGGATGAGGGTTTTGAGAGGAGCGGGAATGAAATATTTTGTGTTGACCAAGAAGGTTTTAGCATAGAGTAGAACTGGGGAAACAAGAGAAGTAGTTCATATGTTTAATGAGAGAGGGAACTAGGTGTTAGGAATTCTACTAAGGATCTTGTTGAGTTATTCAATGCAATCAACACAAACCACCAAGCACATACCATAGATCATACCAAATACACCAAAGCACACACAAATTTGTCCCGGTTGGGGCTTTCACCTTAATCCGGGGGAGAAGAAACCAAAGATATTATTGAACTAGAGAAAATACAAGAATATTACAATTCTCACCACGACCCTCTTTCAAGCCTCACCAGCAAGTACTAGTTGTTTACAATTAGAGAATCACTCAATCTCTCTTTCAATGAAGTACTTTTTTTTTCTTTCAATGGTGGCCAATAATAACAATATATAGAGATATAGAGTAATCCTAGTTTGATATCTTGATACAATAACCATTGGATATTCCTGAAGAGATAACCCTACGATAAGAGTCGTAAGATCTGACTTGAGGAGCAAGTTGGACTTCCCACGAATCACCAAGACCCAACCCAAATAATCCATCAGCGCTGCGTTCGGTCGACTGCACCTCAAGGTTGGTTAACCGTCCCCCTCTCAGGAACTCCTGCATAGTAGGGCGGTCGACCGCACTCCAAGTACGGTCGACCGCAACTCCACCTGCTGCTAGTGTTGCTGACTGTTTTCCGTGCTTCCACTCCGTCTTCGATCGTCTCGATCCCTCCATCGTTTCATCGTCTTCCTATCCAACATAGTATGCAAGACATAAACTCAACAATCTCCACATTAGATTGCATATTCATGAATCCACACCTGTGTGATTTAAAATCTCATAGACTCTTTTTCTTCACTTCTTGCAAACAACTTGTTTCGATGGCTTCCTCTGCTAGTTGAATCTATCTCCATCTATTTTTTCTCCCGCTGTACGCCCCCTCAAGGGCACACCCCAGTAGATGTAATCATGACCCTCCATATGAACTCCACCTACCTCAAGGCTCTCTCCACCTTCCGACGATATTCGAATGTCGCAGTCAAGGTTGTAAACGGCGTTAGGCGGTGGCGGTTCGGTCAAGGGGTGCCTAGTGCCTAGGGTGCCTAGACGACGTCTAGGCAGCGCCTAAGCGGTTGAATTTATTTTGCCGATTTAGTTAATTTCAGCCCATATTCTTTAATCGTAAGTATAATCATGCAATTCAAGTGCAAATATTCATCATGTTCTTGTGTAATATGTGTAATTAAAGGGTGTTTATGCATAAAAAAACTTTCTCGTGCAATTAAAAAAATAATTGTCCAATTGTAATATGTGCAATATGCCAATATGTGTAATATGTATAACATGTGCTATTTTAATATGTAATAGGTGTAATATTTACAATCCATCACCAATAATACCAAAAAAATATAAAAGTAATAATTCCATTATTATTAAAGATCCATACATATCATATAACAAATTAATAGATTAATAGTAGTTTTCTTTTTTGTTATTTTATAGTATTTAAAATTTTAAAAAATAGAAAACACATGAGCGTTGGACATCAGGCGGATGCCTGATCGGCGCCACAGATGCCTACTCAACAAGAAATTGCTTAATCACCTCTAACCGCCTAATGCAAACGCGGTTCGTTATCCTCCATCTGAGCGCCTAGGCGCTGCCTAGGCGTCCAAGGCGGATGCCATTTAGAACACTCGCAGTCTCGCTCGGATGATTGTAGTGACGGTATACTAGATGGTGCTTTAGGAACAATGAGCTTCAAAACACCTGGACAAGTTTTTCTGTTACTCTAAAGCTGATAGAGGTTGTGTTGACATTGCTCAATCCCCCTCTCACCCTTCATCACCTTGAGATAACTTTTCCAAACTGAACGAACTCTATCTGGATCTATATACCTGCAGTCCCGAGCTTCTAGAGTTCTCATGGATACAGGGCTTCGCTTCATCTAAGGAATATACATGTCCTCCTCTAGTTTGTATCCCCTTCCGTCTGTCATCTTTGACTCATTTATTTTCTCACCCTTTACTTCAACAAATCTTGTCAATCTCCGTTCTCACACAACGACATGAGGCAAACTTGTAAGTAGAAACCATTACTTCACAAATCTTATCAACCTTCGTTCTCACACAACGACATGGTGCAAATTTGTAAGTAGAAACCATCTCCCTCTCGGAGCAAACTTGAGAAGAACTAACCGAATCAAAAGAACAACTAGAATTCACATATAAAGAACGTAAAACAAAAGCACTGTTTAAGTCATCACCTGATTCAGTGACACTAGATTTGGCGCCCCTCTGACTCAACCGCTTGCAACAGTTTCTCATGTAATGCTCAATTCCTTTGCACTGGTGGCCACAGACATTACCCTTACATATACTTTTCCTTCCAATAGAAGTGCAATCCACCTCCAAGAAACTCACAGAAGTTGACGCCGATTTCTAACTCTCCTTCCTAAGTGCATCCTCCTCCAACCCCTCGATCATACCTGCTTTGAAAAACTTCTTGGTAGATTTCTCATCTAGCACAGTTATCATATTGGATTAATTTGGTGGTGAATATATCAAGTTGGAAACCTTTAGATCATCTGCGTTGAACGCCTTCAGTTCAGATAACTCCATATTGAACTCCACTACATGATCTAGAAGTGCGGTACTTTTCATTGAGAAATTTCAAAAATTTCTTCGCTGGTACATCCAACCCTGTATTGACGATATCGAGTAGTCAATTCTAAATCTTGCCCAAAGACTCGCCGCGCTTCTCCTACACTTGACTTTGCTCATCGAATACACACGAATTAAACCCAAGGCTTCTGAATAATTCTCCTCCCAATTTTCCTGCTTTGTGCCGATTGGTCTCCCTTTATCTCCTTATGAACCGATGCTTCACTTGACTAGATCCAAGTCCTGTTGAACCGATGCTTCATGCATGTCCACCTTCAAGAGATCAAAGTTGATCTTGCCTTTGAACCGCTTGATCTTCGTGATCTGATCTGCCATCTTCTCCAAAGAACTCGAACAAACCCTTGAACCCGAAGTTCTAATACCAATTGTTAGGAATTCTACTAAGGATCTTGTTGAGTTATTCGATGGAATCAACACAAACCATCAAGCACATACCGTAGATCATATCAAACATACCAAAGCACACACCAATTTGTCATGGTTGGGGCTTTCGCCTTAATCCGGGGGAGAAGCAACTCAAGATGTTATTCAACTAGAGAAGATATAAGAATATAATAATTCTCACTACGACATTCTCTCAAGCCACCAGCACGTACTAGTTGTTTACAATTAGAGAGTCACTCAATCTCTCTTTCAATGAAGTACTCTCTCCCTTCTTTTTCTTTTTTCTTTCAATGGAGGCCAATAACAACAATATATAGAGATATAGAGAAACCCTAGTTTGATATTGTGATACAATTACCTTTGAATATTCCTGAAGAGATAATCCTACGATAAGAGCCGTAAGATCTGACTTGAAGAGCAAGTTGGGCTTCTCACGAATCACCATGACCCGACCCAAGTAATCTATCAACGCCGCGTTTGGTCGACCGCACCTCAAGGTCGGTCGACCGTCCCCCTTTCGGGAACTCCTGCATAGTAGGGCGGTCGACTGCACCCCAAGTACGGTCGACCGCAACTCTGCTGCTGACTGTTTTCCTTGTTTCTACTCCGTCTCCGATCGTCTCGATTCCTCCATCGTCTTATCGTCTTCTTATCCAACATAGTATGCAAAACATGAAGCTAACACTAGGTGGGTCTGTCCTATCTCATTAGATAGGTGCGGGAAGTTTTTTCTTTTTAATCCGTTACTGTCTACTGGGAGATGAGAAAAACTAACATTTAGATTCAACGTTTCTATATGGAAAAAATGAGAAACATAATACTTTTGCACAATGACACTTTGATCTCAGTTGTTTTAGTAAATTTACATATTATTTAAATGGCTAAGAATAGGGAGACCTCCCTTTAGATTTTCTGAGAAAAAAACATCCCAATCTATGCTGATTTTATCTTAATATTCCAAAAGAGAATTTGAAATGTGGAAGTGATGATGTCTTTAGTTGACTTACTGAGACAAAGATTGGGCTCAAGGACATGTTCTCTTTCCTCGTACCATCTTTTGCAACCGTCAAAAGTGTTTTTTAGACGTAGAAATGTAGTTTCAACCAGACATTGTCTTCTTTATGTAGAAGCATATAGTTATATACTTATATATGACCTTTAGGCTGAACTACTATATTTTTATAAAATTATTTTGAACCCTATGTGGTTTTTACATGTAAAGGTTTTGGTTGATACTTAATAGCTTCAGTTATTTGTCACCTCCTGAACAAGCAGCCATACTCCACAACCTATACTGAAGGGGAGAAAAACTGATGATGCTGTGCTTTTGATAATATTTCTTATCAAATTACTTAATGAAGACAAACAACAAAAATTGTGCATGTTGAAGAGAGTGACTAGCCAGCACTCCATTCTGTTTAATCATTAGAGACAATATTAAGTCATTTCTGGCTGAAAAGGACTAGATTTAAGGCACATTCAGTTTTCTATTTCCTCTTATATATGTTGGTCCTTTCTTGTCCCCTATATTTTCTTCTCTCTAAATCATTTTGAAAGTTCCTGGTCACGTTAACTTATTCAATTAGAAGGCAGGTGATGCAACATGGAACTATTTGCTTAACATATTTTGTATTTACTTGTGTTCGTAACTCCATTTAATCATTGTTTTTCTATATTGTCTATCATCTGTCCTTTCTACTGTGTCCTGCTGCTCCTACATTCTTTATGATAGGTATTGATAATTTGATCATGGCTTAAAAATTATTTTATTTTATGAGGAATGTTGATGAGCATGCAAATACAAGAGTCAGTCAAATAAAATTTAAAATGCTAGGAGCCAACCTGGTTGGCTGGTTTTGGGCACCTGTTTTCTGACATTTGATGTTGGTTTTCTGAGCCATTGCGTTTATGGAGAATAACAATAGTTTACACAAAGAAGAACCTGTGAGGCTTAAGGTTTATTTTTGTTCTCCGTTGTTCACAATCTGATACTCAATGCTAATGAGCCTGAAACATTTATAGTTTTCTATCATCATTTTCATTTATGTGGTTGGTAGAATGGTTGCTTAAAAGATTTTAAGACTACTATGTTATTGCAACTCTGTTTAAGGAGTTTGTATTCTCGAATAAGATTTGTGGTTAATTTTCGCTGTTCACGTACTTGGATGCAGGATCTCTCTCTCCTTCATGGTATGGGTATCAAATTTGTACTTGTTCCTGGGACCCATGTCCAAATTGATAAGCTATTGGCAGAGAGAGGTGAGTATGCGATATACGAACTTTGCTAAACTGCGGACCGTAAAACGTTCATTAAGGTTGTCATTTTGTGCTCATAATTATTTTTTTAATAAAGAAAAAATTGGTAGCACGCATAATCTATATAATAAAACACAAAGGAAACTGTGGACTATATATAACCTACAAAATTAGGCCAAAACAGGAAAATACGAAATCTCATGAAAGTGATCGAAAACAGTGTATTATAGCAAAAAATTGCGGAAAATAAAAATTCACACGAAAGTGGGCGAAAACTGTGGACTATAGCCCACAAATGAGGCCAAAACAGTAAAATACGAAATCTCATTAAAGTGATAAAAAACAATGTACTATAGCCTACAAAATGATGGAAATTAAATATCTCACGAAAGTGGTCGAAAACTGAGGATTATATAGGCTACAAATGAGGCTAAAACATTCAAATAATAAATTTCACGAAAATGGTCGGAAACTTTGAACTATAACCCACAAAAATGAAGACAAAACAGTAAAATACGAAATCTCATTAAAGTGATTGAAAATAGTGTATTATAGCCTACAAAATGAGGGTAATAAAATTATCACGAAAGTGGTAGAAAACTTTGGACTATAGCACACAAATGAGGCTAAAACAGTTAAATACAAAATTCCACAAAAAACTGTCGGAAACTTTGGACTATAACCCTCTAAACGAGGCCAAAACATTAAAATACCTTATATCATGAAAGTGATCGAATACAGTGTACTATATCCCACAAAATGATGGAAATAAAAAATCCAACGAAAGTGGCTGAAAATTGTGGACTATAGACCATAAATGAGGCTAAAACAGTCAAATACTAAATTTCACAAATACTAAAATGAGGGTACTAAAAATTCTAACGAAAGTGGCCGAAAACTGTGGATTCCACGAATGAGGCTAAAACAGTCAAATATAAAATTTTACAAAAAACTGCCAGAAACTGTGGACTATAACCCTCAAAATGAGGCCAAAACAGTACAATACCAAATATCATGAAAGTGATCGAAAACAGTGTACTAGCCCACAAAATGAGGGAAATAAAAAATCTAACGAAAGTTGCTGAAAACTGTGGACTGTAACCCACAAGTGAGGCTAAAACAGTCAAATACAAAATTTCACAAAAAAATTTCGAAAACTGTGGACTATAACCCTCAAAATTATGTTAAAACAATAAAATACCAAATATCATGAAAGTGATCGAAAACAGTGTACTATAGCTCACAAAATGAGGGAAATAAAAAATCTTACGAAAGTGGCTGAAAACTGTGGGCTGTAACCCACAAATAAGGATAAAACAGTCAAATACAAAATTTCAAAAAAAACTGTCGGAAACTGTGGACTATAGCCCACAAAATGAGGCCAAAACAGTAAAATACGAAATCTTATGAAAGTGATCGAAAATAGTGTACTATATCCCACAAAATGAGGAAAATAAAATATCTTACGAAAGTAGCCGAAAACTGTGGATTATAGCCCACAAATGAGGCTGAAACAGTTAAATACGAAGTTTCACGAAAACGATCAGAAACTGTGGACTGTAACCCACAAAATGAGGCAAAAACAGTATAATACTAAATCTCATGAATGTGATCGAAAACAGTGTACTATAGCTCACAAAATTAGGAAAATAAAAAATCTCACGAAGGTGACCGCAAATTGTGGACAATATAGCCTGCAAATGAGGCTAAGACTGTCAAATATATTTTTTTTGTTGCAAAAACACCCAAAAACTGTGGACTATAACCAACAAAATGAGGCCAAAATAGTAAAATATCAAATCTCATGAAAGTGATCGAAAACAGTGTATTATAGCCCACAAAACGAGGGAAATAAAAATTCTCACGAAAGTGAACGAAAACTGTGGACTATAGCCCACAAATTAGGCTAAAACAGTCAAATACAAAATTTCGCGAAAACGGCCGTAAATTGTTGCACTATAACCCACAAAATGAGGCCAAATTTGTAAAATACGAAATCTCATGAAAGTGATCGAAAACAGTGTACAATAGCCTACAAAATGAAGGAAATAAAAATCTCACGAAAGTAGCCGAAAACTGTGGACTTATAACCCACAAATGAAGATAAAACAGTCATACAAAATTTCACCAAAAAATGGTCGGAAACTGTGGACTATAACCCACAAAATGAGGCAAAATATTGAAATATGAAATCTCATGAAAGTGATCGAAAACAGTGTACTATAGCCCTATAGCCCACAAAATGATGGAAATAAAAAATCTCACGCAAGTGGCCGAAAACTGTGGACTATATATAGCTCACAAATGAGACTAAAACAGTCAAATACAAAATTTTACAAAAACGGTCAGAAACTGTGGACTATAACCCACAAAATGAGGCCAAATTAGTAAAATACGAAATCTCCTGAAATTGATCGAAAACAGTGAACTATATAGCCTACAAAATGAAGGAAATAAAAATCTCTCGAAAGCGGCCAAAAACTGTGGACTATCGCCCACAAATGTAGCAAAAACAGTCAAATACAAAATTTCCCTAAAACGGTCGGAAACTGTGGACTATAACCCACAAAATGAGGCAATACCTGTAAATTACGAAATGTCATGAAAGTGATCGAAAATAGTGTATACAACCCACAAAATGAGGGAAATAAAAATTATCATGAAAGTGGCCGAAAACTGTGGACTATGGCCCACAAGTGAGGCAAAAACAGTCAAATACAAAATTTCGCAAAAATGACTGGAAACTGTGGGCTATAATCTTCAAAATGAGGCCAAAACAGTAAATTACCAAATATCATGAAATTGATCGAAAACAATGACTATAGGACACAAAATGTGGGAAATAAAAAGCTAACGAAATTGGCCGAAAATTGTGGACTATACCCACACATGAAGCTAAAACAGTCAAATACAAAATTTTACGAAAACGGTCGGAAACTGTGGACTATAACCCACAAAATGAGACAAAAAAAGTATAATATGAGATTTCATGAATGTGATCGAAAACAGTGTACTATAGCCCACAAAATAAAGGAAATAAAATATCTTATGAAAGTGGCTGAAAACTGTGGACTATAAATCACAAATGAGGCTAAAAACAGTGAAATACCGAATTTAATGAAAACGGTCGAAACTGTGGACTATAACCCACAAAATGAGGCCTACAAAATCTCACGAAAGTGATCGAAAACAGTGTATTATAGCCCCCACAAAATGAGGCCAAAACAACAAAATACGAAATCTCACGAAAGTGATCGAAAACAGTGTATTATAGCCCACAAAATGTGAGAAATAAAAATTCCCCCGAAAGTGGCCGAAAACTATGGAAATTAGCCCACAAATGAGGCTAAAACAGTCAAATACAAAATTTCACAAATTCGGTCAGAAACTGTGGACTATAGTCCATAAAATGAGGCCAAGACAGTAAAATACAAAATCTCATTAAAGTGATCGAAAATAGTGTAGCCTAAAAAATGCGGGGAAATTAAAAATCTCACGAAAGTGGCTGAAAATTGTGGACTATAGTCCACAAAATAGGCTAAAATTGTCAAATAATAAATTTAACGAAAATGGTCGGAAACTGTGGACTATAACCCACAAAATGAGGCAAAAACAGTAAAATACAAAAACTCATGAAAGTGCTCGAAAATAGTGTATTTCCAAAATGAGGGAAATAAAAAATCTAACGAAAGTGGCCGAAAACTGTGGACTATAGCCCACAATTGAGACTAAAATAGTCAAATACAAAATTTCATAAAAAAACGGTAGGAAATTGTGGAATATAACCCACGAAATGAGGCCAAAAGAGTGAAATACGAAATCTCGAGAAAGTAATCGAAAACAGTGTACTATATATAACCTACAAATTGAAGGAAAAAAATCTTATGAAAGTGGCCGAAAACTGTGGACTATAGCCCCCACATGAGGCCAAACCAGTTGAATACAAAATTTCAATAAAACGGTCGGAAAACTGTGGACTACAAAATGAGGGAAATAAAAAATCTCACGAAAGTGGCCGAAAACTGTAGCATACAAATGAGGCTAAAACAGTCAAATATATTTATTTCGCAAAAACAGCCGAAAACTCTGGACCACAACCTGCTAAATGAGGTCAAAACAGTAAAATACGAAATCTCATGAAAGTGATCGAAACAGTGTTTTATATAGCCCACAAAATGAGGGAAATATAAATTCACACGAAAGTGAACGAAAACTGTGGACTATAGCCCACAAATGGGGCTAAACAGTCAAATACAGAATTTTGCAAAATAGGCCGGAAACTGTGGACTATAACCCACCGAAGGAGGCCAACACAGTCAAATACGAAATCTCATGAAACTGATCGAAAACATTGTACTATAGCCTACAAAATGAGGGGAGTTAAAAGATCTCACGAAAGTGGCCGAAAACTGTGGACTGTATGTCTACACATGAGGATAAAACAATCAAATTCAAAATTTCACGAAAACGGCAGGAAACTGTGGACTATAACCAAAAAATGAGGCCAACACAGTAAAATACGAAATCTCATGAAACTGATCGAAAACAATATACTATAGCCCACAAAATGAGGGAAATAAAAAATATAACGAAATTGGCCAAAAACTGTGGACTATAGCCCACACATGAGGCTAAAACAGTCAAATTCGAAATTTCACAAAAACGGTCGGAAACTGTGGACTATAACCCACAAAATGAGGGCAAAATAGTATAATATGAAATGTCATGAATATGATCGAAAATAGTGTAGTATAGCCCAAAAAATGAAGGAAATAAAAAATCGAACGAAATTGGCCGAAAATTGTGGACTATATACCCACACATGAGGCTAAAACAGTCAAATACAAAATTTCACAAAAAAAACGGTTGGAAACTGTGGACTATAACCCACAAAATGCGGCCAAAACAGTACAATACTAAATTTCATGAATGTGATCGAAAACAGTGTAGTGTATCCCAAAAAATGAGGGAAATAAAAAATATCACGAAAGTGGCCAAAAACTGTGAAATATAGTTCACATGAGGCTAAAATAGTCAAATACAAAATTTCGTGAAAACAACAGAAAACTGTGAATTATAACCCACAAAATGTGGACAATACAGTATAATACGAAATTTCTTGAATGTGATCGAAAACAGTGTAGTATAGCCAAAAAAATGAGGGAAATAAAAAATATCACGAAAGCGGCCAAAAACTGTGAAATATAGTTCACACGAGGCTAAAACAGTCATGTACAAAATTTCGTGAAAACAGCAGGAAACTGTGGACTATTACCCACAAAATGAGGTCAATACGGTAAAATACGAAATTTCATGAAATTGATCGAAAACAGTGTACTATAGCCCACCAAATGATGGAAATTAAATTTTTCACGAAAGTTGCCGAAAACTGTGGACTATAACCCGCAAAATGATGCATAACAGTTAAATATGAAATCTCATGAAAGTGATCGAAAACAGTGTACTAGCCCACAAAATGAGGAAAATAAGAAATCTCACGAAAGTGGCCTAAAACTGTGGACTATAGCCTACAAATTAGGCTAAAACACTCAAATAATTTTTTTCCGCAAAATCAGCCAGAAACTGTGGACTATAACCCAGAAAATGAGGCCAAAATAGGAAAAAGCGAAATCTCATGAAAGTGATCGAAAATAGTGTATTATAGCCCACAAAATGTGAGAAATAAAACTTCCCATGAAAGTGGCCGAAAACTGTGAATTATAGCCCACAAATGAGGCTAAAACAGTCCAAATACAAAATTTCACAAAAACAGTCAGAATCTGTGGACTATACAGAAAATGATGCCAAAATAGTAAAATACGAAATCTCATGAAAGTGATCGAAAACCGTGTACTATATAGCCTTCAAAATGAGAGAAATTATAAATCTTACGAAAGTGACCGAAAACTATGGACTATAGTCCCAAATGAGTCTAAAATAGTCAAATAATAAATTTGACGAAAATGTTCGCTCATGAAAGTGATCGAAAATAGTGTATTATAGCCCACAAAATTAGGGAAATAAAAAATCTAACGAAACTGGCCGAAAACTGTGGACTATTATAGCCCACAAATGAGACTAAAACAGTCAAATACAAAATTTCACAAAAAGCTGTCGGAAATTGTGGACTATAACCCACAAAATGAGGCCGAAGGAGTAAAATACGAAATCTTAAGAAAGTGATCGAAAACACTGTACTGTAGCTCGCAAAATGAGAAATAAAAAATCTTACGAAAGTGGTCGAAAACTGTGGACTATTGCCCACACATGAGGCTAAAACAGTTCAATACAAAATTTCACGAAAACGGTCGGAAACTGTGGACTATACCTACAAAATGAGGCCAAAACAGTAAAATACGAAATCTCATGAATGTGTTCGAAAACAGTGTAGTATAGCCCAGAAAATGAGGGAAATAAAAAACCTCACGAAAGTGGCGGAAAACTGTGGACTATAGTCCACACATGGCTAAAACTGTCAAATACAAAATTTCACGAAAACGGCAAAAATTGTGGACAATAACCCCTGAAAATGAGGCCAACACAGTAAAATGTGAAATCTGGTGAAAGTGATCGAAAACAGTGTACTATATCCCTAAAAATGTGGGAAATTAAAATTTTCACGAAAGTGGCCGAAAACTGGGGACTATAGCCCACAGTCGAGGGTAAAACAGTCAAATACAAAATTTCACAAAAAACGGTCGGAAACTGTAGACTATAACCTACAAAATGAGGTAAAACAGTGAAATACGAAATCTCATGAAAGTGATCGAAAACAGTGTACTATAGCCCACAAATTGAGGGAAATAAAAATCTCACAAAAGTGGCCGAAAACTATAGACTATAGCCTACAAATGAGGCTAAAACCGTTAAATATATTTTCTTTCGCAAAAACAGCAGGAAACTGTGGACTATAACCTGCTAAATGAGGCCAAGACCGTAAAATACAAAATCTCATGAAAGTGATCGAAACAGTGTATTATATAGCCCACAAAATGAGGGAAATAAAAATTCTCACGAAAGTGAATGAAAACTGTGTACTACAGCCCACAAATGAGGCTAATCAGTCAAATACAAAATTTCGCGAAAACGACCGGAAACTGTCGACTATATAACACACAAAATGACTCCAAAACAGTAAAATACGAAATCTCATTAAAGCGATCGAAACAGTGTATTGTATCCAACAAAAGAGGGAAGTAAAAAAATCTCACGAAAGGGCCGAAAACTGGCGGCTGTATGTCCACACATGAGGCTAAAACAGTCAAATACAAAATTTTATGAAAACTGCAGGAAACTGTGGACTATGACCCACAAAATGAGGCTAACACAGAAAAATACGAAATCTCATGAAACTGATCGAAAACAGTACACTATATAGCCCACAAAATAAGGGAAATAAAAATCTAACGAAATTGACCGAAAACTGTGGACTATAGCCCACACGAGGCTAAAACAGTCAAATACGAAATTTCACAAAAACCGTCAGAAACTGTGGACTATAACCTACGAAATGAGGTGAAAACAGTATACTACGAAATCTCATGAAATTGATTGAAAACAGTGTAGCATAGCCCACAAAATGAGGGAAATAAAAAATCTCACGAAAGTGGCCGAAAACAGTGGACTATAGCTCACAATTAAGGCAAAAATAGTCAAATACAAAATTTCACAAAAAACGGTCGGAAACTGTAGACTATAACCCACAAAATGAGGCAAAACAGTGAAATAGAAATCTCATGAAAGTGATCGAAAACAGTGTACTATAGCCCACAAAATGAGGGAAATAAAAAATCTTATGAATGTGTCCGAAAACTGTGGACTATAAGCTACAAAATGAGGCAAAACAGTAAAATACGAAATCTCTTGAAAGCGATCGAAAACAGTGTACTATATCTCTTAAAATGAGAGAAATAAAAAAAC